>JAJOZX010003548.1:0-502613 GCA_023014485.1 Bathynomus jamesi | reverse complement strand
GGAAGAAGTCTACCGCACCAAACCGAGGAATTGGAAGAACTGGAGGACCGAATTCCGGGAAGTCATGTCCTCCATCCCGCCGGAGTTCCTGCTAAAGTCAGTGGACGCCATTCCTGGGCGCTCCAGAAGCTGGTGGAAAAGTTGGAGCCCACATTGAATTTTAGAGAAAACCTACCATGTATGCCTACCTTTTCATATTATTTCTTCTGAAATAAATGGATAATATACGTATTTTTTACCAATACAAAATAGGGAGCTACTTTCGCCCACCCTGTACAAGTACATTATAACTGCAAACACGCAGTATAATTAACGTAAAGAACGACGCTTTGTATAGGAGAATTATCCGCGCAAGATGAGAGCGAAACAAATGAAAAAATGAGGTAACCACCCGGGAATCGAACCCGGGATCTTCCGATTGCCGGTCAGATGTGATAACCATTACACCACGGGCCTCACTCAAACAAATGTCGTAATTCCTCTACATACGCGCAGAAACCAATGCCCCAAAGGGGCACCTCCCGCATGCCGTAACATTATATACAAGTACATAACTGCAAACACGCAGTATAATTAACGTAAAGAACGACGCTTTGTATAGGAGAATTATCCGCGCAAGATGAGAACGAAACAAATGAAAAAATGAGGTAACCACCCGGGAATCGAACCCGGGATCTTCCGATTGCCGGTCAGATGTGATAACCATTACACCACGGGCCTCACTCAAACAAAATGTCGTAATTCCTCTACATACGCGCAGAAACCAATGCCCCAAAGGGGCACCTCCCGCATGCCGTAACATTATATACAAGTACATTATAACTGCAAACACGCAGTATAATTAACGTAAAGAACGACGCTTTGTATAGGAGAATTATCCGCGCAAGATGAGAGCGAAAGAACGAAACAAATGAAAAAATGAGGTAACCACCCGGGAATCGAACCCGGGATCTTCCGATTGCCGGTCAGATGTGATAACCATTACACCACGGGCCTCACTCAAACAAATGTCGTAATTCCTCTACATACGCGCAGAAACCAATGCCCCAAAGGGGCACCTCCCGCATGCCGTAACATTATATACAAGTACATTATAACTGCAAACACGCAGTATAATTAACGTAAAGAACGACGCTTTGTATAGGAGAATTACCGCGCAAGATGAGAGCGAAAGAACAAATGAAAAAATGAGGTAACCACCGGAATCGAACCCGGGATCTTCCGATTGCCGGTCAGATGTGATAACCATTACACCACGGGCCTCACTCAAACAAATGTCGTAATTCCTCTACATACGCGCAGAAACCAATGCCCCAAAGGGGCACCTCCCGCATGCCGTAACATTATATACATACATTATAACTGCAAACACGCAGTATAATTAACGTAAAGAACGACGCTTTGTATAGGAGAATTATCCGCGCAAGATGAGAGCGAAAGAACGAAACAAATGAAAAAATGAGGTAACCACCGGGAATCGAACCCGGGATCTTCCGATTGCCGGTCAGATATGATAACCATTACACCACGAGCCTCACTCAAACAAATGTCGTAATTCCTCTACATACGCGCAGAAACCAATGCCCCAAAGGGGCACCTCCCGCATGCCGTAACATTATATACAAGTACATTATAACTGCAAACACGCAGTATAATTCACGTAAAGAACGACGCTTTGTACAGGAGAATTACCCGCGCAAGATGAGAGCGAAAGAACGAAACAAATGAAAAAATGAGGTAACCGGGTTCGATTCCCGGGTGGTTACCTCATTTTTTCATTTGTTCGTTCTTTCGCTCTCATCTTGCGTGGATAATTCTCCTATACAAAGCGTCGTTCTTTACGTTAATTATACTGCGTGTTTGCAGTTATAATGTACTATATGTTACGGCATGCGGGGTGCCCCTTTGGGGCATTGGTTTCTGCGCGTATGTAGAGGAATTACGACATTTGTTTGAGTGAGGCCCCGTGGTGTAATGGTTATCATATCTGACCGGCAATCGGAAGATCCCGGGTTCGATTCCCGGGTGGTTACCTCATTTTTTCATTTGTTTGTTCTTTCGCTCATCTTGCGCGGATAATTCTCCTATACAAAGCGTCGTTCTTTACGTATATATATATATATATATATATATATATACACCTTTCCTTTCCTTTCAACTGTTCCACGCGATGATTCCTCATTTCACGAAAGTCAAGCTTGTCGTTCCTCCTCTCGAGTTGGCCTGGTGAATTAGTGAGTTGGTTTCTTGTGCTCTCCACCTCACATAGCCAGGTACGCCCGCGGCTCATCGTGAATTGTTCTGAGCCAGGCGTCTAATCTTCTTTTGAAGATGTCCACTGTAACCCCACTCGTGTTCCTTAGGTCTTTGGGCAACTGATTAAACAGTTTTGGTCCTCTCACAACAAAACTATTTTCTTTCAGGGTTAAAGATGTTCCCTGTCTAGCCTTTAATTTGGGAACACGACACAGTCTACTTTTTCTACTTTCTACTGTTGTTTGGGGAGTTACACGGTTCAGAGTAAGATTATAGGGACTTGTTTCTCCATTATTTTCCAAGTGTAAATAATGGTGCATCTCTCTCTCTCCTCCTTTCCAGTGAATATAGGTTTAATTCGCGTAACCTTTCCCAGTAGTTTAGTTCTTTGCACCCCTTGATCTTCACTGTGAAGCTTCTCTGAATCCCTTCTAGTTGTCTAATGTCTTCGTTTTTATTTGGGCATGTTAGGACTGAGCAGTATTCCAGTTTGGGTATGATCAGTGTTTTCAGTAGAGGAATCATTATCTTCCTATCCTTTCGTTTAAAGGTTCTCAGTATCTGCCCAGTTACTCTCTCTGCTCTGTTTATTGCTATCTTATTTTGTGTTTCATATTTCGCATCATCAGTCATTACAACCCCTAAATCTTTTGCTTTAGAATTTTCTGTCCATTTGGGGTATAATATTCCATGGATTTTAGGTCCTCCCTTTTTCCGTACCGTAACAGCTGAAATTTCTCGGTGTTAAACTTCATATTGTTGTCTTCCATCCACTTGTAGATTCTGTTCATGTTTGTAGAGATCCTATATCTTCTGGGTTTCTTATTTTTCTTCTGATCTTTGTGTCATCGGCAAAGGATGTTACTGTGCTGTCTCTGGTAACGTCTTCATCTATGTCAGTCAGCATGATTATGAAGAGTAGTGGAGCTAATACTGTTCCTTGTGGTACTGAGCTGAGGACCTCTGATTCTGAATGAAGATACTCCTTGTACTGTAACGACTTGCCGCCGCTCACTAAGGAAATTATGGTCATTATGCAGAAAATGACATTGCCTGAATTTGAATTAAAAAATACATTTTTCTAGTGTATGTTTGTGTGCTATGTTCAAATATGCCCTTCATTTCTTGCGCAAATGAACAGAAATGTGTGTTTGGGCCATGCAATGACAACTGTATTTCTGTTCATTTGCGCAAGAAATGAAGGTCATATTCAAACAAAGCACACCAAAATACACTTGAAAAATGTATTTTTGACTACATTTTATACAATAAAGTATAACCTAACACGTTCATGTTACGAGATTTCGTAAACGACGCATTACCACAGGAAACGTGCAAAACATCTCAGAATTAACCAGAAAAGTTCGCTCTCGTCATTTTCGTTTAAACTAACGAAAATATCACGACTTAACCTAACCAATCATCAAGGGCATACAGTTGACCTAACCTGGCATTCAGTTGACCTAACCTGGCATTCAGTTGACCTAACCTGGCATTCAGTTGACCTAACCTGGCATTCAGTTGACCTAACCTGGCATTCAGTTGACCTAACCGGGCATTCAGTTGACCTAACAGGTTAATTATTATTGGTTATTTCACCTAAAAATCTCCTGATCTTTTCGTATTATCATCTAGGGCACATGACCAATCAAGTTCTCAAAAGTCGAAACCACACGAACGGCACGTCATAATTCTATCACAAACACCACGAAACTGAATCCAATTAGAAAAAAAAATAGCCAGAACAGAAAAACAAACTAATAAGTCGCAGAGTAGTGAAAAAAATAGCCCAAGATTATACTCGTCAGACCAAAAATGAATGTATATTATGTATATTATTAGTATCATAATGTTCACCATTAATATGCATTTGCACAAAAAATGAGTGACAAATTTGAATAAAGCGACTAAAACTATCTCATAAAAAGTTATTTTGATTTACAGGTCCAGCCCATGTCATTTAATATATATATATATCATTTCCCTACTTTTCCTGTTATTCCCATATATTTCAGCTTATGTATTATGATTCCATGGTCACACTTGTCGAATGCTTTGGCAAAGTCTGTGTGTATACATCATAGTTTTCATTACTTTCCAGTGTATCAATATTGTTGTAGTGTTCCATTAGTTCTGATAGGCATGATCTGCCTGACCGAAACCCATGTTGGTTATCATTTAATTTTTTCTGAGTTTCCAAAAAGCCATAGATTTTCTGTCTAACTATTCTTTCAAATTATATATATATATATATATATATAATGATCCCTTTTTCTTTTTTTTAATACAAATTTGGAAAAGATTGTGTAGTGTGTAAGATGCATGTATATGTAGTGAGGAATAGAGAGAAGTGTGTGTTTAAAAGCATGCTGGAATACTCGCAGGGTAGATGAGACACGGAAAATCAAATCAGCTGAGGAGGACAGTGACAGGAGAAACAGGAGTTCCAGCACTCCCTGTCTCGTACCTAACATATCCCCCCTGCAATACTTCCGTGGTTGATTGGTCTCTACAATCTCCTCCTTTGGAATTTAAATCTTTATCATTAATGTGTAACGAACATTTTCAATACCTACTGTTTTGTTTACTATAATGGCATTGTAATATGTATTACTAATATTTGCATTACCTACTGTGTTGTTCACTAAGGGCGTTGTCATATGTATTATGTGTATACTCGTATAAAGGTATTATTCTAGGTTAAAAATTTTGAAAACAAATTTATAAAAGCCTTTTTTTTTCTTCTTTTTTTACTGCCTATTTTGAATGTTTATTTTGCCTATTTGCCTGCCATTTTTAAGGAATTTACTGCCTAAACATCCGGGCTCCAGCGAATCACTAACCTCAAAAAAAAAAAAAACCGCTGTACCTTTTCATGACAACGTTAAACGTATACTTTCAGTGGTACATCAATAATACCAACGTCTCTATTCACACACCTCACAAACCTCTTCCATTCCATTTATGTCAACTCCACGTTTATTTACACATTTACTAATTACATCTTTTCATCTTTTTTGTGCGGTCTTCCTCTGCTAATCATACTTACACGTTCATTATTTTACACACTTTTAGCAGTTCTATCATTATTCTTGTTTATCTCCAACTAACCGATCGGTAAACTTTTTTGTCTATTTACACTTTCATACATTTCTCAAGCTGCTATTAAAATACTGACAGTATAGGAGAGATTGTAAATACCAATCGACCAGGGAAGTACTCCGGGTAGAACGTTAGGCAGGAGACGGGGAGTGCTAGAATTCTCGTTTCTTCTGTTACTGTCCTCTTTAACTAATTTTTTTCCGTGTCTCACATACCCTGCGAGCAATCCAGCATGCTCCCAAACGCACGCTTCTCTCACTATTCCTCACTACATGTACAGTACATGCATCTTATAAACTACACAAACTTTCGCCTCCAACTGAACCCTGCACGATTCTGGTGCTGTTCCGCAATCTCATTCTCCCTCTGACTTAATTGTCTGAAATTAGAATCTCCTCCAAAGATTTTTTTTTCTGCCCTATCTTGGTGGTTCCATTCTTCACGGTGTCCCTCCTCCTGTTCTCAAGAACTGTGCTTCTGTGCTGACGCCCTGCCTAGGTAAAAATCTTCGTTTTTGTCTTTCAGCTGGTACTTTTCTTTCCTGTTCGAAGTTCACTTTCATTCAGCCTGTCCTAAAGAAAGGTGACCACTGTCAACCCTCCAACTATCGTTCAATTGCTTTGATTTCTTGCCTTTCTAAAGTTTTTTTAATCTATCCTCAATAGGAAGATTCTGAAACCCCCTCTCTTTTCACAATCTTCTCTTCTCACAATGGGTTCTGCAAGGGACTCTCTACTGGCGGTCCTTGCGTGTCTCTCTCACTCTTGGTCATCCTCCTTTCGGGACTTCGCTTAAACCTTTGTTATTGTACTAAACATATCAAAAGCTTTTGATAGTCTGGCACAAATCCTCTTATTGGCTGTCTTCAACCCCGCTCTCTTTACTATTGCTATTATATCGGACACTGCTCATCTGAACACTCTAACTGCATGCCTCCTCCTCTAAGGAGAGCAAGCAGTACTAGACTTTCGACAGATTCTCATTCCTTTTCTGTTCAACTCCGCAACGTGTTAATCGGTATTTTCAACCTTTCAGGTACTTAACCGGTAAATCTGGAACAATCTTCCTCAATGCATCTTTCCTCCTGTCTACGACCTCTAATCTTTCAAAGGCATAGTGCCCAGGCATCTCGAAAACCTTAGATATTGATATTCTTTCTACCTCTGTGGGGACGTTTGTCAGGCATTCGCCGTTGGGCCCTTCCTTCCTGCATGAAAAAGAATGGCCTATTATTTTTACACACTACTTTGACATTTATTTTATAAAGTGGTAAAATTACAGATTTTGACCAATCACCTGTTATAGACCCACTAACATGTTGCTATTCTTATCTTCCATGTTTCCAGTCATTTCACCAGACAGAATTTACCAATTTCATTCTTTTTGAATAACTTTGTTTTCCACATGCTATCATTCATCTTCCTTTCTAAGTCTTCATACACTCTTTTACTTCTTTTGACCACTCGTTTCACATTATTCTTGCATTCTTTGTACAACTCTTCATTATCTTCTTTCATCACCACTGTAGACTGTTTTCAACATTCTTTCCCCAACTCTGTCCTTTTCTTTCACTGTATTATGCAACTCATTCTATATGTAATCACCTTTTCTTTGTACTCCATTTTGTATTTCTACATTTAATGAAAGTATTTTACAGTAATGTCAAATTTTGGGATCAAATGTAGAATTCGGACCCCAGCCTTTTTAGTTAGCTTTATAAGGCTAACTAACGAAAATATCATGACCTAACCTAACCAATCGTCAAGGGCGTACAGTTAACCTAACGATTGGTTAGGTTAGGTCGTGATATTTTCGTTAGTTAGCCTTATAAAGCTAACTAAAAAAGGCTGGGGTCCGAATTCTACATTTGATCCAAATTTTGGAACGAGTATATGGAGAGAGTATCGTAAGAGTAGAACCTGATTTTAGAAATTTCGAACCGAAGTAGTTGTATTTTATTTCATAATTTTAAGGATTTTATCTTATTTTTATCTTTTTATCTTGTTTCTTTAATCACATTAATACTAATTAGTACTTATCAACAATAAAATCTCGTTAAATCACGGACTTTAAATTATCAGTACATAAGAGTATACAAAATATACACAGTGGTTTCAGCCCTAGTTTTGGATCAACCAGTGGTTACGTTGACCTTTTGAATGGTTGTAGTGTTATTTTAAATGATCATGATAATTTAACACAGATCCTTCAGTAAACAATCTATTAACATTTAAAGAAACCACTTTCATACTTATCAATTTTAAAATAGTGTTTTTTTTCTTGTGCCGTATAGCATGTCGGCGTGTCCTCGCAGAAGATCGTTACTAGTAACCTTTGCCCTCACCGGTGTTTTCCTGGTCCTAGTGTTCCTGAACAAACATCCAACTCTTCGTCAGACAAATTACGCAGGTGAGATCCAAGGAGAAATATGATGGTAAGATCACTATCACTATCACGATCACTATCACTATCGCTGCCATGCAAAGGAAAATACGCGTAAGTCACAATTTGATCAAAATTGAGTTAAGACCATGGTGGGGTCGGTAGGCCATTTCTACATCCCTATGCAAAAGAAGAAAAAGTATCCAAGTCCAGTTTATATTGGTTAAATCAATGAAAAACGTAAATCCATTTCCACTAAATCGCATTTCTTCACTGGAAAAAAACGCGTAAGCGTCAAATTCGCTTATGCATGTACAGGGTGTCCCATAAGTCCGGCATCATAAGAGAAATTCATATTTTTCTATTTCTACAAACCATAATTCATATTTTTCTCTTTCTACAGGCCATAATGTCTGTGAGCAAGGAAGAACGAATCCAGATAATTTTACTCGTAGGAAATTGGAGTCAAAGAGAGGCCGCTGCTAAATTTAACAGACTGCATCCAGATACACAACTGTGTGTTATTGGCTCGCGGTCTTTGACTCCGATTTCCTATGAGTAGAATTATCTGGATTCGTTCTTCCTTGCTCACAGACATTATGGCCTGTAGAAAGAGAAAAATATGAATTATGGTTTGTAGAAATAGAAAAATATGAATTTCTCCTATGATGCCGGGCTTATGGGACACCCTGTATATGTATATATATGCTGCAAACCCACAAGGAAAAAAAACGATTCCAAGGCCTTTCGTGTATTCAGAGCTACACCTCGTCAGGGAATGAAGAGAGAAGGCAAGATGCCCATAAATATATACGTCGTCTTGCCTTCTCTTCATTCCCTGACGAGGTGTAGCTCTGAATACACGAAAGGCCTTGGAATCGCTTTTCTTCTTCCTTGTGGGTTTGCAGCATTCATTCATTTCACGTTTAATTGTGAAATTCATCTCATACACACACACACACACACACACACACACACATATATATATATATATATATATATATATATATATATATATATATATATATATATATGAAATTATATTTTTCTATTTCTACAAACCATAATTCATATTTTCCTTATGCTCGGGATGCCAATTTCGTCCACCATTCTGTTCAATGACGAGGGTGTTTTTTATGGAAATGGTGAGGTAAATCGACAGAACACCCGCTACTGGTCTCAAAACAACCCTCACTGATATACCTCTTCAAAGGAACAAGGTGCATCTCGGGTGATGGTATGGTGTGGCATTTGGAAGGATAGCATCCTAGGCCCCCTCTTTTTCGATGAACATGTCACTGGAAGCACCTACCTACGTATGCTCAAGGAAGAAGCATTTCCCAGTGTCTTGAACGAAGAAGGAAATTTCCCAACATGGTTCCAGCAAGACGGCGCTCCTGCACATTACAGCACCCAAGTAAGGGAATACCCGTACCAACAATTCCCTGGTCATTGGATAGGACGTCGAGGGCCTGTGGAATGGCCAGCTAGAAGCCCGGATCTCACGCCACTAGATTTTTATCTCTGGGGCCACTTGAAAGCGCTGGTATACGCAGAGAAAATTAGGAGTGTTGAACATTTGCGGCAGTGCATTATTGGGGCATGTAACACCATTACTCCTGACATCATTCACCGTGTGCTTGCTGACTGGGTATCACGTCTGAATTTGTGTATTGAAAACAATGGTGGACATATTGAGCACGTTCTGTAAATAAAAGCTTTTGTTTTGCCTTTTTTTATTATTTTTCCTATGATGCCGGACTTATGGGATACCCTGTGTGTGTATATATATATATATATATATATATATATATATGTATATACATATATGTGTGTGTGTGTATATATATATATATATCCCCCCGCCTGTGGCCACCTTGTCGTGGTGGGTGGGCTACGTCGGCGGGGCCTTAGCCCCCGCAAGGGTCACCCATGCCGGACAGACTACTGGGGAAACCGGGCTAAGATCCACTAACGTCTTTGGCTCCCAGTACGAGTCTCCAGTGCTGTCCTCCAGAGGTGACACTGTGTTGGATGGCTGGGTGTCCGGGCCGGTGGGATTGGGGTGCTTGGGTCTTTGCGCCGTTTGGGGGAAAACTTTTGCATCACGGTGCCCCGTTTTTAAACCGACGGTGTGTGTCCCCTTGGGACGAGGTACCCCGCCCCCTGCGGTTTGCGCTCGACCTCCCTTACTCACCGGTAGGCAGTTTCTCGCGTCCCTTGAGTCCATATTCTACAACATTAATAACATATGGAAACAATTACTTTTTGTCCTAGAACTGGGGTGGTGGGTATTGGTAACCAAGCCACCGAGTCCTCTACCACTGGAAGACCACGTCTTGAGGAGGTCGCCCCTCCTCTAGCAGCTGAACACTTGCACTCTCCTTTTCCGTTACCGACCCCAGCCTGTACCTTGAACATGCCCTTGGATATACACCCTTTGGAGAAGGGGTCTCGCCCCACCCCACCTCAGCCGCCTTCGGGCAAATCAAGTTCCACCCAAGACTTGCCTCCAAAACCCGGCTTCTTGCTCTTCCCGAATGCCCCCCTCACCCGCCGTCGGCCCGCCTCCCCAGGGAGATAGCTCCGCGGCGGACGGGGAAGTCGGCATTCACGTCCATCCTATCGACTGTTGAATATCCCAGTCCACTTCGATTCTTCAATCTACAGCCTCCCTATCCCTTCCAAGTATCCACAAATTCCTAGTGATCCGGCCTACCTCTGGGTCCCTTCCGACCAATTCTGAACGGACGTTTCAGGCGATCCGATCCCGCAGCAACTCCAGCCGCTATGATGTGCGACCACAGAGGGATGGCTCCCTCCTCATAAAATCACGCTCAGCCGCAGAGACGAAAGACCTACTCTCCCTCACTGAGGTCCTTGGATGCTCGGTGTCCGTCTCCCCACACACACCCTCGCCTGAACCAAAGTCAGGACACTATTTATGCCACCCGCCTATTATCGATCACAGTGAACGAGTTCCTAGAGGACCTCGCACCCCAGGGTGTCAATAAGATCCATCACTTCACATCCCGACAGGGAGGCACCCCCTCCCCCACCCCGCGCCTACTTCTTACCTTCAACACCTTAGTCCCTCTCGACCGTATTGTATGGGATATGGGAGACCGCACGTCGTGCGAGTTCACTGTCCGCCCATACATCCCAGACCCGACCCGTTGCTTTAAATGCAACAAGTTCGGGCATGTCAGTTCAGTTTGCCGACAACCGCACCAACTGTATTCGTTGCGGAGAAATCACTCACCCAGACAAGTGCCCCAACACACCCAAATGCTCCAATTGCGAAGGCGCACACCCCTCTTCATCCCGCGAATGCCTTTTCTTCAAGTTCGAGGAGGAGGTCCGAGGTCTGCAGGTAGCGGACTTCCTTAGCCTCCGAGAGGCGCGAGACAGGGTGCGAAGTCGGGACGTGAGGCCGGGTGTATCTTACGCCGCTGCCCTCGGTTCTGTCCTCTCGGCACGCTGCCCTGGTCTGCCGCTCAAACCCCCTTCAACCACTACTGCCCATCCATCCCAAAGGGAGTCCTCGCTGGACCCGACGACTTCCTGTCCCCGCCCCACCATCACTCCTCTTCACGCACCTTACCTGCTAAAGATTACCCAGGAATCTGGGACTAGGGCACCCAGGCCCCATCCACCTCGAACCCTGCCCTCCCAGCACACACTGCACACACCCGAACCTAACCCCCAGGGTAAGCCGACGAGACGGAGACGCCGGAGCGAGTCGCCAGACTCTCCAGCCTTTCAACAGACCTCTCCCTCTTCCCCCAGATCTAAGACGACGGCTCGGATCCTTACACCCCCCTAGTACGTCTACGAGGACCATATCATCCCACCGCAGAAGTCCCTCTAATCTACCCCCACACACTGACAATAGTTGCCGAGTTACATGACCCGCCTCCCACGACGAGATCCAATCTGAACAATATCCTCTTCCTCCGAGAATCCAGTTGATGCGGCACGCACTGGCGCAACTACAGGGCTCCAATAAACCTTAGCCCCCCCCGCCCATGGCCTAAACCATTAGAGGTACAGTAAAACTAAACATACCTTATAAAAGAGAGTTTAATCCTGCATTTAATGAGAAACAATTAAAACTTGGTGTTCCCGCCATTGGCTTCCAAGACAGCCTGAATTCGCTTTGGGTAGCTTGTCAAACATGACGTGAATAGATCTTGATCGTTACGCAAATTTGCTAAAACAGTTTCAATGTGTTGCGTCATTGTACCCTTCGAAAATCGATTTGCTTGCAGGTTCTTGAAACAAGAGACATTCAACCTTGTCCTTTATAACTGATCCAATATGTTCACAGACGTTCAGGTCAGGAGAATTTCTTGGCCATTCTTCATTTCCAAAGAAATCGATCTCATGGTTCCGCAACAACTGTTGAGTGGCTAATGCCTTAAAGCAGGGGGCCTTATCGTGCAGAAGTGTGACCTGATCGACATCCATAACATTGTTTGGGTTTCTTAGAAAAGGAATGACATGCTGGGATAGAATAATATCACGAAAATACTGTCCATCCCAACTCTGACCATTTGGCTTCAGCACCCACATGAGCTTCTTTGCAGTGAACAAAACAAACACACAAACACAGTCTGGACTTTTTAATAATTCGCGATAATGTTCATTGTCATCGATTTCATCTGGTGTCGTGGCCCACAATCGATCATTTTGGTAGTTAGGCCGACGTGTAACGTAAACAAAAAATTCATCGGAGACAGCTAAATGCATGAAATCATCCACATCCCAATCTTCAAGATAATGGGCAAACCACATTCTGTCATCGATGTTAAGTTGAGTTTTTCTTGGCTTTGGAAGTTCATGCCAATGCTTTAAACCTTGCCTATGACGGTACAGTCGAATGATCTCACCATAACGATCTTTCCTCTCAACACTTCGATCTCTCTAGAAAGTTTAGCACAGCTGTTTTTCCGCTTACGCGTACCGCTTTCAATGATGTCCTTTGTTTCCTGAGAGAGTGGCAAATTTGGGCGCCCAGATTTGATTGTATCTATTTCACAATTTCTTTTGACGAAGTCCTCACTTCTTCGCAACTTTTTGGCAACCCATGAACGTGGTATAAAGGTGGCTTCAGCATCACGAGCTTCCCGAAATGTTATTGCTCGTATGCTATCTATCACACGTTGCCTCTCCGAATCACCAATTAATTGAGAAGCCATTATATTATCACTTTATCAGCTAGAGTAATTTTAATACCTGCAATAAATAAAGAATTTTATATATTTTTTAATCACTAAAAACTATTTCGATATAAGTAAACATGTAAGCTGCAAATGGGGGGGGGACTAAGGTTTTTTGGAACCCCTTACATGGTGTGGCCAAGGGGAGCTCGGCCGCGCCCATGCGTCTTATGGATCTGCCCTTGCCTCCTGGTGCCACTTTTTCCACCCCTCCACGAGAAAACACTGGTTCATCTTCCACCCCCACAGTACCTTCCCCCCCAACATCCCCGGCCCCTCTTTGTCTGCCACCATGAGCGCGTCCTCCCTCCCACCTGCCCGATCCTTCTGGTACCCCTTATCGCCACCCAGGGTCCACCGTGAGACTCCAGACAGGCGGGGAAGTGCTACTATGGAAAATAAAGCGCCCCATTCTGGCCCGAATACTGAAACCCACCAAGGAACCCCTCACCCTCTGAGCCCAAGACGTTCCCATAGCTGCCGCGATCCACACCTCCGGTCTTGCTCGGCCGACTCGACCCCGCAATCTCCGCTGAGGTCGACTGGCCGACCGATTCCTTCTCTGGTGAACGGCAGATAGCCAGCAATGCCCCTGACCCCATCCTTCGCCTTCGCGAACCCCAGATCTCCCTTCACACCCCAACCCCCTAGCACCTACACCTTTACCCATACCCCCATCATCGAATAATGGACTCCCCGAAAACTACAATAGTACACTGGAACTGCAGAGGGATATTTGCGAACTACGAAGGTCTTAATTCCTTGATTGCCTCTTCCCGTCGGTGTGTGTGTATCTCCAGGAGCTAATCCTGAAGACCAGGCCCATGCCCTGCCCTACTGGATATTCCTATATCACCACCCCGTCTCCTACCTGCACTCGAAGGGTGGGCTGCCATTCTTGTACCCACGCAGTCCCCTTCCACAATCTCTCTATCCGATCCCCGTTACAGGTGATTGCTACCCGGCTTTCTCTGGATAGACAGTACACCGTCTGTTCAATATACCTCCCTCCCCACACGCAAGTCTCCCGCGATGACTTGGTGGAGGTGGTAAAACAACTCCCCAGGCCCTTTCTATTACTGGGCGATTTCAATAGTCGCCAACCCTTGTGGGGACACACACACACACATGGCCCCGACCCTGATTACTATTATGACCGAGCTCTCCTTCGAGTGCCTCATTGATGGCTCTCCTACAGTCTACCATACCATCCCCTGCACTCCATCGTGTATAGACCTGTCATTCGTCTCGACCGATGCCCTCCTAGATTTCACATGGCAAGTCCTTCAAGAGCTACTCGACCCTCCTACCATACGCGACTCCCTATCCATCGCACGGAGATACAGCGGGCCAGGGCCATCGCCCGCAGTACGATGAAGACAGCGCGCCGAGCTTCTTGGCGTGCCTTTTTATCCGGCGTCACCACCACCACACCTTTGCCTACCATCTGGAAAAAGGTACGGGGTGTCGAGAGGCGACATGTCCCCTCCTGACCCCCGGTCCTTCGGACTAATAACGGACTTCTATACGAGCCCAAATCGGTGGCAAACCACCTAGCTTCTACGTTTGCCGCCCTTTCTTCCTCCGTGGACAGTTCCCTCGTGTACCCGCCCCTAAAAATATCTCCTCTTCACCGTCCCAAGACAGCACCTACAATCAGTTCTTCACCATGCGTGAACTACAGGTGGCACTGGCCTCACGACTCTATCCCCTTGTCCCGGCCCGGATAGTATCCCGTACAGCATGATGCAGCACATCCACCCTACATTACAAATTTTCCTACTAGACCTGTACAACCGCATATGGATAGAGGGCACCTTCCCCTCCCGGTGGAGGGAGGCCCATGTAATCCCCAGCCCCAAACCTGGTAAAGATTCCCTCGATCCCACAAACTACAGACCTATCGCCCTAACGTGTTGTGCCTGCAAAATTTTAGAAAAAATGGTCGCTACGCGACTATCCTTCCTTCCTCGAAAATAGTGAGTCCTTCCTGGCTACCCAGTCCGGCTTCAGACAATTCCGCTCTACTACTGATCCCCTCCTGCTCCTCAGCCGAAACATACAAAAAGCCTTCGTTCGTTATTGGACCAGGGTTGGCAAAAACAAAAAAAAACAGCAAAAACTCAACTGGCTTTTTGCTGAGTTTTGAGGTTTTTGCTGGTTTTTTGCCGGGTTTTTATCACCCCTGCACTGGACAGTTCTTCCTATCAATTTTTTTTGACATACAGAAGGCCTACACCACCCGTCGGAAAATAATACTCAATCAGCTCGGATCAATTAAAGAAAGTCACCCCAGCCTTCTTTAGTTAGCTTTATAAGGCTAACTAACGAAAATATAACTACCTAACCTAACCAATCGTCAAGGGCGTACAGTTAACGATTGCTCAGGTTAGGTCGTGATATTTTCGTTAGTTAGCCTTATAAAGCTATCTAAAGAAGGCTGGGGGTGACTTTCTTTCATTGATCCGTCAGCACCAAAATCTGGGTCTCGTCGGAGCCCTGCCGACCTTCATCAGGGGCTTCTTCTCCCGAACCTTTAAAGTTCGGGTGGGCCCAGTCCTCTCAGACACCTTCGTGCAGGAGGACGGGGTCCCACAAGGAAGCATCCTCAGTGTTCTATGCTCTTCCATAGTAATAAACAGTCTCAAAATGCCTTCCACCCACCATCCGTTCTTCTATCTACGCAGATGACCTCGCGATCTACTTCGCGGGGTGGGAGCCATCTGTCGTTCAACGGCAAATTCAGCTCGCCATCTATGGGGCGGAAAGGTGGGCGACGTCGGTGGGGTTCCGCCTTTCTACCCCCAAGACCAAGTGTATGCTCTTCAGCAGAAGAAGACACGCGGCGATCCTCTTAAGTGGTACCCTCCAAGCGATTTCTGGGCATGATTCTGGACCGACGGCTCAACTGGGTTCCCTATCTCAAACATCTGAAGCAATCCCTCCAACGTCCCCTCGCTCTTCTAGATCACCTTTCCCACACCACATGGGGCGCAGACCGACGCTTTTTCGTTCGCCTTTACACTTCCATGGTCCAGTCGAAGCTGGACTATGGCAGTGTCGTATACGGCTCAGCCTCCAACGCCTGCCTCCGTATCTTGGACCTGATACTGAATAAGGGCCTCTGCCTCGCCACCGGTGCCTTCCGCTCTTCCCAGCCTCCAGCCTCCAAGCGGAATGGAATTACCTCCCTCTCGCTCTCCGACGGGGTTTGCTCCTCCTGAGAACATAACCTTCGTGCGCAGAGACTATCCCTCTTCGCTTCTATGCGCGGCGATTTCTGAACTCCCACCCCGGGAACGAAGCTGGTACTTCACTGAAGCGGTCCGCTCTTTCCTGGACCTTTCCAACATGCCCGCCCCCTCAGTTATCCTCATCTCGTACAACATCCACCCTCCCTGGCTCATCACCCCTATCAAGTTTTGCAGGGACCTGTGTGCCCTACCAAAGACTACCACGATCGCTACGGTATACAGGTCACTCTTCCGAGAACACGCAACCCAACACCCGGACACTGTCCCCATTTATACAGATGGTTCCCGCTCGGAGGCTGGTACGGCCGCCGCAGCGGTGATACTGGCCCAGCCGCTTTCTCGAGCTGTCAGCCTGCCTCGCGAGGCCTCGGTTTTCTCAGCAGAACTCTTCGCGATTATGGAGGCCCTCGACATTGTGCGCACCCACCCTGCCAGCTCCTGTGTCATTTATTCAGACTCCCAAAGCGCACTTCTCTCCCTAGAGAGATTTAACCCCCCACAGCCGCTCGTCCGCATCATCCAGCAAATCTTCCACTTTCTAACAATTTTCAGACACAAGACAATCGCCTTCTGCTGGGTCCCGGCACATGTCGGCATTCAGGGTAACGAGGAGGCAGACCGCACGGCAAAGATGCCCTGCTTACTGCCGGCCTCCTCCCGGCCCCTCCCGGCCCCTCCCGGCCCCTCCCTTTCTCCGACTTCTTTCCGACTCTCCGCTCCCACTTCTGCTCCATCTGGCAACGGGAATGGAACCAGGCCACACACAACAAACTCCACAAGATCAAACCGCAATTAGATACTGGGCCTCCTCATTCCACCGGTCCCGCCATGAAGTGATTTTATCCCGTCTCCGCCTAGGACATGCACGCATTACACATGGTCACCTTACGTCTAAATCGCCAGCCCTGCTCTGCCCTACCTGCCATACTCCTATCACCGTCGTTCACACCTGGTCGAATGCCCGAACCTGTCCGCTCTTCGTCGCAAGTGTTTCCCTCTCTTGTCCCCAGCAAACGAACCTTACTCACCCCCCTAGTCTACCATCCCCAACCCAGTGACACCACTGGGTTGGGGATATGTTATATATGTATATATATATATATATTATATATATATATTATAAAATAAGAATAAAATGATTTGTGCTAAAAAAAAATTGTGATGAAGTGTGCAATTATTATACATTGGTAAAATCAGTGCAAAAATGAATTGCTGATGTTTTCAACGCTAAACTTTGAAAGGCATTTTTTCAAAACTACATCCAGTGGATATTACGCGTTTCTTCCTTTTTACGGCAGTATGGTCTCTCTCCAGCGGACAGCCACCCTTCTGGGATGTGGGAGATTGCGTGCCCAGATGATGTGTATGTATAGGAGTACCCATTTCAAAATTCAAAATCTTTCTTCAGAAAAGAACATGTGACAGAGTTTTACGATTTTTAGATATTTGATATACTGTAATGTTGAATGTTTCGGACGAACAAAGACCTAAGGATCCACTCATGGCTGGTCTACCTAACCATGACATTAATATATTCACAGTACTCTTATCTTTCTGAATATGCCGTTGGAAGCATGAAGGCTTCTTAGCAAAATTATTGACATTTAGTTTATTATTTACGCAAAAAAAAGTGAGTTGCAAGTGATAGTAATAGTGATGACCAAAGATAACGATAATAAAAAATAGTGATGACCAAAGATAACGAAAATAAAAAATAGTGATGACCAAAGATAACGAAAATAAATGATTTATTGTCTATCTATTAGAATAATTGAAGCTTAATAAAAAATATAAAAAATAAATTTCTAAATTAAAAGCGTTTAATGAAATTAGCATAATGTTAAATAGTTGATTATTTCAGGTCATCCCATAAGTAATGTTTTTTAGATCGGAATTTGAAGGACAAAAAAAAACCACAAACTTTTAATCTAGTATATATTTTCCATCGGAATCAATGACGCTCTGCCAACGTCCTACAAGCTTTTCAGTGCCATGTTTATAAAATTCAGGCGGTTTTGAGGCAAAAAACGTACAAAGACTGGTGTGCAGGTCATATAAAGAAGTATACTGTTTCTCGTCAAAATAGTTTTGCAGACTCCTGAAGAGATAATCTGAAGGCGCAAGGTCTGGAGGATGTGGAAGTTTTTCCCACCCCCCAAGCTCCTCAATTTTTGCGGAAGTGATCTGAGCGGTATGAGGACGTGCGTTGTCGTGGTGGAACACGATTCCTTTCCGATTAACCAAAGGAGGTTGACAGTAGACTTGAGCGGTGATTGTTTGGTTGTGTGGTAAGGTTTCAAAGTGTATTACACCACCTTTATTCCACCAAACACTAAGCAACACCTTCCGAGGGTGAAGATTTGGTTTTGGCTGTGGTGTCGCTGGTTCTCCGGCACAAACCCACTGTCGACGGCGCTTAATATTCTGGTACAGTATCCACTTTTCATCACCAGTCACTAAACGGTGCAAAAACGGATCTTGGAGTTCACGGGAATGAAGAGCTGTGCTAATGTTTACCGGCACCCTCAGACTGTCGACCGACAATTCATGTGGCACCCATTTTCCTAACTTAGGCACTTTCCCGAGTTGTTGAAATGTCGATGGATGGTGGACGGGGATGAATTGAGTTTCTGGGCAATTCTTCGACAGTTGTTGAACAGTCTTCTTCAAGTGCGGTTAACAGCAGGTCTTCATCAAACTCAGCAGGGCGTCCAGAGCGTGCTGCATCTGTCAAACAGCAGTCACCACTCCTAAACTTTTGAAACCATCTTTGACATTTCCTCACATGCAGAATATCGTTGCCATAAACGTCCTGAATGTTTCGCATTGCTTCAGTAGCACTATTCCCTTTTTTGAACTCGTAAAGCATTATATGCCTGATGTGCTCTTCTGATACCGCCATGTTTATGAGGGGTTCACATAAAGCAAAACACACGTCTTCACTGGTCAAGGTCTGTAAAGTATGTAGCGAAACACGATAGATCTCCTTTTAGATATAACCTTCGGAAAATTTATGCTTAAACCGAGTAGGACTAGTTTAAACTTAATCTATCGTAAAAAACATTACTTATGAGATGACCTGATAAAATGGGAACTTCGCTACGATGGTGAAAATGGCAGTAGTGAACTTATACATCAATAGAAGCTAATGAGGTGCTTTTGCGGTGATTTGCGAAATACATTTAATGATGAAGCCTGCTTGAATTGCATGGAAATACAATTCCATACATCTGTTACTAGTGCATTTCGTGCAGTTTCTATTGTATAATTAGGGTTGTGTATAATAAAATCACTGGGCAGTTTGGTGTTATAACGATGGTGTATTTGATAGGGGGTGATTACTCTTTGAATAGGTGATGTATGTTTATTTTTATTGATAACTCTGAACATATTGACAGGAACAGTGAAGTTGTACAAGTCATTTAGGTTTAAAATATTTAATTCTTTAAACATTGGAGAAGTGTAACTTTCCTTTGTTGTCATTCAAGAGAGTTCGCCGACATTTTTTTATGAATTACTTCAAAAGAAAGTTTTGTATATTTCTTGGTGCTACCCCATGCTGTAATACATTAGAATAAATGTAGATGGATGAAGGAATAATATAGGATTAGGAGTGCATTTTGAGGAAGGGTCTCTTTGTTTAAATAATATGAAGAGAAAGCTTCATGTTTTGGATTTGATGTTGTACATGACTTTTGGAGTTATTTTTTCGTCTAAATTAATGGCAAGTACTTTAACTGCATTCACCCTTGCAAGAGTAGTATTTCCAGTTTGTTTCTGGCCGCTTGTATTAATAAGTTTTTTTTTTTAATTTTGAAAGGATTGTATAGTGTGTAAGATGCATGTACGTGTAATGAGGAATAGAGGGGGAAGTGTGTGTGTGTGAGCATGCTGGACTGAAAAAGATAAGCTGAGGAGGGCAATGACAGGAGAAACGGGAGTTCCAGCACTCCCTATCTCCTGCCTAACGTGTCCCGCCCCCCGTAGTACTTCCCTGGTCAATTGGTGTCTACAATCTCCTCCTTACAGTTAGCAATGCCTTGTCGAATAAATTAACTTTTAATCTATGATAATTTAATACTGGTGACGATTTGACAGATATGACTTAGACCAGTCGAGGATATTTTGTATACGTGAAGTTTATTCAATAAGATTTAATGCAAAAGTGTATCAAATGCTTTTGACAAGTCTAGGACGATGAAAGCAGTGTGTGTTTTGCTACTTAAGTTCTGATACACATTTTCTAGTAGCATGTTTTTGGAATCTTTCGTTTTTTTCAAATACTTTAAAGTTGCCAATACGGAGAGGTGGTGATAATTGGATGGAGTGTTTGGGTTTCCCGACTTAAATATAGGGCATACTCTGGTTTCCTTTAGACTGTCGGGCAATATACATAGTGTTACTGATTCATTCATCAGCTAACTGAGAATGTCACAGATTTGTGACTGCTCCCCCAACCAACTAGAATTGTGATCCCATAGAGCTGATGTGACTTCTCAATGCTACCCCATCTAATAATATCTAGTGCTGTGCCCACAAACGCTAACTACCATAAAATTTAGCGCCGCCAACGCTATTTTTGTCACTAATTTTTTTGTGAAACCACCCCAATATGTTCTAACTTCCGTAATTTACTTTCATATATTAGAACACCTTGATATAATTGGTTGCTAAGGTATAAAAATGTGACGTTTTAGTCTAGGAAAATGAAAACATTTTTATGTACAAGTCGAGTTCCTTTCGTATAGATTTTAAATTCCGTACCGATTCATCGATTTGTAGTACCTGCTATTCCATACATTCAAACGAAGCTCACCCTCTCATCTATTGTTAATTTCGCAGCCATCCGCTACCTAAAAGAAAAAAAAATATAGTCAACACTGAAAATTCCTATGATGCGCGACTTTTGCGCCACCCATTTTAATAGGGAAAACAAACCAACAGAAGAATAAATTCTATTCAATTTATACGTCTACATTTAATTCAAATATACAAACCGAAACTCAAAGAAATGATAAAATATTGACAGAATAAACCATACCAAAACTTGTGTTCCATTAACACAATTTCATACATTTGATAAGAAATTAGAGATTAACTTTCTCTAAAAACTTAGCGCCGCTACCTGTTTCGCTAACAATTTTGAAAATTAGCGGCGCTAACAGTATCGCTAATAAGTTAGCGTCGCTAATCCTAACACTGATAATATCCAAAGAGAAAAATGACTTTACATAACAGAACAGCTCAATACTAACAAGACAATATTACACGAGCTTGCCAATCCTTTAATTTTACTTTGGGAATGATTTTCTTATGACTCAATTTCACTCCCACATTCAAAGTGAACTCGATTAATTGGCACAAAATTACCCAATTTGCTACAGTGGAAAATCTTAATAATGATAAGCATCTACAATTTAGCAATTAGAACTCAATACCTAACTTAACAATATTATGCCTGCAATTATACCCTATTAGCTATATACTATAGACACTTTCTTAATAAATGGACACAAACCAATGAAATAAATTTTGAGGACTAAAATTGATTAACCTTTCACCTTAAACTGTAATACTCCATATAACTTGTGTCCGTTACCATAATCTAAAAACACACTTGGGCCCTTATCATGCAGGGCCATAACAATGTTAACTCGTTGTAAGCATTCTCCATTCACGCTTTAACACTTTATGTACCAGAAATTTATAGAATACCACACTGAATGAATAAACCTTATTACTGCACCTCGAGCCCTTGTGCTTAGTCTTCAGATAAATTAGTTTTCTTTCATTGGGCAACCAACAATTGAAGCAGATTGTTCGACTTGCGGATACTCCAGAGAAGCCTCCAATGCTCTTAACGGTGGAACTTTGTACTTGTGCCAGCTTGCAATTTTTCCCAGTACCCACTAGGAATTCCTTTTGTCTGACTGTTTTTCACTTGTCCATGGGTCGGCCCTTCTGTCCTCTACACCCTTTCAAGCTGGAGTTACTGGCAAACCGACAAGCTGTTCAGTGCCTCCACTGATTCTGCCTTTAAATAAAATTATATTATAAATATCTGTGGCCTGAAACAATTTCCCCACCACATTCTTTCATAACATCCAAATCTTGCCTTACACGCAGTAGAGATATCTTTGATTTACAACAGCATGAGAATTTACCTGATCTGAGTCTCTGTCCATTTTTTTATGCAGGAAGGAGGGGCCAAGGACAAATTCCCGCAGAAGAAAAAGAGAGCCAAAATTCAAGGTCTGGGGTCGTCAAGATGCCTAGACACACTCAGTTTGAAAGATGGGAGGTCATAGACAGGAGGAAAGATGGACTGAGGAAGAGTGTTCCAGAGTAGATGAAAGATTGAAAATACCAATTAACCCTTGCGTTAGGTAGTTGGACAGAAAAGGAATGAGAAAGTACAGAAAGTCTAGGACTGTGTGCTCTCCTTAAAGGAGGAGGCATGTAGTTAGTGTTCAGAAGAGCAGTGTCCATTATAAGAGCGATAGTAAAGAGAGTGAGGCAACATTACGGCGGAGAGAGAGATTGAAGACAATCAATAAGAGGCGGGGAATTGGTGAGACGAAAAGCCTTTGATTTCACCCGGTCAAGTATGGCTATGTGGGTTGAGCCACCCCACACATGAGAAGCACTGACCTCGTTTCCTCGCAAGCTTCTAGAGAGGAGTAAACCTTCGGCTTGTCTGGTTTGTGGGAAAGGGAGGTTTAATCTCCCCTTTCCATTATGGTTTTCAGAGCTTTTAGTCTACCACTGATTTAAAGAATTCTACGATACTGTTTGAAGGCATGACATTTTAAAACAACTTTGACTTGAACTTTGCTGGTGCTTGCCCTGGTTATGGAAAGGGTTTTGAACCTCGTGTTTCATGATTGGGTGGGATTCCCCGTTTCCTCTCCTATACCCTAGCTTGGAGGTCATTTTGCAAGGAAATGACCTTAGGATCACACTGTTGGCCGTCTCCATTTATGAAATCATGGCAGCCTTCTACCTAATATCTGCCAAATCCAAGTTCACCAAGATTCAGACCGCTTCCATTATGGTCGCTGGATTCCATTCATTGATGACACGCGATTTCTTGGGCTTGGTGTTTGATAAGAAGCTGTCTTGACTTCCTTATCTCCAGTCTCTCAACCTTTCTTGCTATCGAGCACTGGACGTGCTGTGGGTATTGGCTCAGTCCTTCAGGAGAACTCAACATGCCACTTTTCTCTGTTTGTATCGTGTACTGGTTAGATGGAAACTTGAAAATAGCTACAAGGTATACAGTATTGCTCAAGAACACCTGATCGACTTTGGTTTCTTGATAAGGTACATCAGGCCGTTACCAGTCGGGGGGGGGGGGCGGTGCATTTAGTTTTTCTCTTATCCCGAGTCTTCCGAGAGGCGCCCTGCCCTGGAGCGTCCTCTGAACATGCATTGCCTGTTGCTGATCTTTCAGCACTTGTGCGGTACCTGTGTTTCAAGGGGTGACCTGGGGTTTAGCTTTCCCGTATACTGGTTACATCTATTTCATTTCACACATTTTTGCTGTGGAAACGGATACAGTTTTTTCCTCGGTATTTCATGGATATTAAGTTTAAGATCTTCAAACATAAACTTTGTCTCCTTTTCTTGAAGTTTTCTTTCCCACCTTTGGGACTCTGTTCGTTTTTCCTAACAGCTTTAAATATGATGTTGGGGTCGGACCTGCGGCTGTTTCCCAATTAAGGAATTTTTTCATATTTTTATGAAGTTTTCATATTTTTATCACCCCATCTCTTCGGTCCTCGAGGCAGGGAAGTGCTACTAGATTTGTACAATTTTTCGGCTCGTTGTGGGGTTGGTATTATTTCTCTTTCTTAATTATTTTAGCTCTCATATTTTTATTTACTTTTTGTTCTTTTCATTGGTTCATATCATTTATAGCTTTCATTCTTAATTCTTTCCTTCGTCATCTCTCTTAGAGTTAGGGTATTTAATTTCTAGCTTTCGCTTCCTCTTTGTATATTGGGCGTCAGTGGTTTCGATGTTGCAACATCACATTGATTCCGTCTAATCACACTCACTATGGTCTCGCCAAACTGGCTACAAATTTTTACGTTATGTTACAAACCTTGTTCCTTCTATCTTTCTTGGCAGGGATTAAGTCTCTGAAAAATGTGTAATTCCTGTATGCGTTTTTTAGTATAATCAACCTTAATGAGTATAGTGCCTCGTAATAAAAGTGATGCTACTCTTTAAATAACTATCTGTAAATAATTATAAATATGCACCGACAAGTATTACGCATAAATAGCCGTTTTATGCTGTAAATAGCTATGGCTTCTTGTTAGCTGCAATATGATCCTATAACTATGATTATTGATATCATAATTTTCCGAATATAGTACATTCCTGTAACTAACTATACAAATGTTCTCTGATATACCTGTACCTTTTTACCCTTTCAGATAATCTTTCAATTTGCTGTAATTACTCGACTGTAAATAACTGTAAGCAATCCTGAAAAATTTCGGCTAAATATTTGAGAGAATCTGCTGATCTGAATATTTAGGCTCTTTTCTAAAACCAAATGAAAGAATTATAACCAAAATCAAAATTGAGGTGCTCATATGATCAAGAAATTCCCATTTTAATGATTTTTCTTGTTGATTCTCTTGGTTACATGTCCAGCTATCTATGTAATTGTACTGCGCAGCCATAGTCATATCGGATTTTAGAGCTTTAGTTTTATCATTTATAGCCTGATAATTAATTATTCAATACAGTGCATTTTGTAAGGGATAGCAAACAATGATTGCCACCCCCCCTGCACAGATGAAACTAATAGAGGTACAGAAAACTGATTGCTGCATCTTTTAGACAATTTAATTCTACGTCTAAACAAAACCACTCAATAGTTGGTGTTGCCTCCTTGTGCTTGGCGGACGGCTACAAGTCGGCAAGGGTAGGTGAGTTGAGACTCGAAAAGATCAGTGTCGTACTCAAGATTTCGGAGGATTGTTTCGATGTGCTGCTCCATGGTCCGGCGGCAGAATCTTTCAGGATCCATCCTGAAAGACCGAGTGGAATCCCTGATGCTTGCTGAACCACCAGCCACCCGATTCTGCCGCCGGACCATGGAGCAGCACATCGAAACAATCCTCCGAAATCTTGAATACGACACTGACCTTTCCGAGTCTCCTCACCTCCTACCCTTGCCGACTTGAAGCTGTCCGCCAAGCACAAGGAGGCAACACCAACTATTGAGTGGTTTTGTTTAGACGTAGAATTAAATTGTCTAAAAGATGCAACAATCAGTTTTTTTGTACCTCTATTAGTTTCATCTGTGCAGGGGGGGGGGGGGCAATCGTTTTTTACCACACTGTATATGATTTAATTATAAAACTATTATATCGTAAATATTGAATAATGAATAACCTTTATTAATAATAAAATAAATATATCGGCCTTACAATTTACAATGACAAATATTTGTGAAGCTGGACTATTTATTTAATTTAATTTGGCCTTAACCTTTAGGCTTTACTGGGCCCCTCATTAAAAATAAAACATAATTATTAATAATAAATAAATCACGAATAAGTATTATTGATAATTAAGGTACTGGTATGTATTAATCTTAAATTATCATCATCAATATAACAAATGCAAGGTCATTATTGAAGGTATTATACAAATACCATACAAAGAGATCAATATTATACATGAGAGAGAACAACTAAACAATCACAAGTAATGTCTCTTTAATCCTAGATTACACACGAGAAATGAATAAACGATAGTAATGTACATTAATCCAAGATTTTTATTAGTATGCCATTATTAATTGGGATTTCAACTTGGTTTTAAACAAATTTATATTCACATTATTTTGTATATCAGCATTTAAATTATTCCATAGTTTCAATCCAATAAAAATGGTAGTTTTTGAGATGAAGACAATCTAAATTGAAGGTATTAACATGCTTTGATCTATTTCTGGTCTGATATGAGTGGATTTTTTGATCAGTTACGAAGTATCTATTTACCCATTGTAAGTTAATGATTTTGTTCTTATACTTGTAAATAAAAATAAAATGTCCGTTTGATTACATCATCGAGCTTTAGTAGTTTTAACTCTTTAAATAATGCGCTAGAGTGATCAAGGAAATCAGCATCAGATAATAATGTTGTTGCTCTTTTTTGAATGACAAAGACACTGCTTAAAGCGTTGTTAGCGGAGTTTCTCCAAACAAAGGTACAGTACGTTATATAAGAATAGTAGTAGTATGGTAGTCAATAAAACCTGTTTAGGGACTACATTTCTAAATTTAAACATTATAGCAACGCTCTTTGAAATCCTTTTCGCTATATAATTTACATGATCACTCCATTGCAAATTCTCTTACCTAGCATTACATCAAGAAATTTTGTTACAGTACATTCCTTTACAGTACATTCCTTTACAGTACATTCCTTTACAGTACATTCCTTTACAGCCATTTCATCAACATTAAGTTTATCAAGATACGCATTTTTTTTATTAGTAAAAATCATAAAATTTGTTTTACTAGTATTTAGGAAGAGTATTGGTGGTCAACCATTTCATTACACTGATGAATTCTGATTTAAATATATTCTCAGCTGAATTAACATCTTTGGAAGAAAACCACAGTTATAACACCTGCAAACATTATGAAATTAAGTATATCAGATGAGCGTGGAAGGTCATTTATACTCGTATACAGGGTGTCCCAGAATTATCTATCTATTTCAATGAAATCGGACAAATTTTTTAAAAACACACTTTTATTTATGTTTATCGTGTTTAATATGTGTTAAAAATGTATAAATTTCTAAATTTTTTTCATAATTTTATTTTCATAATTTTTTCATTATCTGGTCCAATGAAAGACCGTCTGAAGTCATAGAATGGCAAAGAGACTCTCCAAAAGTTAACGTGTGGCTTGGAATGACCAAATCCAAAATTTATGGCCCATTCTTCTTTGCGAAAGCAACTGTAACAGGTACCGTCTACCTTGATATGCTTCAGCAGTTTCTCGAACCACAGCTTCTTGATGATGGCATTCTTGATAATGTTGTGTTTCAACAAGATGGAGCACCATAAATTTTGGATTTGGTCATTCCAAGCCACACGTTAACTTTTGGAGAGTCTCTTTACCATTCTATGACTTCAGACGGTCTTTCATTGGACCAGATAATGAAAAAATTATGAAAATAAAATTATGAAAAAAATTTAGAAATTTATACATTTTTAACACATATTAAACATGATAAACATAAATAAAAGTGTTTTTAAAAAATTTGTCCGATTTCATTGAAATAGATAGTTAATTCTGGGACACCCTGTATAATAAAAATAACTGTGGACCCAAAACTGAGCCTTGTGGTACACCATACTTGACAAGCGTGTTAGTT
This sequence comes from Bathynomus jamesi, assembly GCA_023014485.1. Taxonomy (NCBI): domain Eukaryota; kingdom Metazoa; phylum Arthropoda; class Malacostraca; order Isopoda; family Cirolanidae; genus Bathynomus; species Bathynomus jamesi. Next base: position 474,982 of record JAJOZX010003548.1, on the reverse strand, counting down.
GAGCAAACCTTATTTACTGATGCAAAATGATATCTATTGGACAAATAACTTTTAAACCAATCACTGATTGCTGCTCTAAAGCCGTAACAATATAATTTAAGTAGAATATTATGGTTTATTACATCAAACGCCTTACTCAAATCCATAAATATTGATATCATTATTTCATTGTTCTCTCTAGCTATATTTGCACTTTCCATAAAATTTAAAATTGTCATTTCCATTGTTTTATTATTACGGAAGCCATACTGAAGCCATTCTACTTTCTACAATTTTTTCAAAAACTTTGCTGAACACATATAATGAACACGCTGGCCTGCCTGTAATTAGTTCCTAACTTGCTAATGTAGGATCACCCCCTTTTGGTGTTATACAACCAACTTTTAGCATTGATGGGAATATTCCTTTGGAAATACTTTGATAATTTTAGTCAAAGTTACAGGTATCTTATCTTTAACAAATTTAATTGTAGGTACATAATGTTATGAATGTTATTTTTGGTATTTTTTAATTTACTAATAATATTCCGGACCTCAGTAGAGGTAGCAGGAACAAAAGAAAATGAATTTAGTGCGCTGGGTGGTATATATTCTAAAGACGAATAATCATTATTTAGTAACTCTGAGCGAAGCTGTTGGTGAAATGGATATTTAAAGAGTCTGCAAAAGAAGTATCATCAGTAATTTCTTTATTACTAACATTTAATTTTTCTATTGACTTTTTCTTAATTGGGTTTCCGAGAAGTGTGTGTATGGTTGTCCAAGAGTTTTTCTTGTCTCCTTTGTTTGGAAAATTGATTGTTAGAAGTTATATTTTGCAATTTTGGTTATTTTTGTCAATTTGTTTCTGTATTGAGTTTATTGTACTTTGAGAATTTTGCATTATAATTGCAATTTGAATAATTTATCTCCGTTCTTTATTGAAGTGGTAATCCCTGGAGTGATCTATGGATTTGCCACACTTTTGGGCGAAACTGTTTTTCTCCTTAAAAGAAAACAATTATTAAAAATATGAAATAAGGTGTCATAGAAGAAATGAAACATGATCTGGGTCATTCATAGGTTCGTCAGTCAAATCGAATATTTTCTACAGCCCCAATAAATTTTCTTAACTTTTGAAAATATTCTGTAATCAATAGTAATTTTATCCACAACCTGAACAATGTAATTGTATATAGCGTAAGTAGGAAAATGATCACTAATGTTTGTCGTTATATTTCCAGAATTTATGAGGGCTATTGCTATTTACAAATAGTATATTATCAATTGGAGATTGTTGTTCGATTACCATAGTTGCAGACTCGAGTGGGTTTGGTTATAGTGTGACTAAGATAGAAAGAGTTCATTAAGTTTAAAAATTTGAAAGACATTGCTTCAGATTGCAAATTGATGTTGAAGTCACCCGCAACTATGGCATTCGATTTATGGAAGTTGCATAACATGTCATCTAATTGAATTATAAAGCTACTGATGTTCACTATCATGATAACTTCCTCAGAAAGCGACTTATGCTTATCTATTAAATTATTGGTTAAAATATATCCATGTTTAATGGAGGTTTAATTCTATATAAAAAATACAAATAGTTTATTATCCGTGTGTACAACAACTTTCATTGTTGTGTGATTCACTGATTTGCATTGCAGATGTTATTGAAAAAAAGTCTGAAGATCTGAAGGGTGAAAATTTTATCCCTCAAAACCAAGATGGCCGAAGTCGAGTGACGAACCATTTGCCTTACGATGAGGAAGGAAGGAAAAAGGAGGAAGAAGAGAGGGAGGATGAGGAAGAGGAAGAGTATGAGGAGTAAGAGAAAAGACTGAGGGAAAAGTTGTTCTTTCTGAAAAGGAAGTGGACGGTGATTCACTTAATGATCATCAAAACCCTGTGATGACCTTTGCTCATAAGGTTGAAGTGAAAAATTCCAGTGATGCGAAACAAACGACTAAAATGAAGAATGTAAATGATGCCGCAGTTATTAAAAACTATTCAACGATACTTAATAAAAATAAAAAGGGGAGAAAGTATTTATCAAACTTGCAGATTCAAAACTTGTTTTTAAAATACAATAAAAACATGACAAAATCAAGTAGCAAATTTTTAATGTCTTACGAACAAATATTTGACACGTTTCTCAAGCGTGCGAGACTAAGAATGAAAATGATGTTTGCGAACCAACCGCTAGATATCAATTTCACTCCTGGTGAAATAGTTCCGTCCAGCAAAATGCGCCGAATTCTAATTGTTAGTTCTTGGAGATGTGGCTCGACTTTCTTGGGAGACATTTTGAAGTCCTATCCCGGAACATTTTACAGTTTTGAGCCTTTGCATATTTATTTAAAAAAAAAACATTTGGAAGCTGGTGAAGATGTTCCAAAATCTCTCAAACTAATTAGGGACATAGCTACTTGCAACTTAACACCTCACGATGATTATGTTAAATACATGCAGCAGAACTATTACTTAATGGAACATAATAGCCAGACATGGATTAACTGTTTGCCAAAGAAGGATATCTGCTTTGAACCTCAGTTTCTTTCTCAGGTTTGTCAGTACTTTCCTTTGAATGTGATGAAGACAGTACGTTTAGGATTAGCTCCAGTAACTGAAATCTTAGAAGACTTAACTCTAGATATGAGAGTTATTCACTTGGTTCGAGACCCACGCGGGGTTCTTCATTCCAGAATGAAGCTTGAATGGTGTACATCAAAAGTTTGTAATGACCCAGCAACTGTTTGTGAGGATTTGCTCACTGATCTTAAATTATCTGAAGAATATGCCAAGAAATATCCAAACAGGTTAGTTAAACTCTTCTTTTGATTAATCGTAATTACAGTAAATTAGAAAGTTTAAAACACTGCCTTATTCTGAACGGAGACATATTTTTTTCCATTTTATGAAACCTATCGAAAGTTCAGGCGAACTATCTGATAGATTTGAATCATTTTCGTTGTTGAAATTTTTTCTTCGTAAAGTGTGTTAAACATTTTATTTGCTAATCTAGGTTTTGCCCTTTCGGAAAGATTATGCATTACATAATGACTGCGCAATTTATTTAAAAAACCAAAGATGACGTATTTTCTGCAATTTAAGATTTCGTAACTGAAAGTTTGGGACTTAAAAATTTTAGGTGCCGAGTAAGCGTGGAAATTCACTTTCCCACTGCGTGAGGGTGAGAGTACCTTTTGGCTTATCTGACACCGAGTATTGACAGGGTTGAGTGATCGGCCCAACCCAACCCAGGAGCCAGCAGCGGAACCTCTGACCTAGGAGTTCTGGTTAAGAGTAAAGTATATGAAATTTAGAGCATACCATTCCAATATCCACATTCAATAAAAATTATACCTATTTTACACGATTTCTCCTGTTAATCTCTGTTTTTGTGTTTCTCAGATTTTAGGGACGCATTTTTTAACTTAAATGTTTGGTGTTGAGGTTCTTAAGAGTAAAGTACCAGGATATAAATTTCAAAACATGCAGACGTTATCTAAATTCCATTCCCCATTCTCTATTCGGCACATTTATATCAACACATTTATTCACACTTACTAATTACATCCATTTTTTTCACAATTATCCTCCACTTTTTAACACTTACACACACACACACACTGCTATACACTTTTCCCATAATTCATTATCTCCACATATTCACATCAACGTAGCGTACAATGGTCTAATCTAATGAGGAACAGGGACTGTTCAATGCCAAGAGATGAGGCATCACTGCCCTCTTCCTTACCTTCCACTGCAGGGGAGAGGCGTTGATTACTCAAACGCCTCGCTCGGCATGGCGTGCAGTTCCCCCTCTACTTCCCACCGAAGGAGGAGGGGCGCGCGCGTCCGTCAGGATATAAACACCGCTAACAGACCCTCACCAAGCCACAGAGTAGGAGAGGGGCCTCCTATCCTCCAAAGGTCGTGCCACCCATCCCTCAGGCAGGCGAACCCTGTCTCAGGGAGATTAAGGGAAGAGGACGGGTGGGTCACAGTTAACAGGCGCTCTTCACGGAGGGTTCCTTAACCTGTCTTCGCCGAAAGGCCACCGGTGAGGAATCTCACCCTCTTTATGTCGCGAATTCAGCTCTCGAACGAGGAAAACGATATTCGACACATGGTGGAAGAAGTCTATAGTAAACACAATATATTGTTAATTAATAAACTAAACACAAAATCTCCGTATTAACTCATTTAAGGTAATAATTAAAGGTGTAAATTCGCATTCAAACCGGATAATATGAGTCAGTGGTCAGACGGTATTACTGTTAAGGAGTTTATTCACTTTTCCACGAGATTTTATAACAGGCAAAATAATAATAATAATAATTATTATAATTATAATAGGCGCCCAAACGGTAATGTCTGAAATTTGTATTGTGTATAATAATAATCATGCTAATAATAAATTTTCTATCAGTCATGCCGGATAACTTGTTCAAAATAGTCTCGTATAACGTAAGGTCAGTGAGGAATTCAATTGTAGCTGTTCATAAAATCTGTGACAGTGCAAAGTTGATACTCCTGCAAGAGCACTGGCTACCTAAGCAAGAGTTTAAATTCCTCTCTACCATCCATGATGACTTTAGGTACCATGCGTCATCGGCAGTAGACTTGTCAAATGAATTAATGTACGGTAGGCCTTTTGGTGGTGTTGCTTTCTTAATTAATAAGGAAAAATCTGTCAAAACAAATAAAATTTTTAACAAGCGATAATGTAAGGTTGTTAGGCATTAATTACAAGTGAACAATGATTGCATATTAATTGTAAACTGCTATTTACCATACAACAACGGCAGTAATCTAGATGAATACATTGATTTGCTGTACAAAATTAAGTCATTATGAGAACCCCAAATATCCTCACTGTATAATAATGGTAGGGACTTTAACGTGCATGTGAACTCTGAATTCTTTGTAGAATTAGGCAACTTGTGCGAGTCGGCCAAATTAAGTACAAGTACAAGTACAAGTACAAGTACAAGTGATGTAGATGTATTAGGGGTAACCAGTTGTAATTTTACATACGTTAGTGATACGAGTGGAACCACCAGGTAGATTGATCATTGTCTCGCTAATAATAATTTAAAGGATCGACTTGTTAGAGTTCATGTTTTGCATGATTTCCTTCTTTCTGATCATAGACCATTAGAACCATTAATTAATTTTACCAATTTATGCGTAATACGACATAACAAGAACTCAATAGGTAAGAATAATTGCGTCGATTGGTCTAATGTTAATATGCAACAGAGAATAGAATACAAAGACAGACCAGGTCACCTCTTTTAATAATTTAGAAATTTTGCATCTTGCCTGTAGTAATCCTTGCTCAAATGATTCTCACTGTAAACGCATAGATAGGTATTATAGTAAGATAGTACCCCTGTTAAGAGAAGCCGGAAGCCCCCTGATTGAATCTTACAACTATCATACTAAGATTATTCCTGGATGGAATGATTTTATTGCCCCCTGAAGAGGGAATCGAAAGACGCCTATTATTTGTGGTGCTTTCATGGTAGACCCAGATTAGGACCAGTATACATGAATGTGTGTAGAAGTAGGGGTCAGTATAAGGCGGCCATAAGGCGATGTAAACAGGAAGAAGAGTCTATTCGAGCATCAAAAGCCTGTGAAGCTCGCATAAATAACGATAATAACAAATTTTGGAAATTTGTTAAGAATCAAACAGATGTCAAAAATGTCCTCCCTCCGACAATCGATGGGGTGTCGGGGGAGGATGAAATTGCAAAGCTGTGGAAAAACCACTACTCTAATATTCTTAACAGTGTGAGTAGGGATAATCTTAAGACAGATTGCAGCGAAATGCTTGTGGGAGGGACAAAGGAAAATACTTTGATATCAATTCCTGAAGTAAACATGTTAATTAAAGAGTTAAAGACTGGTCCTGCATCAGGGATAGATGAACTCTCGAATGAGCACTTAAAATATGCCAATGACGTAGTATGTCTGCATATATCATTGCTCTTATCAGCCATGCTTGCTCATGGCTATATTCCTGCAGAGTTCATGAGGGTGTATATCGTGCTCCTGGTCAAAAATAAATATGGAGACATTCTATCCAGCAATAATTACAGGCCTATTGCTGTCGCTTCCTGCTTCTCGAAACTACAAGAAAAACTCTTGTTACGCCGATTAAATGATTGCCCATGGACTTCTAATCAGTTTGGTTTTAAAAGGTCCCACTCGACTGACATGTGTGTCTATGTACATAAAGAAACAATATCTAAATACATTGACAGTAATTCAACTATTTATAGCTGTTTCTTAGATATAAGTAAGGCATATGATAGTGAACCACAATATTTTATTTAAAAAACTAGAAGACAGGGAGGTTCCCACGTACATATTAAATTTATTGAACTTTTGGTATTCCCACCAATCTTTTACCGTTAGGTGTGGCAATGTACTATCCGAATGCTTTCGCTCCTCTTGTCGGGTGAGGCAAGGCTCCTTGCTCTCTCCTATGCTTTTTAATGTGTATATTGACGGATTAATTGCTTCACTTAATGAGGCAACAGTGGGATGTTGTATAGCTAACACAAGTATAAATAACTTAGTTTGTGCTGAGGATATGGTGTTAATAAGTCCCTCTGTTAAAGGTCTGGATCGGCTACTAAAAGTCTGCGAAGTGTATTCACAGAAACATGATATTCTTTTTAATGTTACAAAAACTAAGGTTATGCAATTTCATCCTAAAAACTGTAATCAGCCAGTTGATATTAGGTTTAAAATGAAAGATGAAGTAATTGAGGAAGTATAAGTATTTGGGTCAAAATATTACAGTTCCTTGAGTGATGACTCAGATATAAGAAAACAATCTCGAAGCCTTTGTACTAAAGCGAATATGACTATAAGAAACTTTCGGTTATGTACAAGTGAAGCTTAAGATACTCTATTTCGTACTTTCTGCAGTAATATATATGGACAGCAACTATAGGTGAATTATAAAAAAGGTTCTGGCAGAACCCTGAATTTGCTGTACAACAGGTCTTTTAGACTCTTACATAAATTACCCCCCGAGATACTCAGCTTCGCAAATGTTTGCTGCCCACAATGTCCTGAGCTTCCCGGAGGTAACAAGACGTGCTCAATGCACTTTAATGCAAAGAATTAAAATATCAACCAACCCGATTATCCAAGCTATCCATGAGTCTTGCCGTTTATCCTCTAAGCCAGTGGTTCCCAACCTGGGGTCCCAGGACCCTTGGGGGTCCGCGAAGGTAGTACTGGGGGTCCGTGAGCTTTCAATATTTCGAGAGGCTCCAATGGAAATCATACATTTACCCACGATAAAATTTCAAGTTTCCTTGCTCTTGGCTGGAATTATTACTACTTTTTTTAATACGCTGTATTTTAATTGCATAATCTCTTAATGTCCTTTATTTGATAGTGAAAAATGAGAAAACAAGTTAATTATTAGTTAATAAAAACAGTTTGTTTGGTAGACGGAATCTTTCAAAAACATGGGGTCCGTGGGAAAAAAATAAAAATAAAAGGGGTCCTTTGTGGTGAAAAGGTTGGGAACCACTGCTCTAAGCTATGGAATTCTTGGTACGAAAACGTCTGTCTGTAGCTCCACTTAACTCCGACATTACCTCATTATTTCTAATCAACTGTATATATATTTCTATCCTTAGTACGTGAACTGTCATTGTATTCATAATTGTCATATAGACTATAGTCTGCTAATAAACCTTTTCTTTTTCATTTTCATTACTCTCCACAAACCTATTCAAGTATGTTTTAATTCTGGATTTCGTGTTTTTAAGGTTCCTGCTTGTTCGTTACGAAGATCTAAGCCTCGAACCAGAGAAGATAACGAAGGAAATTCTCCATTTCGTTGGTCTTCACTATCACGAAAAAGTAGAGAGATTTATAAGGGAGCACACGAAGCTTTCGGTGAAGAAGAAAAAACCGGTGGGGACCTACACCACTTTCAGAGACTCCCAGACAACTCCTTTTGCATGGAGAGACTTTCTCAGTTTTGATAAAGTTGATTATGTTCAGAGGCACTGCAAGGAGCCCATACGAATGCTCGGTTACACGTCCTTTAGTTCTCCTGAAGAATATAACGATAAGACGATTTCTGTGCTAAGCACCAGCTGATGGGGTTTATTTATATTATGGTATTATACTAGTGACATTTTTCAAAAATACATTGATATAAGTGTTATGCGAATACAAACTTTTTATAGACTTTGATACATACTATATAAGAGCTTTTCTATGTGATATGATGATGATGAATCAGGAAGGTGATACTTTGACAGATCTTTTTTTTTTTTCCGTGTACTGTATATATAAATTGTACTAATTAAGTGTTACAAGCCAACGTTACTTCATGATATCAATCAATTTTAAAGAGTTTCGAAGCGTGTTTCTGTGATTCCAAAGCTAGGCCTTATTAATATTATATTATATAGATTTGAGTTATATTTTTATAAAGTTTAATCTCTTAATGTTTAGTGTTAAATTAATTGAAGCAAAAATATGAAGGTAGTTAAAGGGGATAATTGTAATAATATGGAAAGTGTGAAAAGTGTAAAAATTAAACAAAAGGTGTGAAAATGTTTATAAAAAGTTTCGAAAACTGTCTAAAAAGTTTAACAACATTCCAAAAAAGCTTTCTAGATAAGTATGAATGTTTATTGAAAAATATGAAGATAAGGATAGTTGTGATAATTTTTTTTCAAACAAACGTGAAGGTATGCAACAAACAGTTAAAACGCAGATGAAAAACGACTGAACCGTGAAAATGTAAAGTAACCCACCTGCTTTCGATAATCCAGTTATGCATTTAGATCGTTCCAGATCCAAGGTTCATTTGTGCGAGGAAGTGGTTCGAAGAATATAAAAGAAACAGACGCGAGAAAAGAAGTCTCAATTGGCCGGATGAGTATGAATAAAGTGTTGGATTAACGGTCGATCACTTAAATGCGTATTGATGTGGAGTAATGAATGGAATCAGTTTAGTGTTAGTGAAGTTGTAAGACATTTTAAGAATAGTAAAAATGAAAGAATAGTATGAGAATATATTTTAAAGCTTATTTTCATGAGGTGTGTTTGAGAACCTTCAGACTCCATATTATTCCAAATTATCTTTTGTTTGTCACTTTGAATTGGCTCATTTAATTCAAGTCAAAATAACGCTATTAGAGTTTCGGTATTTAGTGTTAGTAATAATGGTGATAATGACAGTGATGATAATGATGATGCTATAAGCCATTGTTAAAGTTTATCAAGTAGGTAAATATAATTAGAGTTGAAATGGTGAGCCTTTTTGAAGAAATGAACCCTATTCCCTACTCTAAAGTGCTGAATTGCACATTCGGTGGTGATATACATGCCCTCGCGGCCTCGCTTCTACATATAAGGGGAGACCCGCGAAAGTGATAAACATTTTCACCCATCATTATCTTACTATTTCCTAAGGATATACATACAATTAGTAAGTATGAGAGACACTCTCGTAACAAGAAGTGCCTAAAAAGAAAACATTTAAATTTGAGAAAAGCTCTCTAACCTCGATTCATTTAATTTTTGAGGATTCGAATATCAAATTCAAAACGAAAGAGAAAATGCAACAAATTATTTTTAAATATATATTTGGAATATCTCTCTCTGAAAATGTTCAAATTACACGCATGACAAATATACATTTATTTCTAAATTAATGATACCAATTCAGCCAATTGGTTTCCCGTTTAGGTCTTTGTGAAAAAAAAAAAATTAGATTGACATTACGATAATGGACAGATATATTATTATGGACAACTTATCTCAGAAATTTCGTTTCTAGTCTCCGAAATGCACGTGAATGAGTTAGAACGTTTCTTAGCAGGATTTCTACTCGCTCTCTCGTTACGAGTGGAATACAACCTGTTTGTTTGGTCTTGTGCTTAAAGGAATGAGAAGGATTAGGTTGAGAGCTTACCCTTCTCTCTCTCCTCACGACAGGCGAGAATAGCCTCAGAATTTGCATTCGGGCTGCTTTTGCCTTTTCAGCCAAATTCGGTGGAAAATTAGTTTTTCTTAATAAATTAATGATATTTTTATAAACTTTTATAGAACTGCTTTGGTTTTATGTTCGCAAAATCTATTGTTTGAAGATTCCCATTTAGATTTCTTGAAAATTTTTATGAAGGAATAAATGCAATTTGAATCTCTAATTTTTTAACCTATAAAACCCAATTGCTTTATAAACTCGGGAGAGAGATGGTGTCAGACATTTTAGCCAAGTAAAGGCCTACTGCTAATGCCTTTTATATATCTATGCATCTGTCTCTGTCTACCTACGATATACCTCGTGTATATCTATAGTTTTTAAAAACCAGGTTTAAAATGCTTTTCTTTTTTTATGTGGTAAAGAGGGGCCAAGGGCGAACGCCCGCCAAAACGCCCTCCCCCCTCCCCATAGAGGAAGAAGAGGGCCGAAATCAAGGTCCAAGGTTTTCGAGATGCCTGGACACACTGAAAGATTGGAGGTTATAGACAGGGGAAAAGATGGATTAAGGAAAATTGTTCCAGAGTTGACCGGTTGAGTAGATGAAAGATTGAGAATATCGATTAACCCTCCTTGCATTAGAGAGCAGGTCCTACTACTACTACTACTACTACTAAGACTATTTTAGTGGGTGGGTTAAGATATTTTTATTTTTGTATTTTTATTTGATCACAAATAACTCGAATCAAATGTATATATCGATGCATATATAGGGGGCCTACTCAAATGTATGCTCTTATTTTATTTTAGTAGATGTGTGAAATCTTTCTTTACGTGGCCAACTGCCCATCCACCTGGGCATACTGCATATATACGAGTATATATGTATCAATATATACATTTGATTTGATTTGTTTTATTTGTGATCAAATACAAATATATAAAAAATATTTTTACCCACCCACTAAAATCGTCTTAGTAGTAGTCCTGCTCTCTAATGCAACCCACCCACTAAAATTGTCCTGGAGTAGCCCTGTTAGAGAGAGGAACAAAGTGAATGAATGTGTCAAAAGTCGGATACTGATTGCTCCTCCTCAAAGGAGGAGGCATGCAATTAGAAAGTTCAGAAGAGCAGTGACCGTTATAATAGCGATAGTAAAGAGAGAGTGGGCCTGAAACAGTCAGTAAGAGGTGGGGTACTGATGAGACGAAAAGCTTTTGATTTCACCCGGTGAAGTAGAGCTGTGTGGGTTGAGCTACCCCACACATGAGAAGCGTATTCCATACAGGGGCAGACAAGGTCCTCCTACAGAAACGGCAACCGAGTGTGGGTGAAGAAACTGCGGAGCTGGTACAGCACACCTAATCTCTCAGAAGTTGCTTTAGAAAGAGTATATTTGATCTTTCCTGGAAAAATCGCGAGAAGAGGAAGGATTGAGTTGTCTATTGTTGAAGATTGTGACGGGTAGACAGATAAAGGAACTAGGTTTCCAAAGTACTGATAAAATAATCAAAACATTTTATTTGGCCCAATCAAAGATGATAGAAAGAGCAGAGGTCATGTGCACCATAGCAGTCTCACACGAAGCATGGAGTGACTGTTGAGAGGGACACTTTGTGAAATGGGTGGAGGGTGGAATGATCGGCATAGGAGTGGATAGGACAGGAAGTTCTAATTAAAAGATCATTAATAAGTAAAAGGAAGAGAACAGGTAACCTGACAGCCCCTTAGGAACAACCACCATGGATAACTTTAGAAGAGCAGTGGCCATCTACAGCTGCAGCTATAGATGAGACATGAAGGCACAGATAGAAAGGATAGAAACCGAAGGAGGGCAGTTTGGAAATTAAGGATCAGTGCAAAGGTTTCACCGAAGTCCCGAAAGGAGGATAACCAAGAGTTAAGCCGCGTTTCCACGGTGCCTCTTTCCTTGCCGGCAATACTGCATGCCACTGGAGACATTGGAGGCATGCCCTAAAGAAAAGACGAGTGTGTGGTTCAACAGTCAAGCGAAGGCATGCCTCATCGTGCCGCGAGTTCAGTCTGAAGATGTCGGTGGATAAGGTTGTATCGGCTGGCGTTTGTACTGCCTATATGGTTATTAAACTGCCTGAAAAGCGAAAATGCGTAGGAGATTCTGGAAAAGATCATTCTACGCTACGTCTCATGGCAATGACCTGTTGCTGTTGCGTGAAGTGAAGTTGGAAGGATCCTCTCTTCCACAATTTTACCAGAATCTCCACTGCATTGTTCATATCGTTCTCAGGTTTGTTTTCTACAAACGTACTCTGCAATGTAAAGGTAAACGATTAGTCATGTACATAAAATAACACTTGCACCAATCACACAGACCGAACGTTTCACACAGGAGCAGCAACGAAAGAGGCTCAATTTCTTGTCACCCACAGACAATCCTCACTCGTTAGTCGGCCGCGAGAGCGCTAGTTATGGTAAACATATAGGGAGAGGCACAGCTTGACGCAAGACTTTCTCACTTGTGTCGGAAAGCCTTGCGTCAGCTCCTGCCTCACAATTTTTTGGAAAAAAGGCAAGATTTGGGGCATGCATCATCCCTTGCGTCATGAGGCATGCGTTTGACGCACGAGAAAAAGCACCGTGGAAATGTGGCTTCAGAGAGATGTGCAAGAAGCTCGCAGTTTCCGTTCCTTGTGGAACCCATACTGACGATCCACCCAAACCGTAAATTTCTCTCCCCCCATTCCATCAGCTCACTCAGTTTGGTTCCACGACGCCAACGAAATACTCTCTATCTCTCTCTATCTCTCTCTCTATCGCAGGGGGTATAAATGTTATGCACGTTCCTTCTGGGTGTTGTAAACTTTATACTTGGGGTGTGACAGCCCTCCGGTCCCGAGTCGTGGGATTCTAGAGAAATTGGCTGCCAATTCCTTTAGGTTCTCTTTCGGGAGGGCGGGTGAAGTCTGTTGTACAAACCTGTCCCGTGGGTTACTAGGACCCCTTCCCATCCCACTCTGTCCTTTTAGCTTAGGTTAGGGATGTTCTCCTCTGACTGCAAAAAAAAAGAAAAACTTTTAGTATTGTCTTTTTCTCTACTGTTACGATTAGGACGCTACTGCTATCTCATGCGTGGGAAGAGAGGCTTGGAACCTCTATAAATAACACCATTTAACTTCAGTTGTAGGTAAATATTAATAGAGGGGATAATAGCGAGTAGGATTGTTGACCATTTGGATTCCTACAAGCTACTTGGGGACTCCAACATGGGTTTAGACGGCATAGGTCGTGTCTCACCATCATGCTCGAGTTTTTCTACGTCATGTTGAGTGAGTATGATAAGAGTAGGGCGATTGATTAGAAGGCCTTTGATAAGGTACCTCACCGCCGGCTAATGGCCGAAGTGCGCGCGCTGGGTATTGGTGGGGAAGTAGGTAGGTGGATTGGAAACTGGCGAAAAATGCCACAAAGTTAATCCCTTTCGTTAGGCATATGGGCTACAATCGACGCTTACGTGACGCGGGTTCAAAGATGTCGATTTTAGAAGCATGTTTAGTTCAAATGATAACCCAACTCGCAACAATGGTTAGAAGTTGGATTTGAAACGATTTAGGACTAGTATATGTGGGAATTACTTTAACACGTTGATAGTTTAAGATTAAAACATAAGAAAACTCTGCAGGAGTTCGCTTGCACGGTGTCTCTCTGAGCAAGGTAAATATAGAGCTATTTATATATTCTCCACTTTCCTGTAAAGTTTCCTTGGCTACTTTTCCAGGGTCAAGGTATTTTCTTCAACCTTTTTCCGTACCTGCTTCTGGCAGGGAGGGTGGGGAGAGAGCCTTCTACTTTTCTATCCAGTTTTCTACTACTGCTAGGATAGTTGAAAGAGAAATAAACTTTTACAAAATTTTCCCTGGCACCCGTTGCCATTGGTACCTCCTCGGTATGGGCCGCAAGGCCTTTTGAGGTACTTCTTTTCCTTGTAACTCTCTCTCTCTCTCTCTCTCTCTCTCTCTCTCTCTCTCTCTCTCTCAAAAACATGCGTTCGCCGCTCTTTCACATCACTTTACACAGCTGTGCTAACTCATCGCTAAACATTTGAATAAAAGCGTCCTTGGACTCCATTTTACATACAAGTGTCTTTGTCATTGAGTGAGTCTTGTAAAAATTCTGTGATATATATATATATATATATATTAGTGATGTAGGCCGCATCCGCGGAACATCCGCACATTTTCTCGCATCCGCATCCGCACTTTGGACTGCGGATGTGGACCGTTGAGATAAAACGTCATTAATAAGCGGAAATTATCAAATTCTACTATATTAATAGAACTAGTTCATTGTGCGCAAAAGTGATGCAAGCGACAAGATGAGAGGCTGTTCTTGTATGAAGTTACTCTCTTGCAACCTACTTAGATCCACGTTACAAAGCTAAGTTATTTTCACCTAGTACATTAGAACGAGTTAAATCATCACTTGGCAAAGCAGTTGAAGAGCTTCAATCTCTTGAATCTGTCGCTTTGCCACCCACCAAAAGAATAAAAGTTTCAGTGACAGAACCACACCTTCAACAAGCAAATCTATCACAGAATCTGTCTCTCATTTTCTTGAGTCAAGCAGCAATGACGAGACCTACGCGATGTCAAAAGATGTAGTAAAAATGATCGAGAGCTATCACCAAGAAAAACGCCTGGCTGCATGTGACAATCCTATTAGTTGGTGGAAAAATACGCAGAATATCTATCCATACTTGAGTAAACTTGCAAGGAAACATTTAGCCTGTCCTCCAACAAACGTACCAAGCGAGAGATTATTTAGCAGTGCTGGATTAATATATGATGAAAAGAGAAACAGACTGGCAGCAGAAAAGGCAGAAAAATTAATGTTCCTTAAGCATAACCTTCCTATAATTAAGTTTGAACATTAAACGATGAACATCTTAGTTTATTTTAATTACTCATTTATAAATATGCCTAAGTAGTATAGCCGAAAAAGGGGAGAGTGCAAGAATGTTGCAGGTTATTATGTAATGTTGCAAAGGGGGGTGGGGGTTGTAAACAAAATAAAAAAAAAGGAAAAGAAAAAATTCCCCCAAAGGGGGATGCTGCAGGTGCAACAAGGGGGGTCATGAAACTTGGAGGCGGCGTTATCCCCCAAGAGAAAGAAGGAGGAGGAGAGAAAGGAGGAGGAGAGGTGTTCACCTGGCAGGAGCCAAGTGCACACTAAGACTTCAGCCGAGTTGGCGTTGTTTTATAGGCTCCTAATCAGCCAGAATCAGCCAGTTGGCTGAATCAGACAGTTGGCTGAGCCAAGGTGAGAGAGACGCCTGAAGGAGAGAGAGAGACGTGAAGAAGAGAGAGATGCCTGTAGGAGGGAGAGACGCCTGAAGGAGAGAGGATAGGTACACATGCAGGAGGTACACACACATACGCACACATGCAGGAGGTACACATGCAGTAGTTACACATGCAGGAGAGAAAGAGCTGAAGGAGGGGGAGAGACGCCTGTAGGAGAGAGAGAGAGAGAGAGAGCTGAAGGAGGGAGAGAGACGCCTGTAGGAGAGAGAGAGAGAGCTGAAGGAGGGAGAGAGCTGAAGGAGGGAGAGAGACGCCTGTAGGAGAGAGAGAGAGAGAGAGAGTAGTTGCCTTTAAGGCATATTATTTTCGTTTTCCTAACCTAAGAGGCCACTAAGGGGTTTACCAAAGGGCCAGAAAGAGAAGGACCAGAGGTCCTTGCTCGGCTGGAGCCGAGCTGGGAATGAGTCTTCACCAGCTTCTCGATCTTTTATAAGCCTCTATTCTGGCTGAGTTGCCAGATCACGCCTTGTATTGGGGTGCTGAGTTGCCAGATCGCACCATGTATTCTAATAAGCATTGTGTACCACAATATGGTAGATGAATTAAATAATTACACACTTAATTGAAATATAGATGTATATAGTGTTTTACAATAGATGTATATAGTGGATTATATGCAAAATATAACATTAACTTGAGCTTCCTTGAAGTTGAACTTATCGAAACAAATAACGTAGTTATCCATAATTCAACCAACCATAGAAAACAGAATTATAGAAATATATATATATATATATATATATATATATATATATATATATATATATATATATAATGAAAATCATACCAAACGTATATTATTTTAAACTATACGTAAACCACAATATATATATTTATATAGTTAATCAGTTGGAAGAATCAAACATATAAAATAACAGTATGTTTATATAGATATTCAATTGGAAGATTCAAAGACGGAACAAATAACGTAGTTATCCAACCAACCATAGAAAACAGAATTATAGAACGAAGCAATTCGAAACACATGAGCCTCATCCCCTACGAAGAAAATTGAAAAACGAAATTAAAGAAACGAAGAAAGTTGGAAATAACCAAAAAAATTATCTAAGCTGCATCAATATGTATAACGTTGCAGTATTCGCTTGAAGAAAGGAGAGGTTGCAAACTCTACTTGAATAAATGTAATTACCTAAACTGCACGCGAAGGAGTTTAAATAGATCCAGCAAATAAAGCCTTTGAACAATGATTTCATGTTTCAGAAAGATTTACGCGTTAATAGAATTAGTAAAGTTACCCAATAAATAAATCGTTAGACAGAAATGATTTTTATAAGGGAAACTAATTATGAATGTATCACCAATCAATAAATAATAGCAAATGTGAATAAAGAGTTCCAATTCATGTGAATGAGATAACTAAAATTTTAGTTATTGTATTATCATAAGACTACATCAATATTTACTATAAATACGAGTATATTTAATATTCTTCATTAACAAAAGCTTTAAAACCAGATCTCTAAAATATTTTCATGATTTCGCGATACAATTCGAAACACATGAGCTTCATCCCTGCGAAGAAAATTGAAAAACGAAATTTAAAGAAACGAAGGAAGTTGGAAATACCCAAAACATAATCCGATAGAGGAAAGGATTTCCGAGAATCTGCCCAACTCGGTCGACCATATTTTACCTTTCTACGAGTCAAATCAAACAAAACCTCACCTCACTCCTTGTTTTCAGCATTCATTCATTTCACGTGTTTTATTGTGAATTTCATCCCATATATATATATATATATATATATATATATATATATATATATATATATATATATATATACCCTTTGGATAACCTTTGGTTAGCTTCCGCCCGAATTGTTCATTCTGACGAAGGTCAAGCTTTTCACTCCACCTTAGACCTACAGTTTAACGTGGAATCCGAACCACGCCTCATCAGCAGCCCAGCTGTTCATCATTCCACATAATAAAATAGTGGTTGGCAGATAAACGGGTATCCTACGTGTCCTAGTGGTTAAGACGCTGGGGCTGTTGATGGTTCCACGTTAAACTGTAGGTCTAAGGTGGTCATTACACATAATAAAGAAAGTGGTTGGCAGATAAATGGGTACCCTACGTGTCCTAGTGGTTAAGACGCTGGGCTGTTGATGGTTCGGAGTTAAACTGTAGGTCTAAGGTGGTCATTCCACATAATAAAAGAAAGTGGTTGGCAGATAAATGGGTACCCTACGTGTCCTAGTGGTTAAGACGCTGGGCTGTTGATGGTTCCACGTTAAACTGTAGGTCTAAGGTGGTCATTACACATAAAAAAGTGGTTGGCAGATAAATGGGTACCCTACGTGTCCTAGTGGTTAAGACGCTGGGTGTTGATGGTTCCACGTTAAACTGTAGGTCTAAGGTGGTCATTACACATAATAAAAAAGTGGTTGGCAGATAAATGGGTACCCTACGTGTCCTAGTGGTTAAGACGCTGGGCTGTTGATGGTTCGGAGTTAAACTGTAGGTCTAAGGTGGTCATTCCACATAATAAAAGAAAGTGGTTGGCAGATAAATGGGCACCCTACGTCCTAGTGGTTAAGACGCTGGGCTGTTGATGGTTCGGAGTTAAACTGTAGGTCTAAGGTGGTCATTACACATAATAAAAGAAAGTGGTTGGCAGATAAATGGGTACCCTACGTCCTAGTGGTTAAGACGCTGGGCTGTTGATGGTTCCACGTTAACTGTAGGTCTAAGGTGGAGTGGAACAAAGAAAGTGGTTGGCAGATAAATGGGTACCCTACGTGTCCTAGTGGTTAAGACGCTGGGCTGTTGATGGTTCGGAGTTAAACTGTAGGTCTAAGGTGGTCATTACACATAATAAAAGAAAGTGGTTGGCAGATAAATAGGTACCCTACGTGTCCTAGTGGTTAAGACGCTGGGCTGTTGATGGTTCGGAGTTAAACTGTAGGTCTAAGGTGGAGTGGAAAGCTTGACCTTCGTCAGAATGAACAATTCGGGCGGACCTTAGACCTACAGTTTAACGTTGAAACCGAATGTTATTTTTAAAATATAATTATGATATATTTCTTTATACCCTCTCGATTACATTATTAGTGACTAATGATGCGGGAAACTGAGTAAATGAAAATATTATTTTCTCGAAAACTATGGGTGATAGGAAACTTCTGAAACCATATTTGGAATCAATATCAAAAGGTCTATACGAATCACCAAATAATTTTCAACGGAGAATAAGAGCATTAAATCTATTAGTGAAAATATAAAGATGCAATTACTCGTCCGTACCCGTTATAGCGGAATGGTACACGTCATAGCTCCACCCAGCTACATCGGCAGCCAATCACTGCGAACATCTGGTCTTTTGGGCGGAGCTTGGCGAATGTGCATATAAAAGGGATATTTTCAGTTGGGAGTAACAGTAGCTATTTTCGCGTCAGTGAATAATCATTCCTCCACCATGGACCTGTACGTCTCCCCAGACTTGTATGAAGAGCAAAAAAGGACAGCTCCGATTTACAGCATTGTGAACTACTGTACATGGGTGGATGAAGCGTGCCATGGCGAAATAGTGACTCCTCTCTCGACAAGTGGTAAACAAACTATGATTCATGAGATCAATATCCTTAGCTTATATCAGTCAAAAAGTGGTCAACCATAGGTTTCATTCGCTTACAGCATTTCTTTTTTGATAGCCTTTTACGTTTAATACCACGTGGCCCCTTCTTCTTCCGGGGAGCCCTCTTCTTCTTCCCGCCACCACGCATTTTTCTCTTTGCATCTTTGATGATTTCGTTCCGTGTACGCTTTAAATGTTTTTTTATAGCTTCTTTAGGTTTAGCCCCGGCCAATATGTCTTCTGCAGTGTTAAGGCCTGATTGTAGCGCTTATCTTCCAAGGTATCTGGCACCCTCTTCAGCAAAGGAACAGCCGTACGTAGTATGGATGAAAAAATGGATCCAAGTCCACTACCGCGCTGGTATCGCATCCCTCGATAGACGGTGAAAGGCTTTCTATCCATTATAATTCAGTGCGTCGAAAGTGTAGCTTCACTGTTAAGCTCCCGTTACCGAATGGGAAGTTTTCGCCCTCAATCGTTCTTATATATATTGTGATATTGGTTATTAAATTAGTTGCGACATTCACATAATGGGGTCTGTCATATGTAATACTCAAACTCCTTCCTCTATGGTTGGGGATGTGAGCAATGCGCAGCAGGCGTGCCTGGGTATATATATATATATGTTAATAAATTTATGAAACTGAAAACTTTTAGTATTTCTTATATAATTTAAATTGACTTTGTGCATATAACTAAACAAATATTAAAAATAAAAGCCCTTCAATGTACAGTACAGCACTGAATAGAAGCTATTTATAAAAGAAAATGGGCTTTTGGTACAACTCGCATAATTATGATAAGAGTCCTAGTCCAAACGTATTTGTCACACAGTTTACAAATTAGTTGACAAATTTATGAAAAAAGTGTGTGGAAACCATTCATGTGCAAAAGTCTTAGTTTGCTAAAATATGGTAAATGTGGTACACAGTAGCTCTTTAGTTAATTTCAAGAAAAATTTAGACACTTTCATGAGTGAAAGAGATAGTTTGTAGATTGTATATCGTGTATATCCTTAGTTTCAGTTTTGTAGGCTCTTTTGGTGGATGTAAATAGTTGTATATTAATTAGCTAGTTTGAGGGTCTTCCGGACCGCTTCTTGTGGACATTCTGAACAGTTCCATCGGCTTCAAACTTATCTCTAATTCGAGTGATGGTAAGTCGCGTTGGTGGATCTGTTTGTCTCGTCATGATATACATTAATATAGTGATAAAAATACTTAAGATTGTCCATGATCACGAGATTCACATTTTCAGTCGTAGGGTATGAGTAATCGACATGGTGTAGCATGACGTAATGCCGCTTGTCACACCACCCATCCGCAAGACTCATTATCCATACCTGCTGCTTCTCTTCTGCACGCGATGTTTCTTTTACTTTACGGTATATGTGAGACTTTATAAAGTTTAGCTCTGCAGCATACTTCAGCACATCGTCAGTGCAACGAAAGCCTTCAATGGTCTCACCAGAACATCCGTAGAGTATTTGTACATCTTGGAACTTCACACAATCCAATGTGGTTTTAAAAGAGGCATAGGAGGGGGAATAGGAAGTTTTTCGGTATCCACCACATCCTGGCACTTTGCTGAATACCATTTCATAAACGTTGTACAAGCAATATTAAAGGTAGCCATTTGAATACACGTCTGATTTTTCTTCTGAATACACGTCTGATCTCTCGGTCTTACTGCAGTCGACTGACCACGCAGGGAATCACAGATAGTAGCATGACTCACGGTCTTACAGTGGGCGGAGCTTAGAATTTTCGCCTGTGCACACACAAAGGAGAAAGTGAAACGCTAATTGAAACATGAGTTATTTAATAAACGAGATATTCAGTTAACACAAGAAATAACAGAAAACCCAAGAAAAAACAAATGCTTAGATTTGGTGATCACAAACAACAGAAACCTAAAGAAACCTGTACTCGATATGAAGGGCTTTCATATCGTTCAGTACTATTTTTGTCCCAACTTTACAACCGGATGGTAAGTCATCTTTAAATACGTCTAGAATACAATCAAAAGCACGCACAAAGAGTTCATCGTTAGTTACATTATTAAACACAAGTTTATAAACACGCTTTTCCAATCGAGGGTTTATTTCTACCGACCCGAGCTTTTCAATCGTGAACACGTCTTCACTCAACATAGCGGCAATTGAAATAATCTTCTAAATCGTTACGACAACTGCGCGTTATATAAAGAAATAGTTCTTCAGGATAATTTTCACGAACTAGGCATATTTTATAATGTTTTACTAAACATCTTCACACACCGGCGCACTATTTGAGAGGAACATATGCTCATATTTTTCCTTTCTGCCCGTCAAACGATACTCATCTCTAAAGTCTGTTAAAAACTCACGCAGGACACTAGCCACAACCTCACTACGAACCTCGTCATGATATACATTAATATAGTGATAAAAATACTTAAGATTGTCCATGATCACGAGATTCACATTTTCAGTCGTAGGGTATGAGTAATCGACATGGTGTAGCATGACGTAATGCCGCTTGTCACACCACCCATCCGCAAGACTCATTATCCATACCTGCTGCTTCTCTTCTGCACGCGTTGTTTCTTTTACTTTAGACTTTATAAAGTTTAGCTCTGCAGCATACTTCAGCACATCGTCAGTGCAACGAAAGCCTTCAATGGTCTCACCAGAACATCCGTAGAGTATTTGTACATCTTGGAACTTCACACAATCCAATGTGGTTTTAAAAGAGGCATAGGAGGGGGGAATAGGAAGTTTTTCGGTATCCACCACATCCTGGCACTTTGCTGAATACCATTTCATAAACGTTGTACAAACAATATTAAAGGTAGCCATTTGAATACACGTCTGATTTTTCTTCTGAATACACGTCTGATCTCTCGGTCTTACTGCAGTCGACTGATCACGCAGGGAATCACAGATAGCAACATGACTCACGGTCTTACAGTGGGCGGAGCTTAGAATTTTCGCCTGTGCACACACATGTTTTTAAATATATATGTCTTGAATATAATCATTGATGTGTCTGTTGTTAACTTATTTATTACACGTGTTTGTAAATATATATATATATAGCTTGAATATCAAACCCTCATCCGCATCCGCATCCGCGGATGTGAAAAAAATGACATCCGCTACATCACTAATATATATATATATATATATATATATATATATATATATTATATATATAAACGACGTAAATATAGAGGAGTGTTCTGCACACGAGGAAGAGAAATAACGAACAAATGAAAAATGAGGCACCCGCACGGGAATCGAACCCAGGATCTTCCAATTGCCGGTCAGATATGCTAACAGGGCCGGATTTACTTGCTTGTGGGCCCTAGGCCAAACCTTATCATTGCCCCCCCAAAAAAAATAATATATATATATATATATATATATATATATATGTATATATCGTAATATTGCAATGTAAAAAAAAAAAAGAATTACAACATAATGTAACACACGAATAATTTTATTCAAATTAGTTTTATATCATGTACAACTTATTCTTACACAAAGGAATAATGGAAAAAAATAGTCAAATTGAAGCATAATAAATTTTGCAAAAAGAATTACAACATAATGTAATACATTACACATTAATAATTTTTAATCAAATTAGTTCCATATCAAGTACATCAAAGTAAATCAAGTTCCATATCATGTACATCTTACACATAGGAATAATGGAAAAATACAATGAAACTGAAGCATAATAAATTTTGCAAGCACAACTATGTGAAGTTCAAAATGACTTTTTCCTGCTTTTTTCTATGGCAAATTTGTCAATGATACTGTTTGTGTCAAGGGATTGTAGGGGGTCCCCAGTGGGCCCCCAGTTACTGGTGGGCCTTAGGCCAATGGCCTATGTTGCCTATTGGAAAATCCGGCCCTGTATGCTAACCACTACACCACAGAGCCTCGATAGTCAGAAGTCGCAATTCTTCTGCGTGGTCATTGCAGTTAAATGTACATATTCACGATTTGCGAGGGTGCCCTCACAAGGCATTGGTTTCTGCCCTATGTAGGAGAATTGCGACTTCTGACTATCGAGGCTCTGTGGTGTAGTGGTTAGCATATCTGACCGGCAATTGGAAGATCCTGGGTTCGATTCCCGGGCGGGTGCCTCATTTTTCATTTGTTCGTTATTTCTCTTCCTCGTGTGCAGAACACTCCTCTATACTTACGTCGTTTCTATATATTAATATACTGCGTGGTCATTGCAGTTAAATGTACATATTCACGATTTGCGAGGGTGCCCTCACAAGGCATTGGTTTCTGCCCTATGTAGGATAATTGCGACTTCTGACTATCGAGGCTCTGTGGTGTAGTGGTTAGCATATCTGACCGGCAATTGGAAGATCCTGGGTTCGATTCCCGGGCGGGTGCCTCATTTTTCATTTGTTCGTTATTTCTCTTCCTCGTGTGCAGAACACTCCTCTATACTTACGTCGTTTCAACACAACACTCTTATTGAGTTAATTAAGCTTTGTGTCAAAGATTGTAAATTTCAGTTTGAAAATAAGTTTTATGCTATGTCGTTTGGATTGGCTATGGGAAATCCCCTTTCACCTGTACTAACTAATTTATATATGGAATTTTTAAAAAGTAGAATTTTGCCTACGATTGTTAATTTTAACCTGGTTTGGTAGAGGTATATAGATGATATTTTATGCCTTTGGCCTAATAATTTGGATGTGGACTTATTTCTTGGTAGGCTCAACAATTTAGTCCCATCTGTTAAGTTTACAGTTGAAAAAGAAAATGATGGAAGCCTATCTTTTCTTGATCTAAAAATTTGGAGATGCTCTAATCAGTTCAAATATGAAGTCTACCGTAAGCCTACTAATAATAACTCTTATGTGCATTTTTATTCTGACCATCATCCTTCGATTAAATCCTCTATTTTCTCTGCTATGTTTCTTCGAGCATTGAGAGTTGTCAGTCCTGAATTTTTAGATTCCGAGTTATGCAATATCATGAATATTGGTACTAAATTATGTTATCCTACTTCATTTTTTAGATAACTGTCTTAAGAAAGCCAAGAATAGGTATTATAATAATGTAATTGTAAAGGAATTTCAGCAAAAAATATCCTTAGCCTACCTTACCATGTTAATTTTCAATACCTTCCAACTGTACTTAAAGCAATTGGCATTAATGTAATCTTTAAGTATAATAATACTGTTAAATCACGCCTAATAAAGAATAGCCCTGATAATGTTGTTGGTTGTGTGTATTCGATCGGATGTACACAATGTAACTCAGTATATATAGGCCAAACCGGTAAAACGTTAGATATTAGGGTAAAACAGCATAAATATGCGTGTAGAACAGCTAATACTTCCAATGCTTTATTTAACCATATGTATAGATGTAACCATAGCATCAAGTGGGATAGTTCTAAAGCGCTTGTTAAAAACAGAGATATAATAGAAAGAAATATTCTAGAATGTGCATTTATTCATTTTAAAAACACTTTCAATAACAGTGCGGGGACGTATAACATTGACGACATCATGTTAAAATTTCTTTTGCCTCTCATTAACCCTTGTTAAGTATGTGCTAATTGTTTTGTTTTTCCTGTACGTTGTATATATTTATGGGCTTCTCGCCTTTTATCTTCATTCCCTGACGAGGTGTAGCTTTGAATACACGAAAGGCCTTGGAATCGTTTTTCTTTTTCCTTGTGGGTTTGCAGCATATATATATATATAAAGAACGGTAGCCAATAGGCTACTTGTATCATGAATATTTTTTTTATATTTTTTACAATAATAGTGAAATAGTGCAGTGATTTTTATTTGTTTTGTAGGTACAGGGTGTTTATAAAGTTCCTATCTTTTTCAGTGAAAACGTAGCAAAAAGGGTAAAATTCAATAACGATATAATAGAAGGCATACATATAATGAATACTTAAGCATATGATTCTACATGAGCACCATCAGTATCTCTACAGAGTTCAAATTTGTCAGCAGCATTGCGGAACACATTTTGGAGCATGACAGGGGTTATTTTTGTAACTGCTGTTACGATACGAACACGTAAATGTCCCAGTTTCATTTAGTTGGCATTTTAAACACCGTCGTCTTTCAACAAGATGGGGCACCTTGTCATTAAGCAAACATTGTTCGGGAGTACCTAAATGAACGATTTCCAAATCGGTGGATCGACGTGAAGGCAACAGGCCTGGGCGGCTCGATCTCCTGACCTAACGCCTTTGGATTTCTTTGCATTGGGCTTTATCAAATCAAACGTCTATCAAACGAGGGTTACAGATCTGCGAGATTTACGTGCTCGTATCGTAACAGCAATTACAAAAATAACCCCTGTCATGCTCCAAAATATGTTCCGCATTGCTGCTGACAGATTCGAACTCTGTAGAGATACTGATGGTGCTCATCTAGAATTATATGCTTAAGTATTCATTAAATGTATGCCTTCTATTATATTGTTCTTGAATTTTACCCTTTTTGCTACGTTTTCACTGAAATAGATAGGGACTTTATAAACACCCTGTATAATATCTTTATTTAATTTCTATCGGTAAATTTATATCAATTATTCTCGTTGTTTCGTTAAGTAATTTCACTTATTTTAATTAATTATTTTTAATTTACCTTAGTAATTTTATTTGGATATTGTACAACCAACTATATTCATAATTTCATTTTGGAATTAATTTTTTATTGCGGAGGGGTGTTACGTCATAGCCAATGTCGTAACACAGCTTCCCGTTGATCAGCGAAGTTAAGCGACATTGGGTCTGAGTTGTAGTTGGATGGGAGACCGTCCTCCGCCGTGTCCAGATTATGTAGCGACCCGTTCGTGGTTCAGATCCCACGTAAAGCTATAGGTCCCCTCCGTCATACGACCTTAGATGTTGCGAAGGAGGTTAAACAACCCCCAATCATTATTATTATTTTATTACGGAGAATAGTTTCTATACAGTCTACAACAGGAGTGGTGAACCTGCTGCCCGCGGCCTAGTTTTTAATGGCCCGCAGATAGTTTGATTATTTAATTTTAAAGTCATACACTATTTACATCTTAATTATGTTCCAAACTATTTTTAAAGGCTGCAATTTGCCCGTTAGAAAGTATTTTAGTTGAAATTTGCTCGCCACACAATAAAGGTTCCCTACCTCTAGTTTACAATTATTTACTTTACAGTTACTACTACAGTAATCGAATTACTTACTCTACATTTTACTGTATATTTCCTTCCTTGAAAGAATTTTTTTTAGTAAAGGTTAGGTTTGTTAGGATTAGCTTAGGCATAGTAATTCTGTTTAAGCTCGTTAGGAATCGTTAAAACTACACCCTTCCTTCACCCCCCCCCCCCAACTCCTTTCTGGTTAATGGAAATTACAGTGTGAACGTAATTTCAGGCTATTTCACTGGGACGTGTTTTGAGGAACGAGGTTCTTAAGGTTCAACCTACATCATCTCCTCTCTCGATTAATCGTCATTGGATGTCTAGACTCCGTCGACTCCTGACGTGGGTACTACAGGATTGAATTACAGTACTTCGATCTGTTTTCACACCTGGATCCTGTTCACCAACGAACCCAAGTAATTCCTTGTCAATGAATCCAGTTCTAAACTAAATTTTAGTTGAGTTAATCTTTGAAATTTAGTTTTCAAAAAATGTGAATTCATGTAATTATTATAGAAAAATTGGGGATAAATCCTTTAAATTCACTTCACCAATCATCGTAATTTCCTTCCTTTATTTGTAGAATTTCTATCATTTTTTTTCAAATTTTTCCTTTCGGTTATTCCTAGTTGCTACACGTCTAATTTTAGGCATTCAGTTAATTTTATTATTTATTTTAGTTAATTACTAAATTAGATTTCACTAACTTGATCAAATTTGGGTTTTTAGAAGTATATTTCTGGACAGACATGTCTTTGACATACTGTACATTCGCACATTATAAATTTTCGCTCTTCAATTCCAAAATTGTATACAAACACACAAACACACGTGTTCGAACTACATCTCTTTTCGTTTTTTCGTTATTGCGTACGTGTCCAATTCTGACACCAAATTCGAACACGTTTTCAGTCTTCCCTCGACACCTCGTCCTTCTTTCCCACATCACCGAACGGTTAGGCTGCAAATGGGTGACAGCGATAACACCACAGCCACTTCTAACACTACTACCACTTCTAACAACACTTCCACTTGTAACTGCTACCACTAGGGCGACCACTAACGTTTCCAGACTTATTAGCTTACCATCGCAAGGGAACTGTAGGTGGAAGGGCTACCGAGCCACACGTGCAACTATGGCTCTACAACTTTGAAACTTATTTCCATAATGAAAAAATGACCTCAGACAAGGACAAAATCTCAGTCATTGCGATTTGTGGATTTTTCGAAAAGGTCATCTTCCAAATTTGTGGAAACAAATCCCGAACTCGACGAAACCACTACATGGCATCAATACAAAAAGATCTTGCTAGAAAACTTCAAAGAAGTTGGAGATAACTAACCCCTGATAGCAATGTTGAATCTTTTCCGGCTTCGTTGGCAAGAAAACGAAGATCTCGTGGAAACTTTTCGCCCTCATTGTAATGTATGGAAATTTGCTGATTCACCATCAAGTGAAATTTCAGCAACAAGTAGACCTGAAGGTTTCATTAACGACGGTAATAAATAAACTCACTGAATCTTTTACTAATGCAGCAGAACTGAATTCGTCGACCACGGGTAGAAAGACAGGAACCTGCTTAGGCGATTCGCTACACTATGGAAAATCAAAATCCTACAGGGACACATAGCCTGGTTACTTCGGCAACTTCACCGAATCAGCTTCGCCAACAATCTCAACCACAACAACTGCGTTGCAGCAATTGAAGTACAGTAAATCTGGGCACCTTACCAATTGTTAGAAAATCTAGAAGAGGAAGGGCTATTGTTATCCCAAAGCGATACGATGACTAGGCTGATTAATGCAGCATTGCTTGTATATATTAGGCAGTGGCGGATTATCAGTGAGGCAATTGAGGCTGAAGCCTCTGGCCCTCATGCTTGAGGGGGGGCCCCAATCAACTCAGTTTCGATCATATAATTCGCGATTTCGCAAACTTCTTTGATTAAATATGACAGAGTACACAAACTGACAAACTCCCTGTTTTATTTTGTTTTATAGGCCCTAAAGTAAAGTTTGTTTAATACTGTTTTGTTTTAGCAAACGACAAAATACACTGTGTTAAGGTTATTTTAAGTTTGTTTCTCAATTAGCCTAAGCACTATACATATAATTCATGTAAATGTACTATGTACTGTACAATTTAGGGTGGATCACTTTTCACTTTTTTTAAAAAATTATAGCTGGTCAAAGTTTTTCCCATGATTTGGTTCAGTGGAAGTACACTGACACCATTTTTACCAAAATCGATTAATATTTAGGGGTCGCGCATCGACCTTGAAAATTTCAATTTTGGAAATTTGGCCAAATTGACAATTTTTTACTGAATAAAGATAAATCATCAAATGACCATATTTACTGAATCCTCTCAGTGAACGAAATCCTCTCAGATACTTACCAAGTTGATAGGACAAGTGGTTTAGAAGTTATACTCACCTTGAGATACCATTAAAATTTAAAATACCGTATTTGTCCCCGTACCTCCATATGCTGTCTGCCATTGTCTGCTTTTTAGGATAAGATAAAACGAATAAGGAAAGATCAAATGTATTTTGTATTAAAACGGTTTACCGATATCACTAAAGACACTTACTCCGGTGCCCCTAACTAGGTTCAAAAACTGTATGAATCGTGGTTAGAACACACGTCATCTTAAGGCGTGCGCCATGTACTCTCTCTGCTAACTCCCTTTCCCTCTGCGCTACGTCATCTTGGCAAGTGACGACTTCTTGAAGTCACCGAGTTCTTTCCGGCTCTTTTCCACGAGCTGAAGAAGACCCTGCAGCTGTGACTCGTCTTTTGTGACAGTGTTCGCGTAATCTTCTATCAGTTTTATCCCTCTCTCTGCCACGTCGTTGGTAACTTTCAGATGCGAGATGACATTCTTCAGATCACAGTAGTTCTTATCTTGATCCCACTTATTCACCGGCAGAGTGAGCCACGTAGACGCGCACACCTGCAGGCCTGTGAACACGAACCACGATGACTCATCGATCAGGTCCGGAAGGCGCGTCGTGTCATCAACCGAGACGTTGTCATACGTGAAGTCCTCGGGCACAGCGAGACGGCACAGCTTCTTTGCCATCTCGTGCTTCACAGTGTCTTCCACTTTGTCACTGCAGAGGGCGAAAACGACGGTCTGAGGCCTCAGATACCACAAGTGCCGCCTGATCACTGCCAGTGAAGCCTCTGCAATCTCGCGATCCACAGCCCTGTACTGCAGAAGACGCTGGTACAACACAAGGTCATTCAGCGGGGCATCAGCTGCGACAGGAGCCGCCAGCCAGGCAGGTGCGTAGAGGAGTGCAGTAAATAGTACCACTCTCTGAAGTTTCTGTACCAGCTCGTCGTCGAACTCCAGCTGACCGCTGAACATTAGGGGCTTCGTGTAGTAGATGATCTGAAACGAATACGCACTGTGATGTATAAATACCGATACCACTCCATATAAGTTTGTTTAATGGTAAATTATTTATCTTATTTTTTTCTGGTAGGGACTTCAAATGGCTGTTTGCAGAAGGCAATACAATATTTAACTTCTAATTCAAAATACGAAACTTGGCCATCCACCTCGCATGATGGTAGGCTCCTGGGCGCATGAAGTGTGTGCCACGACGTGGCTGGGCCCCGAGTACCAGGAGTGTAATCTCCGCCACTTCTCGGTAGTCTTCTCTGACAAGACCAAAAGCGGTGCCGAGGAACTTGACTGCCTCATCTCGGAGCTCCATCAGCCACGTCACCTCCGCCAAATGCTCGATCTCCAGCTCGCGATAAGTCGAGAGGTCGAGCTTGTCCCACCTGAAAGGGGAGTTATGAAAATATTGCATGAAAACGACTGAAGTTTCCCTTTTCGACTGCTATTAACATCATTAGTAGCAGGACGCTGATATCTCAATTGCTCTGAAGGCAAAAAATCATTGGAGAAAACAAATGCGCCTTAGACTTGAAATTCACCTTCTCCTCAGATACTGGAACAAATGTTCAGTTGGTGCTGTGGTTCTTCCAAACGCGGTGATGACCACTGCCCCCACGATGAGCTCCATAACGTGATGGCGACAGCCCAGCTGGAAGAGCGGTTTATCAAGCATGTTCTCCAGCCGGACCACCGCACCCTGCACCCTCCCCGTATTGGAGGAAGTTGTGTCGAAGCACAGTCCAATCACGTTGTTCTCGCATCCCCAGTCTTTGAGAGCACGAAAGGTCGCCTGGGCCTGGGACAGACCGGTGCCGTCAGCAACAGTCGGAACGGCCAGCAACTTTCCTTCTGTGCATTGGGGAGCTCCGGAGATGAGAATCGCCTGGCGGTGCTCCAATGATCCAAGAGAGTCCTGAAACGTATGTCATACATGCCAATCCATTATCGTCCACTGGAATATGTCAATCCACAGTCTCACTGGAACATGTTAATTCACTGTCGTCCACGGTGAGGGCAAAACTGACCTTGATTACTTTACCGTCCCAGTGGACGACAGCATGCCTCGGAGATACGAAGGATTTCTGCACAGCTGTCGACACTTCACAACGATGTGCCACTCTTCCACAGCGAGACGTGTCCTTCGAGATACTGAATTTGTCCAGGTCTGCGGGCGGATCTGCCGAACGTAGGACTGCCGCCACGACACTTGCCACCTATGTGCGAAATTGAAAGGAAATTGACAAGGATGCGTATGGTTTTTATGTGACAAAATAATCACTAAATTTTCCGTCGTTACGTCTATTATATCTTTGTCAAGGAAAGATCATTACTGATATATACACACCTGATTATTGGACATCCGGAAGCGATCAGCCACTTCAATAACAGCCGGTGCATTGAGGATGCGGTGAGGAAGGCTGATTGATACAGTTGATTCTCTCGGCTGTCGGTATGGTGGTTCTAGCTGTGATTCGGAGTTGCTCGATGATCTGCTTTCTATAAATTCATCGTCGCTCTCAGCTTCGGTTCCTAATTTCGTTTTTGAGGTGCCTGGCTCATCACGAGATTGTTGTCTTGAGAGTTGCCGTTTTCTCTTGACAACGAACACTTTATCATTCCCACTCATTGTTGTTGTCTGAGAGCAGTCGACTTTTCTGTATCTCTTCAATAGCATCGGGAGCTCCGATGTCCCAGAGCTTGTTCAGATTTTCTGAAAACTTCTTCCTGCCTTTTCCCACGTCACTGTCTCTCATCTTGCTCTTCTGCAGCGAGCGCCACTCTTCCCACAGTAACTCCAGTTTTCTTTCGCAGTTACGCCTCGTGATCGTCTTTATACGTGCCATGTTCCAAAATGCCAGAACATTGGCCACCGTGTCTTTTACGGCGGCCTTCCTGTCAGTAGTTTCCTGCTTGGCATAGAAGAAGTACTGGAGAACTTGATGGGTGGTTGGCAATTTGGCACCACCGATCGAGGAAGATGGCTGACCAATTAAGAAGACGTCCGTGGCTGACCTTAGAGAAGGTGGTGCTGTTGTTGCTGGTTTCTCTTTTCCAGAATAAGTAACTTTCAGAGTCTTCCCACTCCTGGTTGTTAACAGTTTATCCATTGTACTAAAGTCTAGACTTATCAAACAAGAATCAATTGACACAGTTGATCTGTAAAAAGCAAACTGTGATTAGTAAAAATATTGGTCATAGACATAGCGTGTGTGTGTAATTGGGATTTTAGGATGCGCCAGCTACTGATGCTATGATTACGTCCATAACGGGGGACAAATACGGTATTTTAAATTTTAATGTTATTTCTAGGTGAGTGTAACTTCTAAACCACTTGTCCGATCAACTTGGTAAGTATCTGAGAGGATTTCTTTCACCGAGAGGATTCAGAAAATATGGTCATTTGATGATTTATCTTTATTCAGTAAAGAATTGTCAATTTGGCCAAATTTCCAAAATTGAAATTTTCAAGGTCGAAGCGCGACCCCTAAATATTAATCGATTTTGGTAAAAATGGTGTCAGTGTACTTCCACTGAACCAAATCATGGGAAAAACTTTGACCAGCTATAATTTTTTTAAAAAAGTGAAAAGTGATCCACCCTACAGTGTACATGTATTGTTAATAAAAATCTATACAAAAGGGCCCCCAAAATAAAATTAGCCTCAGGCCCCAAGTACAGTTAATCTGCCCCTGATATTAGGTATATAGTATATAGTATATAAGGTATAGTATATACCGTCACCGTCACCGTCACCGTCACGCAGAGCTGGGCACTTGCGTTTTTTTGCCCGTTTTTTTGCGGTACTGCGGTACTACTACCGCACTACCAAACCGGTACCGCATAACGCAGTACCACAAAGGATCGCTGAAAGTACAGCAGTACCGCTACCGCATTCAAATTTCCCGCGGTACTTTCCGCGGTACCGACCAACACGGTAGTACCGCAGTACCGCAGTACCGCAAAAAAAACCGCAAGTGCCCAGCTCTGGCCGTCACCGTCACTATATAGTATATAAGGTATAGTGTGTATATATAAGGTATATAGTATATCTACCTCATAATTATAAGGTTGGTGAAAATTGTCATTTATCTTAGAGCCAACTTTTTAGGGCTCTAAGATATCTTTTGGTTCCTAGGATGTTCTTATGGGGCTTCCGAATAATTTGGAGGAAAGTGGGCTTCCAGACAATGCTCCACAAACTCTTGAGGCTGCGTATCAGCCAGAACCCTTTTTAAGGGATCCACCGGATCCAAACCCTTATATTCCGTATCCAGAGGAGCAGACGTAACTTCCTCCGAAGTAGCTTCAACTGCACAAGGATGCGTGGTCCCATCCATGAATCCCCAAGGTCACAAATCCGTTACTCCAGATACTACTTCTGACACTTTTCAGTTTCCTTTTCCCACAGCTATAAGCACTGAACTTGAAAATTTAGAACATTATGTTAACTTTCGGAATTCGGTTCCGAATTTCGTTACTGAAATTCGTGTTATCAGTGACATTTGTCACAATCTTGTTCGAGTTAGAATCCTAAATATGTTTGGTATTATAGACACAGGAAGTGCTACTACCCTGATTAAACAATCAACTTTGTACGAAATTAGGGAGATCTCTCCCTCTAATTTGGAAGTTTTATCGTCCCCTATATTATAAAAAAGCGTCAACGGACGGATAATTCCTTCCGCTGGACAGGTGAAGTTCACCCTGAAGCTTGGCAAACTCAGTTTTCATGCGGATTGCATGATAGTCCAGGACTTCATACGTTTTCCTAGCGATATACTACTAGGCTCAGATTGCTAAAACCTCATGAGTGGACGGTTAAGTTCAGTTTGAATAATATTAATAATGTCCAAGTGAAAGGAAAATCCGTTAACTCAAATGGGATCGAATCCCAGTAAAGATATTCAATATCTTTTCCTTCTGTTACAGACCCTGCTGATCTGCGCGATTCTATTACAGACACTGTTGGTATTTGTTCCGATATCTGTTATTCTGTATATGACTGTTCTACAGTGCATTCGGCGTCTCCGTCTGGTTTTGACTTTGTACAAAGTCCCGTTATAATCCCTGTGAGGCGAACTATTGATTTGAACCGTGCTCGTGCAAATCCTATTCTTCTGCAGGAATTCCAGTTGAAGGTTACGGAAAAACTTGTCATTGAACGCCATGAACAAGTTTGATTTTCTACCTTGGTTACCTCGAAAGAAGGTATTTGTCTAAATTCCCCGACTTCTACGGTAGTCCATTATATTTTTGTGGATCAGAAACATCACAATGACACGAAGATTGCACGTACTTTGTATACAAGCGAAGAGTCGCAGATTCCTGTACAATGTGTAGATTTGGGATCTAACCCCCATCCTTTTGGAACTAATTCCGTTTTTAGATAATACCAGCGTAGATAGAGTGTAATGACAGATGATGGTAATAATGGAAATTGTATTCATATTATTCGAAACAATAATGCAATTGATTTTTCTGAAATAGTTTAACGTCAATTATTTCAATGTCAGTGAGATTAATATATATATATATATATATATATTTTTTTTTTTTTAAGTTCGGGAAGAACCGATTCGCCTCTATTTAAAAGGGCATATCTCAGTGGAAAAACAAAGAAAAAGTGAGAGGAAAGACAGAGGAAAAAGAAAGGGTGGAGGGGACAGTCGAAGTGGAAAAAGACCAAGGACTGCAGGGTCGAGCCCCATCATCCTTGGGTGCTAGGGCCGGGAGGGCGCACGTGAAACCTCCAGGAACAAGCACGTACAAACGAGCACAAAGAGCACTCAAGAGCACGAGCTTAGAACCCCCTTGCGGGGATATATATATATATATATATATATATATATATACGAGTATATGTTTATTCAATAATTCGACACCTTACACTTTGTTAAAAAAAAGAAGAGAGAAAATTGTGGAGAATATTTTCGACACAGTATAATAGCAGCCGTTCGTTTGTCGAACCTCTTCTCCTGGTTTTCGCATGAAGCTTGTGTCTGCAGATCGTCGGGGCAGTGGGGTGGCACTCTGAGAAGCAAAAGTTTTAACCACCTTCAATCCCTGCTAATTCCTTTAAATCCTCAGTCGACTTTTAATCCGTTAATATCTTTTTAATAACTTCTTCATCTATCTCACCTACCAGATCACTAAAGTATTCCTTGAATCTCTGAAGTAGTAACTAATCTTTCACTAACACGTTGCTATATTCTTATCTTCCACGTTACCAGTCATTTCACCGGACAGAACTTTACCTATTTCATTTCTTTTTGAATAACTTTGTTTTCCACATGCTGATCATTCATCTTCCTTTTTAAGTCTTCATACACTCTTTTACTTCTTTTGACCACTCGTTTCATATTCTTCTTGCATTCTTTGTACAATTCTTCATTATCTTCTTTCATCACCATGTAATATGTAATTAGTAATTACCTTTCTCTGTACTCCACTTTGTATTTCTACATCTAATAAAAGTATTTTACTTCAAAAACTCTATGCCAGTCAAATTTACATCCATAAACGCCAAAAGTTCTCTATATAGGTGGACCACGTCCACCCTCATCAGAGTGAAGAAGTTATTGTATTTTCTTTCATAATTTTATCGCATTGTATCTTTTTTTGCCTTGTTTCTTTAGTCACATTAATAATAATAATGATAATATTATTATTATTATTATTATTATTATTATTATTATTCCTCACCCTCCTCAAGTTAGGCCAGTGGCCTGTCAGTTGCCTAGCCCAGAAAAACGTCACCACTCAGCTTTGTTGAGAAAAAACTGATATCTCTCAACCTGTTCCAGGGTTGTTCCTCTTTACTCTGAAGCTTTCTTGATGTCATCATCCCATCTCATCCTGGGTCTGCCAACTAGTCTTCCACCATCCGGTCTCCACTCGTAGTATATTTTTGGGAGTCTATCACCTCCCATCCTCTTTAGATACCCATACCATTGCAGCTGGCTTGTTTGAATATACTCAAGCACAGGCTCCACCCTAAATTTCCTCCGTATAAACTCATTCCGCAACCTGTCCCAGCGGGTGACTCCATAAATCAGTCTCAACATCCTCATTTCCGCAGCCTGTATACGGATCTCCGTCTTCGTGTCAGTTTCCATGCTTCCGAACCATACGTTGAAACAGATCTAAAAATGGATGTGTAAAGTAGGATTTTTACTTTCCATGAGATATTCTTTTCCTTCAGTAAAGGGTATAGTAACAATCCTACTTCTGCGCTGTATTTCTTTATTCTATTGTTTATTTCTTGTTCAATTTCATATGCACAGTTAAAGGCTACTCCTAAATATTTGAATTCT
Source organism: Bathynomus jamesi (assembly GCA_023014485.1). Classification (NCBI taxonomy): domain Eukaryota; kingdom Metazoa; phylum Arthropoda; class Malacostraca; order Isopoda; family Cirolanidae; genus Bathynomus; species Bathynomus jamesi. The sequence goes on along the minus strand of JAJOZX010003548.1, from coordinate 439,180 downwards.
ACCGTTTCCTTCAGTCTACATTTTCCAATCGTCATGTGACTCACTCTACCTTCTCTAGTCAGTGTCATGACTTCACATTTATTGACATTGAATTTCAACCATTTTCTTCCAGTACCTCTGTCCAGTTGTTAAGAGCCCTTTGCAAATCTTCTTTATTCTCAGATACAAAAGCCGCATCATCTGCATAAGCCAGTGTTGTAACCTTGTCCTCCATCTGATATACAGTCTTCATTATTTTGTTCATGTATAATATGAATAAAAGCGGTGACAACATAATTCCTTATCGTACTCCACTTCCGACAGTAAACCACTTAACCCGTTTAAATCAGGGGCGGACGCAGAGCACAATTTTGAAGGGGCGGTCACCCTCCAGAACCTGAGATATATTGGCAGGCAACTGGTGTGACAGAATTGGCAACGATTATCACATTCGTTCTGACTATAAAGAATGCAGGAAGGCATCTGTTTTTGGTCAAAAAAGTCAATTCCTTAAGATGACAGTAAGCTCCAGTGAGGCATAAAATTAGCGCAACAACATTTACATTACTATTTTATTAAGCATCATCATTAGGAGCAATTAAAGAAAAATATACAGTATATTAAAATGGCTCACTTTTGAACATCAATGTGCCCCGATATGCACTCTTTTGGCCAGTATACCAACATACTTCAGTGCATGCATCCCGATTTACACGATATCAATATGAAATTAAAACTATACGTATCCATGTACACATTTTGTTCAGCAGCTGTGCCCTAAATATATACGAGAGTTCCAAATTACAAGAGACATGGCCAAGTACCAAACGTAACATCAAAATTCTGATCTGCTTATTTTCACGCCTAAGCCTTGGCCATTTTTTCCCAGCTGACAAGTGTGGTGCCGAGTGGTATCAACAAATTAAGTCCACCATTCTACACGCAGTGTGCACGTTCAGAGAGACCGTTTCTTTATAGATTACACTTACTAAATTTGTCCAAAGGAAAGCAACATCGATTATATTTAGAAGATACTTCACTCTAATTTTGTATTGTCTCTTCTTTATGTTTCCGATCTTCTCTTTCTTTCACTTTCTTTACCTTTAAAGTTTAGAGACCTCATGGTTTGGGGGGGGGGGCGATCCCGCCCCTCGCCCCCCTAAATCCGTCCCTGGTTTAGATCCAGGTTTCATAGCACTTTGACATATCTCATATAAACTTTTTATGGCTTTCAGCAAAGGCATTGGCACTCCGTACTGACGGTCTTCCAGCACCCTCCAAAGTTTGTCACGTTTTCTAGAGGCTCTTCTTCTTATTGCACTCCCACGACTTTTTCCAGCAGCATTCTTAGAGTTCCTCTGCCTGGTCGGAATCCATATTGCCATTTACCAAGTGACTTTTCTACATTTTCCTTCAGGTGATGTTCCAGAACTCTCTCCTACGTCTTTCACACATGCGTTAACATGGATATTCCTCTATAGTTTTGGCATTCAACCCTGTCTCCTTTCTTAAATATTGGACATATTAAAAACCTTCCCATTCCTTTGGTACTTTACTAGAACAATTATAAATTAAACATCTTTTCTAGGAACGTGAGCATAGCATCTCTACCCTCTTTAAGCAATTCAACAGGTTACTCGTCACATCCAGTGGTTTTTTTCATTTTTCATTTTCCTAATTGCAGTAGTAAGCGCCTCCTTCGTGATATGCCCTTGTACGTTTACATAAGGTGGGGTCACACCGTATAGTTCAACCGCTGGTTTATCCACATTCAACAAGGCTGAGAAGTAATCTGTCTACCTATCCCTTATTTTAATTGTGTCAGTTAAAAGATCTCCTCTGACATCCCTAATACTGTAGTTGGTTTCCATACTTCCCTTTCTGTAGCCCTTGCCAATGCTAGAAATAATTTTTTTGCCATTCATAAACTCCTCATCTAATTGTTGACCCATTGTCTTCCAGAACTCAGCTTTTGCTTTCCTTTCAATCTGTTTACTTCGTTTCTTGCCATTTCATATTAAAACCTTGTTTCTGCGGTTCTTCTCTTCATCCATAATCTGAAAGTTCTCATCTTTGTGTGTATTGTTCCTTCACTTCGTCTGTCCACCAAGGCGTTCGCTTTCAAATTGAACCACCAACATACTTACATTCTGAAACGTCCTCTGCCACGTTCAACACATTTATTTTCAAAACTTGCAACACTGTTTCTACCTCAATTTGGTTCTCATCACGGAGTTCTTGCTTCACTAATCCCTTCTTGATATAGCTCTTTGGTTTGCAATATTTTTAGGTTCTCAGTCTTAATAAACTTGTGCTTGGGCATTAGCCTACTACAAAGTCTGGCAAGGAGTAGTTTTGCCAACACCAACCTATGATCCGAGTCCATAGACTCCGATGGAATACTCTTCACATCCATCACCTTTCTTTTATCACAGTAATAACGTAATCTATCATGGACATATTGGTATATCCTTGTTATACAATGTTCCACCAGCCCCATCTCCATTTATGCTGCTCTTTATGCTCAAAGAACGAGTTCATCACTGCTAAACCGTTTCTCATAATGAAATCTACAATTCTCTCGCCATCCTTGTTTCTTTCCCTCACACCTTGACCCCCAACCACTCCTTCGCATCCACCTCTGTTTCTTCCCACATGGCCATTTAGGTCTACAATAATGAAAGTATCCTCTGTTCTCCTAAATCTGTCAAATGTCTCCTGCAACTTCTCATAAAATTCCTCTTTTTCTCTATCTGCTCTCCCTTGTTGAAGGGCATACACCTAAATAAGATTTATGATTTCATTTTGTAACTTTAGAGTAACAGCAATAATCTTTCATTTACCCATAATATCCGCTCAGTTCTGGTTGCCAACTCCGGCCTGAAAATAACAGCCACTCCATATATTGTATCATCTCTCCACCCGAATTTGTTGTCGAGGTCTGTTTCCAGACGTTATCCGTGAGATCCGTCCGTTATTCCGAGGCTCTGCTTCAGTTTCGCGAGCTACAAAAAATTCAGCCACCGGCTAGCTACGCCTGTCATGGTTCTACCTTCCTCTTTTATCCGGGCTTGGGACCAGCATGAGGTTCTAGATGTTATTTTCCCATGACAGAGTTTATCATTATTATTATTATTATTATTATTAGTAGTAGTAGTAGTAGTAATTATTATTATTAATTAATTAACTCTTGCAAGGATGAGCGAGGTTAGAGTACTTGGCATTAATTTAGACAAAAAACTAAATTTCAAAAGTCATGTACAACATATCAAATCCAAAATATCAAGATTTCCCTTCATACTATTTGAACTAAAAATGACCCTTCCTCAAAACGCACTCCTTACCCTATATTATTCCTTCATCCATCCACATTTATTATATTGCATTTCAACATGGAGTAGCTCCAAGAAATATATAAAACACCCTTTGGAAGTAATTAAAAAAATGTCTGCAAACTCTCTCGAATAATGACAACAGACAAAATCATACTTCCCCATTGTTTAAAGAGCTAAATATTTTAAAACTAAATAACTTGAAAAAATTCAATGTTGCTGTCAATATGTTCAGAGTTGTCAAAAAAATTATCAACGTACATCACCCATTCAAAGAGCAATCACCTTCCATCAAATACACCATCGTTATAACTCCAGACTGCCGGTGATTTTATACACAAACCTAACTATACACCTAAACCTAACTATGCACCTAAACCTAACTCAGTGGCGTACTAAGGGGGGTGCGAGGGGGGCGGTCCGCCCCTTGTGACAGCCAGGAGGGGGGTACCATCGGGAGAGTTGAAATACAAGTTTTCAAACCAAATTAAAAATTCGCCAAAGCAAGAAAAAAAAATTAAAAATGTTCAAACTATTACAACAGCTTAATGTTAATTTCTACTATAAAATAAATTTTTACTTTTATTGGCAATACAAAATTTACAAACGAAAAATTAAGTATTTAATAAAAATTACATCGAAAGGCGAACGTTTGTTGACGTTTTAGTCATCAGTTTGTTGAGCATAGCCAGCTGGCTGCAACTGACATTCCAAGTCTTGTTCACTTGACACTGTGACTCCACATACATGAGGTATGTTTCATTAAATAATTATGATAAAGCATAAAGTGCTGGTGTTTATAACAATACTATAATGGTACTTATACCAGTGTCGAATAATTTTTGACAATGTAGTATCATAGTGATGTTTAAGTGTTTATAAATGCATCGTCGTGATGTTATAATACCCGGTAAATGCATTGTGGAGAGGGCCATTCATTATACAACTACAAAGTGTGAAGAAATGGACATTTCTATGGAGAGAAGAGGGAGAGTAAAGCTCCGAAAAAGGATGCCAGGAGAGACGACAAAGGATGCTGGTCTCACATTGCCAGAGGAAGTAAAAAGGGCTATGTTTGAATGTCTTGATCGCTTTCATCAAGAATTGGAGATTCGTTCTAAGGCAATGGCTCAAATTCTGTCAATCTTCGTTGTTATTCAGCCAAACACTTTGGTAAATTGGATGTTTACCATACGGCAAACTCCCTATCGCCCTTCCATTTCGGCCAATTAATTTTTTTAAAATTATTTTCCACTTTTAGATGATTGTAAAATCCTTCAGAGAGAGAGAGAGATATATATATATATATATAATATATATATATATATATATATATATATATATATATACACAAAATGTATTAGTGCAGGTAAGGTAATAAAATTGGATGTTTATTATACGGCCAAATTCCCATCGCCCTTCCACAATTAATTGTAAAAGTCGCTAAACAATTTCATATATATATATATATATATGATGAATAAAACCACGAAGGAAAAAAGAAACACAAACGGGTGCTCAAGCGCTTTCGTCTAATGACATCCTCAGGAACACTGTGTTCCTGAGGATGTCATTAGACGAAAGCGCTTGAGCACCCGTTTGTGTTTCTTTTTTCCTTCGTGGTTTTATTCATCATAAATACTTTTCACGTGTCACTTTCGTGAAATAATTTTTCATATATATATATATATATATATATATATATATATATATATATATATATATATATATATATATATATATACAGAGCGTCCCAAAAAAATGTATACACACTTTAACAGCTGATAGCTCAATTGATGTTTCTTTCTTTCCAAGTTAAACCCATTAGAATTAATAATGGCAGTCAGACTAAGCTTTGAACAAAGGAAATTCATTCTAAAATGCTACTGGAAGTGTGAAAACGCAGTTGAAGTGCAAAGACAGTTTAGGAGGGAGTTTCAAACAGATCCACCAACGCGACTTACCATCACTCGAATTAGAGATAAGTTTGAAGCCGATGGAACTGTTCAGAATGTCCACAAGAAGCGTTCCGGAAGACCACGGACATCGACAAGCCCCACAAAGCAAGAAAGAGTACTGGAAACGTATCACCAAAGTTCAAGAAAATCTGTGCGGCAAGCGAGTCGTGAGGTAGGAATTTCAGAATCGTCTGTCCAACGCATTTTGAAGCGCTGTCAATGGAAAAGTTACATTCCAAGATTAGTCCATGCTATTAATGAAGATGATGATCCGGACCGAAGAGTGGAGTATTGCGAGTGGTACTTGGCACGATGTGGATGTGGATTGGACGAAGGGGTTTCGTAGAATACCCTCCGCGTTCACCAGACCTCACACCACTAGACTTTTTTTTATGGGGATACTTAAAAGACAAAGTCTACGCTATAAAACCTGCAACAGTCGCTGAATTGAGAGCAGCCATTGAACGAGAATGCACACAAATACCAAACGAAATGTTTCGTGATGTTTGCGATTCCATTGCTTCGCGTTATCAGCAGTGCCTGGACCAGAACGGACATCAGTTTGAAAACAGGCGTTGACAAAACAATTAAATAATGTCTGTAGATTCTATTACATTTTGAGAATGAAATGTATTTTAATAAACACTGCCTTTATAAGTATTTAAAGTGTGTATACATTTTTTTGGGACGCAATGGAAGCAATGGAATCGCAAACATCACGAAACATTTCGTTTGGTATTTGTGTGCATTCTCGTTCAATGGCTGCTCTCAATTCAGCGACTGTTGCAGGTTTTATAGCGTAGACTTTGTCTTTTAAGTATCCCCATAAAAAAAGTCTAGTGGTGTGAGGTCTGGTGAACGCGGAGGGTATTCTACGAAACCCCTTCGTCCAATCCACATCTGATGATCTAACAGAAGTATCTGAAATATTAAAAGCTCAGTATGAATCATCTTTCAGTATCCCAAAAACTGACAAATTGATTTGCGATAGAAACGCGTTCTTTGAAGAAGAACCACAAGGGGAAAGTATAACGGATTTCGACTTCACGACGGATGATATTACACAAGCCATAGGGAAACTAAAAACACACTCAGCGGCAGGACCGGATAAATGGAATGCCACACTGATCAAAAACTGCAAGAATGAAATCGCTGAGCCCCTATACTGGATATGGAGACGATCATTAGACACGGGAGAAATACCGGGCATCCTGAAGAGCGCGAACATAGTCCCAATATATAAAGGAGGAGATCGATCCCAGGCCAAAAACTATAGGCCAGTGTCGCTTACATCTCATCTCACTAAAATATTTGAAAGAATAGTTAGACAGAAAATCTATGACTTTTTGGAAACTCAGAAAAAATTCAATGATAACCAACACGGGTTTCGATCAGGCAGATCATGCCTATCACAACTAATGGAACACTACAACAACATTATTGATTCACTTGAAAGTAATGAAAACTATGATGTACTATACACAGACTTTGCTAAAGCGTTCGACAAGTGTGACCACGGAATCATAATACATAAACGGAAATATATGGGAATAACAGGAAAAGTAGGGAAATGGATATATAATTTCCTTAGTGAGCGGAGGCAAGTCGTTACAGTACAAGGAGTATCTTCATCAGAATCAGAGGTCCTCAGCTCAGTACCACAAGGAACAGTATTAGCTCCACTACTCTTCATAATCATGCTAACTGACATAGATGAGGACGTTACCAGAGACAGCACAGTAACATCCTTCGCGGATGACACAAAGATCAGTAGAAAAATAAGAAACCCAGAAGACATAGGATCTTTACAAACCGACATAAACAAAATCTACAAGTGGACTGAAGACAACAATATGAGGTTTAACACCGAGAAATTTCAGCTATTACGGTACGGAAAAAGAGAAGACCTAAAGTGCATGGAATATTATACCCCAAATGGACAGGAAATTCAGAGAAATTCCAGAGCAAAAGATTTAGGGGTTGTAATGACAGATGATGCGAAATTTGAAACACAAAATAAGATTGCAGTAAACAGAGCAAAGAGAATAACGGGTCAGATATTGAGAACCTTTAAACGAAGGGATAGGAATGTAATGATTCCTCTACTGAAAACCCTGATCATACCCAAATTAGAATACTGCTCGGTCCTAACTTCCCCATATAAAAAAGAAGACATTAGACAGCTGGAGGGGATCCAAAGAAGCTTCACAGCCAAGATCAATGGGTGCAAAGAACTAAATTACTGGGAAAGGTTACGAGAACTAGACCTATATTCACTGGAAAGGAGAGAGAGAGATACACCATTATTTACACTTGGAAAATAATGGAGAAACTAGTCCCTAATCTTAATCTGAATCCCATAACTCCCCAAACAACGATGGAAAGTAGAAGCGGTAGACTGTGTCGTATTCCCAAATTGAAGGCGAGACAGGGAACATCCTTAACCCTGAAAGAAAATAGTTTTGTAGTGAGAGGACCAAAACTGTTTAATCAGTTGCCCAAAGACCTAAGAAACACGAAGGGAGTTGCAGTGGAAATCTTCAAAAGAAGACTAGACGCCTGGCTCAGAACAATCCCCGATGAGCCGGGCGTACCTGGCTATGTGAGGTGGAGAGCGCAAGAATCCAACTCACTACTTCACCAGGCCAACTCGAGAGGAGGAGGCGACAAGCTTGACCTTCGCGAAATGAGAAATCATCGCGCGGAACCTTTGTAAGGTTGTAAGGTAAGGTGTATATATACAGTATATATATATATATATATATATATATATATATATATATATATATATATAAATGATAAATAATATTGTTTTTGGCTCTAGAAGGACGCAATGGTTCGATGGAATTTAGATTGCGACAGATCGGCACCTGGTCAGTTCGCTTGACGCCTCAGAAAAACAAATTTTATTTTCCAAACAAAACTTTTCTCTCTCTCTCTCTCTCTCTCTCTCTCTCTCTCTCTCTCTCTCTCTCTCTCTCTCTCTCTCTCTCTCTCTAATGGCTAAAGTGCGCGTGCTGGGTGTTGGTGGGGAAGTAGGTAGGTGGATTGAAAACTGGCTGAAGAATGCCACAAAGACAATCCCTTCCATTAGGCATGTGGGCTGCAATCGACGCTTCCGTGACGTGGGTTCAAAGATGTCGATTTTAGAAGCATGTTTAGTTTAAATGATAATCCAACTCGCAACAATGGTTGGAAGTTGGATTTGAAACGGTTTAGGACTAGTATGTGTGGGAATTACTTTACGTATAAGATCTGTGACACGTGGAACAGATTACCTTCAGAAGTTGTGGATCAGTTCAAGAAAAGGTTAGACCAAATCCTGCACTCTATTTAAGTGTGTAGATTAGAGATTGGAGCGCCTAAATCTGTTTAGCTTAGAGACGAGGAGGTTGCGGGGTCAGCTTATTGAAGTCTTCAAGATGCTCAAAGGAATAGACTGAACACACTCATAGTTTAAGATTGAAACCTCAGGAAACTCTGCAGGAGTTCGCTTGCACGGTGTCTCTGTGAGCAAGGTAAATATAGAGCTATTTATATATTCTCCACTTTCCTGTAAAATTTCCTTGGCTACTTTTCCAGGGTCAAGGTATTTTCTTCAACCTTTTTTCGTACCTGTCTCTGGCAGGGAGGGAGCGCAGGGTGGGGAGAGAGCCTTCTACTTTTCTATCCAGTTTTCTACTACTATTAGGATAGTTGAAACAAAAATAAACTTTCAATAACAGGAACAGTTCCTCGGTGGATCAGTTCAAGAAAAGGTTAGACCAAATCTTGCACACTATTTGAGTGTGTAGAAAATTTTCCCTGGCACCCGTTGCCATTGGTACCTCCTCGGTATGGGCCGCAAGGCCTTTTGAGATACTTCTTTTCCTTGTAACTCCTTGTAACTCTCTCTCTCTCTCTCTCTCTCTCTCTCTCTCTCTCTCTCTCTCTCTCTCTGAAGCGTATGTCCGCCTGTGTAGGGAAGTGAAGGCGAAGGTTAGGCTAGCGAAACGTAACGAAGAACTACGGGTGGCAAGCCTCTGCAAGGGGAACCCTAAGGAATTCTTCAGTTATGTTAATAGTAGAAAGCCCATTAGAAGCATGATAGGTCCGTTAAAGGACGGAAGCGGCGTTCTGCGGACCTCCGACGCGGACATCGCTAATGTGCTTAATGAGTACTTTGCGGGAGTGTTCACCAGGGAGGATACCCGCGTCATCCCCGAGCCAGGCGTGAGGCACGAAGGTGCTGGCCTGGATAGTGTTAGATGTACCGCGACAGTCGTTGCCGATAGAATAGACAAACTGAGCGCGTTTAAGGCTCCTGGGCCAGACCAGTTTCTCCCCAGAGTGTTGCGAGAAGTGCGCGACCAGGTGGCTCCCCACCTGGCTACAGTCTTCAACAAATCGTTGGAGATGGGCCAGGTGCCTGGTGACTGGAGGGAAGCCAACGTGACCCCTATCTTTAAGAAAGGGGATCACGAAAGTCCAGGGAACTATCGTCCCATTAGTCTCATTCAGTTGTAGGTAAATTATTAGAAGGGATAATAGCTGATAGGATCGTTGACCATCTGGATTCCTACAAGCTGCTTGGGGACTCCCAACATGGGTTTAGACGGCATAGGTCGTGTCTCACCAACTTGCTCGAGTTTTTCCACGTCATGTTGAGTGAGTACGATAAGAGTAGGGCTATTGATATACTTTATCTCGACTTTCAGAAAGCTTTTGATAAGGTACCTCACCGCCGGCTAACGGCGAAAGTGCGCGCGCTGGGTATCGGTGGGGAAATAGGTAGGTGGATTGAAAACTGGCTGAGGAATAGGCGGCAGAGGGTGGTAATTAAAGGGGCTAGATCGGGTTGGGCCTCGGTCACTAGTGGGGTTCCTCAGGGTTCCGTTTTGGGGCCGCTGTTGTTTATCATTTACATAAATGATATCGACGGTGGCATCTTCGCTGATGACACCAAGCTTGGGACCAATGTTGGGACGCCCGAAGCGATCGAGGAACTGCGTGCGGACCTGGGTAGGATAGGAGAGTGGTCCGAAAAATGGCAAATGCCGTTTAACTTGGGTAAATGCAAAGTGATGCACATTGGCTACGCCAATCCCAAGTCGGACTACTCGATGTTGGGCAGTAATATCGAGGTGACTGATTTAGAAAAGGACTTGGGTGTGCTAATTAGCAGCGACCTTAAGTTTACGAAACAGTGTGTAGAGGTGGAAAAGAAAGCCCAGAAACTATTGGGTTATATCAGGAGGCAATTTCAGTTTCGGAACAAGGAGATTGTGCTCTCACTGTACAATTCCCTTGTTCGGCCGCACCTGGAGTATGCTGTGCAGTTCTGGTCGCCCACCCTCAGGAAAGATATTGAGAGGCTGGAGCGAGTGCAGGCGAGGGCCACAAAGTTAATCCCTTCCGTTAGGCGTATGGGCTACAATCGACGGTTACGCGCCCTGAACTTGTTTTCGCTTGAAACTCGGAGGCTGCGCGGTCAACTGATCGAGGTTTTCAAGCTCTTACGCGGGTTCAACGATGTCGATTTTAGAAGTATGTTTAGTTTAAATGATAACCCAACTCGCAACAATGGTTGGAAGTTGGATTTGAAACGGTTTAGGACTAGTGTGTGTGGGAATTACTTTACGTATAAGATCTGTGACACATGGAACAGGTTACCTTCGGAAGTTGTGAACAGTTCCTCTGTGGATCAGATCAAGAAAAGGGTAGACGAAATCTTGCACACTATTTGAGTGTGTAAAGACATTTAGGACCTCAGTCTGCGGAAATTTCTTTTCCTATAAAATAGTTAATATCTGGAACCAACTTCCCTCAGAGGTTGTTTCCAGTCAAAGTGTAAATCTGTTTAAAAATAGGCTAGACAAAGTACTGAATACTCTCATGTGAGCAAACTAAATATAGAGCTATTTATATATTCTCCACTTTCCTGTAAAATTTCCTTGGCTACTTTTCCAGGGTCAAGGTATTTTCTTCAACCTTTTTCCGTACCTGCCTCTGGCAGGGAGGGAGCGGAGGGTGGGGAGAGAGCCTTCTACTTTTCTATCCAGTTTTCTACTACTGCTAGGATAGTTGAAAGAAAAATAAACTTTTACAAAATTTTCCCTGGCACCCGTTGCCATTGGTACCTCCTCGGTATGGGCCGCAAGGCCTTTTGAGGTACTTCTTTTCCTTGTAACTCCTTGTAACTCTCTCTCTCTCTCTCTCTCTCTCTCCCCCAGTAGTTAGTCCCCCTCCAACAGCAGGTAGTCCCCCTCCCCCAGTAGTTAGTCCCCCTCCAACAGCAGGTAGTCCCCCTCCCCCAGTAGTTAGTCCCCCTCCCCCAGTAGTTAGTCCCCCTCCAACAGCAGGTAGTGACTCTCCTTCCACGTTGGAGGGGGCTCAAGCTCCTGCGGAGATTGTCCCCTCGTTAGTGAGGGGCTATTCAACTCCCGACAGCCCTGGCTGTTCGGGAAACGGGTCGTGCTAGGGGGCGGTCAGAATAGGGGAGGCTCCCTCCATGCAATGCTTTTTAATGCTAGGTCGATCAGGAACAAGTTTGGCGAGCTACGGGCACTCTTTGCATCAGAATACCAGGATATTGTTGCTATCACCGAGTCCTGGATTCATACTGATCGTAGGGACTACGTTGGGGAGTTCGAAATTCCCGGGTATAGAATGTTTCGCAAAGACCGCACCCGTGGGGAGGGGGGTGGGGTACTAATATACGTCAGAGACACGTTGAGTCCGGTTGACTGCCAGTTCCGGTCGGAACGGGAGCTGCTTGGCGTCGATCTGAACGTGGGAGGGACGAACTATAGGTTAATCTTGGTGTACAGACCTCCGCATCTCCTCCTCGTGGAGGATACAGCCCTGTACACCGAACTCAGTAGCCTGCTAGGGGATAGGGTGTGTGTAGTTTTAGGAGACTTCAACTGTCGCGGCATAAAGTGGGAAAACAGGACTGCCGATGCTGAAGGGAGGAGGCTAGTTGACTTTGCTGATGAGAACTTCCTCACTCAGTGGGTCAACGAGCCTACACGAGGCGAAAGCGTTCTAGACTTAGTATTCACGACCGAAGACAACCTCGTCACTGGCCTCACCGTTGACGAATCATTGGGCGGGAGTGATCACGGACTTATTAGGTTCCGTGTGTGCGTCCCTCGGGTGAAGCGTAGTAACTCGAGAGGCAGTAAGCTCGATCTCCGGCGGGCGAACTTTGTTAGCCTCAGGGATAGCGTAGGAGAGGTGGGAGGTTGGCGGCGATGTTGAGGGAGTGTGGAGTGCATTCCGGGACGAGTTTATGGTGCTGCAGTCTGCTGCCATACCCTCAAAACCGGTCACCCCTGCTTCAACGCAGCCTAAGTGGTTCAATCGTCACATCGCTTCGGCTATCCGAAATAGGAAAGTAGCGTATAGGAGGGCGAAGGCCAATCGTTCCCACGAGAACACTGAAGCGTATGTCCGCCTGTGTAGGGAAGTGAAGGCGAAGGTTAGGCTAGCGAAACGTAACGAAGAACTACGGGTGGCAAGCCTCTGCAAGGGGAACCCTAAGGAATTCTTCAGTTATGTTAATAGTAGAAAGCCCATTAGAAGCATGATAGGTCCGTTAAAGGACGGAAGCGGCGTTCTGCGGACCTCCGACGCGGACATCGCTAATGTGCTTAATGAGTACTTTGCGGGAGTGTTCACCAGGGAGGATACCCGCGTCATCCCCGAGCCAGGCGTGAGGCACGAAGGTGCTGGCCTGGATAGTGTTAGATGTACCGCGACAGTCGTTGCCGATAGAATAGACAAACTGAGCGCGTTTAAGGCTCCTGGGCCAGACCAGTTTCTCCCCAGAGTGTTGCGAGAAGTGCGCGACCAGGTGGCTCCCCACCTGGCTACAGTCTTCAACAAATCGTTGGAGATGGGCCAGGTGCCTGGTGACTGGAGGGAAGCCAACGTGACCCCTATCTTTAAGAAAGGGGATCACGAAAGTCCAGGGAACTATCGTCCCATTAGTCTCAATTCAGTTGTAGGTAAATTATTAGAAGGGATAATAGCTGATAGGATCGTTGACCATCTGGATTCCTACAAGCTGCTTGGGGACTCCCAACATGGGTTTAGACGGCATAGGTCGTGTCTCACCAACTTGCTCGAGTTTTTCCACGTCATGTTGAGTGAGTACGATAAGAGTAGGGCTATTGATATACTTTATCTCGACTTTCAGAAAGCCTTTGATAAGGTACCTCACCGCCGGATAACGGCGAAAGTGCGCGCGCTGGGTATCGGTAGGGAAATAGGTAGGTGGATTGAAAACTGGCTGAGGAATAGGCGGCAGAGGGTGGTAATTAAAGGGGCTAGATCGGGTTGGGCCTCGGTCACTAGTGGGGTTCCTCAGGTTTCCGTTTTGGGGCCGCTGTTGTTTATCATTTACATGAATGATATCGACGGTGGCATCTTCGCTGATGACACCAAGCTTGGGACCAATGTTGGGACGCCCGAAGCGATCGATGAACTGCTTGCGGACCTGGGTAGGATAGGAGAGTGGTCCGAAAAATGGCAAATGCCGTTTAACTTGGGTAAATGCAAAGTGATGCACATTGGCTACGCCAATCCCAAGTCGGACTACTCGATGTTGGGTAGTAATATCGAGGTGACTGATTTAGAAAAGGACTTGGGTGTGCTAATTAGCAGCGACCTTAAGTTTACGGAACAGTGTGTAGAGGTGGAAAAGAAAGCCCAGAAACTATTGGGTTATATCAGGAGGCAATTTCAGTTTCGGAACAAGGAGATTGTGCTCTCACTGTACAATTCCCTTGTTCGGCCGCACCTGGAGTATGCTGTGCAGTTCTGGTCGCCCACCCTCAGGAAAGATATTGAGAGGCTGGAGCGAGTGCAGGCGAGGGCCACAAAGTTAATCCCTTCCGTTAGGCGTATGGGCTACAATCGACGGTTACGCGCCCTGAACTTGTTTTCGCTTGAAACTCGGAGGCGGCGCGGTCAACTGATCGAGGTTTTCAAGCTCTTACGCGGGTTCAACGATGTCGATTTTAGAAGTATGTTTAGTTTAAATGATAACCCAACTCGCAACAATGGTTGGAAGTTGGATTTGAAACGGTTTAGGACTAGTGTGTGTGGGAATTACTTTACGTATAAGATCTGTGACACATGGAACAGGTTACCTTCGGAAGTTGTGAACAGTTCCTCTGTGGATCAGTTCAAGAAAAGGGTAGACGAAATCTTGCACACTATTTGAGTGTGTAAAGACATTTAGGACCTCAGTCTGCGGAAATTTCTTTTCCTATAAAATAGTTAATATCTGGAACCAACTTCCCTCAGAGGTTGTTTCCAGTCAAAGTGTAAATCTGTTTAAAAATAGGCTAGACAAAGTACTGAGTACTCTCATGTGAACAAACTAAATATAGAGCTATTTATATATTCTCCACTTTCCTGTAAAATCTCCTTGGCTACTTTTCCAGGGTCAAGGTATTTTCTTCAACCTTTTTCCGTACCTGCCTCTGGCAGGGAGAGAGCGGAGGGTGGGGAGAGAGCCTTCTACTTTTCTATCCAGTTTTCTACTACTGCTAGGATAGTTGAAAGAAAAATAAACTTTTACAAAATTTTCCCTGGCACCCGTTGCCATTGGTACCTCCTCGGTATGGGCCGCATGGCCTTTTGAGGTAATTCTTTTCCTTGTAACTCCTTGTAACTCCTTGTAACTCTCTCTCTCTCTCTCTCTCTCTCTCTTCTCTCTCTCTCTCTCTCTCTCTCTCTCTACGAACCTGTTTCATTTATGAAAGAAATCTAGGGAATGGATAATTTATATTTAACACGCCCCCAGAATTCGCGGCTCGTCCAATTACAGCCCAATGGGCGGAGCCTGAGAACGAGCTCAGGACCTCTGGTTGGTGGGTAGTCACGCTTACACGTTATAGCCACCCAAATTTCACCGACGGCCAATAGGAAACTCGCGATTCAGCTATTGGGGGTGGTTACAATTACGACCGCCTATATAAAAGGGGGCATTTTCATCTGGATTCCACAACAGATGTATTTATCAACGAGTAACTACAGAAATATATCGCCATGAATCAATCACAACAGCTTTACTGCTCCCCGCAATTGTTTGAAGACGGAGACCTCTATGCAGGGGCTACACTCCACGTTTTCGGAGCGGCTGACCGGAACGCCCTACTTTCAACACACAGCATTGCAGAAATTTGTGACGGAGAGAAAGAAACAGCCGATGAAGTGGGTATTGAAATGTAAGTAAATAAATTAATTTGTGAATCGGGCTATGTATACATCGTTTCATTCAGTGCCAGTGTTAATTAATTTATAAAAAGCCAAAATAAATGCGGATTTGGAAACTAGTTTGTGATTTAAACGGAGGGCCGGACTATTTATATATATCGTTTCATTCAGTGCAAGTGTTATAATTTATAAAAAGTCGTAATAAAACGAAGTGAACGGATATTTCCCATGGGTCGAGACCCGGTGTCGGCAGACGATGCGTAGCACACCCGCTAATCTTTCTTCCTGATAACGTCATTTAGACAGTGAATTTCATTATGCGATGAATGTGTCCTTTGAAAGTGAAATTTTATTCCACGCTTGTTTCCCTGCATGTGATAACTTAAAAATTTATAGAAAGTTCTACAGAGGTAGGGTTTTAGAATTACTAAAACTTTAAAGAATTGCCTGCGGTCCCGGGTTCGAGACCCGGTGCTGACATACGATGCGTATCACACCCAGCTAATCTTACTTTTGACCCAGGTTAGGCTAGTTGCATGCTGTTTATTATTTGACCCGGGTACCCTATCCTACATTTTTCTCTTATTGTAACTCTCCCCTCCCGTATATACACCGCGGTGTCCTGACATATAATTGCATGTTTACTACAGGTTATTGTGCTAGGCTTTCTGTAATTAATGTATTCTATTAAGTATTTAGAGAGTAAATTTTGTTTATGAAGTATTTACGTTTAATAAATTTATAGAAAGTTCTACAGGTAGGGTTTTAGAATTATTAAAACTATAAAGAATTGCCTGTGGTCCCGGGTTCGAGAACCTGTGATGGTAGGCATTGCGTAGTATGCATAGGTAGGATAAAAGTATTTCCGGCGCTGTAAATTACTGTACTTGTAATGCCTTGCAACTCTCTCTCTCTCTCTTTTCATATATATATATATATATATATATATATATGTTCCATTGTGAGTATTTTGGTGAAAAACAATAGGTTTTTAATTACACTGGTCTACAGCCTAAATGCTTCGGAAAAAAAAGTAGTAAATCTTTACTAATTTTGGGTCACTGAATACGAAAATTATGCCTAAAATTGCCAATTGGCTCTATTTATAAAGATATCAGGCAACCCTGCGGGCCTGCACCCTACTAACTGGACTGCATCTGTCGCGTAATATGTAGACGCCTGTGACATATCGACGCATTGACTCTACTACGCATTCGTGTAGTTATATTTTTTATTTTAATAAATTAATGTAAATATATACATATATATACAATAAAATGCAATTTTAAATTTATCTATTACATTATGTATTTGTAAGTTATTTATTAAAAAAATAGATTGGATCATTTTAACGTATTGCTTCCCATAATGTTTTTGATATTAATATAAATGGAATACTAACCTAACTTAACCTTACCTAATTTAAAATTATTAAAATGCAATGTAATTACATTAATTTATTAAAATAAAAAAATATAACTACGCGCATGCGCAGTAGAGTCAAGGCGTCGATGTGTCACAGGCGTCTACATATTACGCCACAGCATCAGTTCATTCGCGGAAGTCATACAGTGCACCCTTGTCAAACTCTTTTTAGTGTTTGCTTTTGAAACTGAATTTTTTTCAGCCTAATTTGAACAAAGATGCCTCGTAATTGCGTGAACAGTGTAGATAACTTCTGTTATGTTTGTGGAGAATTGACTTTTGCATCACAAAAGCGTGCTATAACCGCCGTGATTAAGAAAGCCTATCACCTTTATTTTGGCTGTAAGATTGGAGATCAGGACAAGAGCTGGGCCCCACACATATGCTGCAATACTTGTGCAACAAACCTTCGCCAGTGGTTGAATCGGAAAAGGAAATCTATGCCTTTTGCAGTGCCAATGGTGTGGAGGGAACCAACAGATCATGTCAGCAATTGTTACTTCTGCATGGTGCCTCCAGTCAAGAAAGGTATTTGCAAGAAGAAAAAGTGGATTTTACAATATCTGAATATACCCTCTGCTATACGCCCGGTTCCTCACGTCGAAGGACTACCCGTTCCTGAGCCCCCATACTCATTCTCCCTGGAGTCAGAGAACGAGGAGAATGAAGGAACCTGCGAAACTTGTGCGCCTTCAACTTCACAAAACCCTGAATTTGTTTATAACTTGACATCTTCTAAACCGCACATGATAACTCAGAATGAATTAAACGACCTTATCAGAGATTTAGAACTGCCAAAGAGTAAGGCAGAGCTGTTGGGCTCAAGATTGCAGCAG
Organism: Bathynomus jamesi; assembly: GCA_023014485.1. Classification (NCBI taxonomy): domain Eukaryota; kingdom Metazoa; phylum Arthropoda; class Malacostraca; order Isopoda; family Cirolanidae; genus Bathynomus; species Bathynomus jamesi. The sequence continues at coordinate 421,441 of JAJOZX010003548.1, read as the reverse complement.
TGGAATCTCCTCGCTGAAAATGTTAGATTGTGTAAGTTTCGTGACCGTCAAAAAGATTTTGTCCCATTCTTCATCATGGAAGGTGACCTTGTAGCTTGCAACGACATCGATGGTCTGATGGCAGCTCTCAACATTATTCACAATCCTGATGAGTGGAGACTGTTCATTGATTCATCGAAGTTGAGTCTAAAAGCTGTTTTGTTGCATGTTGGCAACGTATTGCCATCAATTCCAGTTGGTCATGCAGTCTACATGAAGGAAACATATGACAACATGAAGCAACTTTTGAACTGCATAAAATATGACAAACATCAGTGGCAGGATTGTGGAGACTTGAAAGTTGTTGTTATCGTGCTTGGACTGAAGCCGGGCTACACTAAGTATTGCTGTTTTCTGTGTGAATGGGCTAGTCGGGCTAGGACTTCTCATTACATCAAGAAGAATTGGCCACTCCGACACTCATTGGAACCTGGAACAAAAAATGTTCGGTATCCTCCACTTGTAGAATCGAGCAAGATTTTGTTACCACCCTTACACATGAAACTGGACGTCATGAAAAATTTTGTTAAGGCTATGGATAAAACGGGGGCAGCTTTTAAATACCTCGGTGGTAAATTCCCAAAGCTCAGTGAAGCAAAAATTAAGGAGGGTGTATTTGTTGGTTCACAGATCCGCGAGCTTCTTAGAGATGAGGAGTTTGACCGTATCCTGGGTGGTGAGGAGAAGACAGCGTGGAATGTTTTCCGGTTAGTAGCAACCAATTTTCTCGGAAATACCAAGGCTGACAATTACAGGGAGCTGGTGGAAAACCTGCTGCTGTCCTATGAAAAAATGGGCTGCAATATGTCTTTAAAGATACATTTCTTCCATTCGCACCTCGAATTTTTTCCGGCCAACTGCGGAGCAGTCAGCGATGAACATGGTGAACGTTTCCACCAAGATATCTCAGCGATGGAGAAATGCTACCAAGGGAAATGGAATCCATCATTGTTAGCAGATTATTGTTGGACAATAACAAGAGATGCTCCAGAAGTTGAATACAAAAGACAAGCAAAGAAGCGACGGGTTGAATCAATATAAGTGACTGCATTATACAGGTATGTTACTAATATATGGTATACATATACGCAAAATGTGTAACTTAAATTTTCTTGGAAACTGTAGCCAATGGACTGCTTTTATGGTCATATTCGTTTTCAGCACCCCAAAATCCATAATAGGAAACACATTTTATCTCCGAAGCACAAACTTTTTCAAAATTTGTAGACCAGTGTTATTGTTGTCCATTCTGTATTTCCTTCGTGGCTATTTCGGTATATATATATATATATATATATATATATATATATATATATATATATATATATATATATTTCTAAGGATCAGCAATATGACCTGTTCATTTTTAAGAGTAAAACATTTGGTGGCTAACTGCAATTCACAAACACCAACTTCGTACGAATCACGTTCCAATTCAATGCCCATGGAGTTCTGTTACAAAGTTGACCAGGGTGTTGTTAGGATGTACAGACAGAGAAGAAGAGGAAGGGAGTGTGACATAGAAGTGGTTAGGCGCCATGTTGCAAACTATTTAAGCTTCATTATTGCAGCAGCTTTAATATAGGTGTTGAAGCTTTCTGGGTACCCTAGCTATTTCACCAGGTACATTTTTCTCTTTCCTGAACCTTTGCTCCCTAAAAATTTTTCAATTTTAAAAACATTTTTTTCCTAAATTGAATGCCACTTTCAACTCATCACGGTAAAAGCTTCCTGCGATTTCTTTCCCATTCAAATCTTCAACGTAATACATCATTATCTCGTCTTTAGGTCTCATAGTACTAACTTTAAAAATCTCACGTGTCCATCTTTGCTCAAATCCCTTCGCGAATTTATTTCCCGAACGCGATAGCTTTACATAATCATTAATTTTGAAACGTGTTGAATGTGGCGGCTGTGTTCCATGTCTTCTCACATCAGGCTCTGGGCGCGTACCTCTTTCTAAAACTTCGTTAGGTGTTCCGCCAATCGTGCGATGGTGTGAACGGTTATATGACGAGGCCAATGATCCCAGAATGTTTATATATCTGTATGTGTTTTTATGTGTAAAATAGCGATGCATGCGCTCCTTTATGGTACGTTGAACTCTTTGCCAGAATTGCTAGTGTAGTAATTGATATTAAACTCTGTCAGCATGTTCTGAAAAGCGTGGTCTATAAATTCTTTCCCCAGATCCGTATAAAAATAGCCAGGAACCCTGTTTTCTTTCAACATCGGCGTTTTGGTAGCTTTAGCAACTGTTTCAGGCGATTTATTTTTCAGAGGAATTAGCCACAGATATTTAGAGAATACATCTATTATGAATAGGATGTAGCGGTTGACATCATTATACAATGAATATCTTTGCATGTCTGTTAAATCCGCTTGCTAAATAGAGTCAATCGAAGCCGCTGTTGTCTTGGCCGTTTTAAACCTTTCTCTCACAGGCTTATGAAGCGTATAAGCGTCCTGCTCCCGCAGAAACCTCTCAACATCTTTTTTCCCTACTCCATCATTGTAAACACATCTGTGCAGTCTATTAACACGACCATAAGAGGCTGGGTTAGAAATGTCTTAATGACGTTTTCTTAATATGTTAGCCATTTGCGTATTTTAGAGACATGTGGATAAGGTTGGCCATTGTTGTTTGGTCTCTTCTTTCTCCTCTTCAGAGATGCTACTGTTGGGGGTGATGGCGTACTCAGTTGTGACACGTGCGAGACTTGCTCCAAGTCTTTAACCTATTCAGATTTCCTATCAATGTTTTGAGGACATTTATTTGTTGTAGTCTTGATTTAATATGCTTCCATCCTGCTGGTGAGGGCCTGTCCCACTTTCTCACCAGATCATGGACAATGTCGACGATATTGGATCCCTGTACCCTTGTTCCTTCAACAATGATCTCGCCTGTATCGGTCCACTGTATGATGGGGTCCTCACTCAATAGATTATAAAGACTTAAGCCTTTATTCCTCAATATATGTGGGAGACTGCTTTTCAACACGTGCTCGATGTGTTGCGTTCCGTTATTCTTTGGCTGGCCATCTCTAACGTCGGGCCCATGTCCTATGTCGCCATGCTCAGCGTTGCTCACGCTGTGCCTAATAACCACTGGGAGCTCTGTCGGATTCTTATAATCTTCGTGCTCATGAAGAAATTTCTGCAGAGCCTCTTGGTACAAGACCCTTTTCTCACAGGTGACTTTTCACTGTTTAATAGGGCTAACAATTCGCTTTCCATTCTATTAAGCCTGCTTTTACGGAGTTCTAGAACCGTGTCTGGATTCTTTGAACTTTGCAGTGAAGCATACACCTCGTGCGGAATCACTACCACTTTCTTCATTATATTAATCTACTCAGTAAAGGTCCCAAAACTGAAAATAAGATGAGGAGGAGTGATCCCCCGCTTTGTATAATAATTCGTTTTTTCTCCACACAGTTTGACTTTTACGAGCGAGCGCACGTATTATGTTCTTGTAACGACGTAAGCGAGGCTTCTGAGGGGGTTTCATTGGCATATTACATTTTATAACATTAAGACAGATTTCACAGATGCATTTTGAAAAGTCGGAGTCGATATTTTCAACAAACATCTGCTGCAATGCCCGGGGAAATCGTTGATATATTTTTATTAATTCACGATATTTCTTCAGCCTATTTGTCATTCTGGAATATACACCGTTTCAGGCTCGTTTGGGAATATATTCGTTCTTAGAAGCACCCTAAACGTGTTTCGCAGGTGAAGGTCACAAAGCAAATATCCGTAACGCTGACTTGTAGCTTCTTTATAAACCTCCAAAAACTCCTAACGCTGATTCGGGAACATTTGATTGGCTAATACCCCAATTTGTGACATCTCTACGTTGTGCGAATAAAACTAGATATTATGTATTTAACGACACATCGCGCATGTATCTATTTTTTTAAAAATAGATTCTGATTGATGAAGAATACGCGTCCACTTTTCAAGGCACATAACACGTCCGTTTAATATACAGTAGTTACCCCTTTTTCTTTGATGTATTCAATCCGACGTGAATGCAACGAGTCTTTTGCTTATATTGAGGTTCTAAATGTAGCAGGGCTAGGCTGCTTTAAACCCTAGATCCATGTCCCAAAGCTGGATCCTGTCTGCTTTGCAGATAGCTGGTGAGGGAAGCTATATTTATGGGACCTCTTTGCGAGAGACCCGTTGCCCACGTCGGGCTTGCATCATGAAAAAAAAAAACTATGGTATTTGTCATTTACCATTACTTATTCGGACTATAGTGGATTTAATTTTCCCTGAAGAGTTCCTTGTTCCATGCACGGTCTGTGTTTAACATATATATATATATATATATATATTATATATATATATATATATATATATAGTGGACCTAGTTTTAGCCGTTTAAGGTGATAATGATTTAATTGTGTGCTAGTGATTAATTGATGCAATGACTGAGTATTTATTAATGATAGGCTGGGTTAATAATTTATGATGTCATACAGTATCACCGATTGGAAAGTAGCTAATGGAGTAGGCCCACCATACTATTGGAAGTGAAGTGAATTGCAACGAGGTTACCAGCTTGGATTACACCCAAGCAAATTAATGTTAAGGTTATAAAAATACCTTATTGTTTTGTATTTTATGAAAATAAAGCGGTTATTTGTTCACAGTGATTAACAAATGATTGACAGTAATTATTTGATAGCCTTTACGTTATGCTGATGACATGGAAATTAGCTAATAATATGAATGGTTAATAGCTTAATTGACACTTAATACATTCATTGATGGTATGTAAATGGCATGCAAAATGGAACATTGAATGGGCCTAGAATAAATGATGAGGCCCAATAATAATGGATTGATGACGTGCGTTTATGGATAGGCCTAATAATAGTTGAGAGAAATATGATCATTTACATAAAGGTAATTATATAATGCTAAGTTGGTACACCGTAGATGGATTATAGAACTTGAACTTCTGCTATGGCTTCGTAGTCGATGACGTCACCGCTGGCCGGAACAAGGGACGCGTTAATCATGACTCGCGATAAAGCGTCCGCTGTGGTATTTTCGTGGCTTTTTATGTGCCGAAGATCGCCGGTGAATTGTGAGACGTAGTCCAAGTGTCTCATTTCCCTGGGGGTATACCGGTCGGACTGAGAATTGACTGCAAAAGTAAGCGGACGATGATCCGTGAAGATAATGAATTCTCTCCCTTCTAAAAAGTGTCTGAAGTGTTTGGTCGCCAGGTAAACCGCAAGCAATTCTCGACCGAAAGTGCTATATCTGGTTTCCGTTGGTTTGAATGCGCGTGAGAAAAAGGCTAAGGGCTGCTAACCATCTCCTGACGCTTGTTGTAACACGGCGCCTGCCGCAGTGTCAGAAGCTGATTTCTGCGTCAGGGTGAGGGTGAGACAGCTGGGTCGCATCAATGAGGGCTGACTTATCCGACTCGAACGCTCGCTGGGCCTCTTCAGGCCATGGAATTGACGTAGAGGATCCCCTCCTGCAGGGGCGCAGCAGGGCATGCAAAGGGCGGAGGAGATGCGCGCAATTGGGAATGAATCTGCGGTAAAAGTTTATCATACCTAATAATTCCCGCAGTTTTCTTTGCGTGGTAGGGGAGGGAAACTCCTTCATGACGTCAACCTTTTGGGGGTTGGGGGAGATACCTTTGCCTGTAATGTGATGATCGAGGAACTGCAGTTCGGGGACCCCAAATTGGCACTTGCTGGGGTTGATGACGATCCCATACTCCTCGAGTCGAGCGAAAACCTGCCGAAGGTGTTTGGCATGTTCCACTTCATCGTTGCTGGCGGTGAGGAGGTCATCTATGTAGGCAAAACAGAAGGGGACACAACGAAGGACGTCGTCGATAAATCTCTGAAAAGTCTGTGCCGCGTTCCGGAGGCCGAAAGGCATGCGGATGTATTCAAAAAGTCCAAAGGGCGTTATGATCGCGGTTTTGGGAACGTCCTCTGGTGCTATCGGGATTTGATGGTAGGCTCTTACGAGGTCCAGTTTGGAGAAAACCTTACACCCAGAGAGATTGGCGGCGAAATCGTGCAGAAGGGGGGAGGGTAGCGTTCGGGCACTGTGCAAGTATTGAGCGCCCTGTAATCGCCTACAGGACGCCAGTCGCCCTCAGTCTTCTTGGGGACCATGTGTAACGGTGCGGCCCAAGGGCTTTTGGAGGGCCTAACGATTCCCAGTTCGATCATGTGTTCGAACTCTGCCTTTGCGATGTGCAAACGGTCCGGGGCATTCTTCGGGGGTCCTGCAGTCTGAATATAGTGGAGGACGTTGTGCTTGACTGGCACTTCGCGGTTGCAAGGGCGTGTTACCGATGGAAACTCAGCCAGTAGGTTACCGTACGGTGACTCAGGGCGAGTCACCGAATATACTGGCGGAGGCGCTGACGTACGGGAGAAAACGCCTTGTATGCTGAGGTTGGTCTTGTGGTCGATGAGTCTCCGGCATCTGACGTCCACTCCTAGGTCGTAATGCTGTAGAAAATCTGCTCCTAAGATTGGCTGCTGCACGTCGGCGATGAGAAAAACCCAACGAAAGGTTCTCCTAAGTCCGAGATTAAGTGTAAGAGATTTTTGTCCACATGTTTGAATGGGGGTCGAGTTCACCGCGTGTAATTCAGTCTCCCGACTGGGATGTACCCGCTCTTGTGGGGAGAGGGGGGAGGACACTGACTTGGGCGCCGGTATCAACCAAGAACCGTATCTTGGAACGTGCGTCTGTGACAAAGAATAGGCGAACGCCGCGGAAGCCTTGAGCATTAGACGCCTTTAATGCTCGACTGATACGTTTCTCGCCCGAAGACAGGGGGGCGTGCATTTCTGGGCTTGACCGCCGAATACCCTGTGGTACCAGCATACGCCCGGTTCGTCGGTGGGACCGGGGGTGCGGAAACGGGAACGGGGCGGAGTCGTGGGTTGCGGTGCTGGTGGTCACGTGATCTGTTTCTGTCACGCGCCTGCAAATCACGTACATCGCGAAAAAGACCTTCTACCATGGTGGTCAACTTCGCGATAGTCTCCACCAAGTTGTTGTCGGACGCGGTTGGGGGAGGGGGTGATGAGGCAACTCCGGCCACTTGTGGTGCTTCTATATCCAAAACTCTGTCTGCTATGTCCGCCAGGTCCTTCAACGAGGTATCTGCCTTCGTCACCACCAGCACTCGTTGGACCTGCGGTGGTAGCCGTTGGATGAAAAGTTGGCGGAAGAACGAGTGCTCGATGACTTTGGCCGAATCCCCCAGGAGCTGCTGCATGTGTCGCAGGAACTGCGACGGGGATCTGTCGCCAAGCTCTTCGGTCGCGAGTAACCTCCGAAGGCGGTTTTGTTCTGACATGGCCGTCCGTGCCAAAACGGTGGTTTTCAACGCCTCATAGGGGTCTTCTTGGGGCCTCTTGGCGAGGATGTCTCGTACCTCGAAAGCGACCTCCGGTGGAAGTTGCGACGCTACGAGGTTAAACTTGTCCTCGCTTCTGGTTATGTTCTGGTACTCGTAATGGTATTCCACTTGTAAAAACCATGTGCGGGGGTCCGCCGGCCAAAAACCGGGGATTCTGTTAGAGCCACCGTTAGTGTGGGATGCAGTGGCGTTGTTGTTTTCCTGTTGCATATTTTTCGCGCGGAAACGTGTTATCATGTACCAAAAGAAAGATTAACCGTAAATGTGTTTGGGGTCTAATATGTGCACGGAAAAATAACACCAGTCACAGATGTAGGTAGGCCTATTGACGCGCCGTATATGTTGTACCGTGTATAATTTTAAAATATTTGATATCACTGCTATTTGTTAATGCTATAAAAGAATACTTAAAAATAAAGAAAATGTTCCTAACCACTAAACAACAGGTTCACTGTGAAAATTAACTTGAAATTACGTTCGAGTCACTCCGGGGTTATCACCAATTTATAGTGGGCCTACTCCATTAGCTACTTTCCAATCGGTGATACTGTATGACATCATAAATCGTTAACCCAGCCTATCATTAATAAACAATCAATTTGCATCAATTAAGCACAAGCACAATCTTAAGCACAAGCATACAATTAAATCACTATCACCTTAAACGGCTAAAAACTAGGCCCACTATACGTGAATTGCAACGAGGTCACCAGCTTGGATTACACCCAAGCAAATTAATGTTAAGGTTATAAAAATACCTTATTGTTTTGTATTTTATTATGAAAATAAAGCGGTTATTTGTTCACAGTGATTAACAAATGACTGACAGTAATTATTTGATAGCCTTTACGTTATGCTGATGACATGGAACTTAGCTAATAATATGAATGGTCAATAGCTTAATTGACACTTAATACATTCATTGCTGGTATGTAAATGGCATGCAAAATGGAACATTGAATGGGCCTAGTAAATGATATAAAGAATGCACGTGCGTTTAGTACAGTGAATGGGATACGTGACACTCTGATTAAGTAGGCTAGAGGATTGAATGGATGAACATAGAATAAATGATGCGGGCCCAATAATAATGGATTGAAATACTTGACAATGGTTACACAAATATCATTTATATATAAGGCCATTATGTGATGCTAAGTGATTGCGCCAAGAGAATATTTAGTTATCACATAAATATATGAATTGAACACAATAACGGATGATACGCGGAATTACGGTATTGAAATGACACTTGAATTGAGTAATAGGCTTACTGCGTTTTAACGAGAGTCAGTTGGAACGCTTAACTACACTTAGGGTATAGTTTACCGTTCGGCGGTAGGCTGATGTAGGCTTCACGAAAGTACTGGATGCACTTATCTTACCGGGACGATGAGAACCTTTGTTGAAGTGTCGAGTGAACCTATTACTGTAGGTTCGAAGTGTCGTTGATCGTCTTATTGAAGCTGGTCGCTCACGCGTTGGTCGTGTCGGTCAGGCCTTGTAGCCTGTAGGCCTGAGGAGATGCTGAGCCTTGTGGAGTGTAGGCCCGAAGTGATGCTGAATATCTCTGTAGACTAAGAGGTATTTGAAGGCTGACCTTGTAGACCGTAGACCCGAAGTGATTCTGGTTGGGCTTCGAAGGATTGCTTCTGCAGGAGGTCTGTAGAAGGTCTTACTTGATGATAAATCGTAGGCCTTGAGGGAACAGCAAGCCGCTCCTCTGGCGGGAAGCCGGAGGGCGGTTGACGTGATGAGATCTGCTCGTGGAGGTGGAAAGCGAGTATGTGTATGAGTGTGAGTGGAATCTCGCTTTTATACGTAGTTCCTGTGACGCGGACTTTCGCGCCAAACTTGAGACGCCTTGCCCGCGTCCTTTAGTTGTTAATGGCTCCCTTTTGGCGGGCCTTTGGAAGAAAACAGACGCGTCATTGTTTTCTGATTCCTTGCCCACGTGTTTCTTCGGATAATGTTTGATGAAGGCGTGGAAAGAAGAATTTGTCTGTCTACTTGTTGGTCTATTTCTTGTCGGTCCGCTACATATATATATATATATATATATATATATGTGTGTGTGTGTGTGTGTGTGTGTGTGTGTGTGTGTGTGTGTGTGTATTGTTAACGATATGTTTATTTATTACGTATATTTGTTTCAATTAGGGTTTCTTGTGTGCGTGCGTATGTACAATCCTAAGCTCCACCCAGTGTAAGCTCAATCAAAGGGTCACGTGACTCCTGCTACTACCTGGGCATATCTCTACTCCTGCGTGCTCAATTGATCTCCGCAAGCCCTGGAGCTCAGACGTGTTTTTTTCACGTAGACGAAAAATAGTGATGGCTACTTTTGATATTGCGTGTTCGACGTTTATGAAGTGGTATTCGGTAAAGTCGGAAGATGTGGTGAAAAGTGAAAGACGACCTACCCCCCCCCTCCTTTGAGACTTTTAAGGATACCTTGAATCGCGAGAAAGAACAAGATGTTCAAATACTCTATGGATATTCTGGCGAGAGTATTGCCGGATTTCGCGGCACAAACGATGTAATGGACTACGTTGTAGGACTAAACTGTATGAAAGCGTACATATACCGTGAGGTGAAAGAAACAACGCGTGCAGAAGAGAAGCAACGGATATGGATAATGAATCTTGTTGGTGAGTGGTGGACAGGCGGTATTATGTCATGCTGCATCATACCGAGTACGCGTACCCTTCGGCTGAGACTGTAAACCTTGTCATCATGGACAAGCTAAAGTACTTTTACCACTACATTCATATATATCATGACGAGGTTCGCAGTGAGGTTGTGGCTAAAGGCTTGTGTGAGTTTTTAATAGTTTAGAGACGAGTATCGATTGTTAAACAAAAATGATAAATATGGTCACATGTTTCTCTCAAATAGTGCACCGGATTGTTAATGTGTGGAGAACGTCTAGTGCCCATAAAACATTAAAACTGAAAATACCCCCATGTGTCGGAAAATTGCCCGGTATAATGGGTGTAAGTACTCGCGTGATTCATGCTAAAAAAGATCCGTACACAATTCAGCAGCTTATGGTGTGACTCGCTCCCCCCGTCGAGCCGATCCGCCCACCCGTGACTCATAGTCATCTCAGAGCTTGAACTGACTGGACGTGCACTCCTAGAATACAATGGAACTTCCTTTGAGGAGCATTCTCAATGCCGCGTACGATGTGTCCGTGACGAAGTGTTCAGGCGTGAAACCGGTGCCATTAACTATGTACTTCAAACGACTTGTAGACAAGCAAACTCTGGTAAAGGTAGTTATTTATTTAAGTGTTGAGGAGATGAATAGAGTCTTCATGATAGTTGAGAAGTGGGGTGAGGACCGTTATAAAATATCTACAGGTGTAGGTACAAGAAGGGAACAGATTAGTGACGCCCCCTCATATGCCGTTGTTTGCACGTTGTGTATAAATAACGAACAGCTATGCATTGATATACGACTGATGTGGAAGAATGCATCTGATAATAACGTTCTTGTCCCTACGCAAAACCGTTTCATCCTCGACAGATTGTTTGAAATCGTCGGATTCCGCAAGCTGAAGCCCATATTAGACGCGCGTGTTACGGATATGAATTATTTTGATACGGTTCTTGAATACGCATACACTGCTCTGCTCGACGGGTTTATTGAATATAGGAATGAACAAGGCAAGAATGGTCTAGAGTTGGATGCTTATTTAAAAGGTTTAGACTCTTCAAAATATCATGAACTTTGGTACAAAGGACTTGAGCGGTACAGGGCAGAGCTCGCCTACACTGTTCACCCTGAAGAATTGTACCTCTATATAATGAGCAGCTGTCGTTACGACTTGGAAGATTATTTCAATTCCCGCTATGCGTTGTGAAGAAGAGTTCACGATTGAAAAGCTCGGGTCGGTAAGAAAAAACCCTCGATTGGAAAGGAGTGTTTATAAACTTGTGTTTAATAATGATGTGGTGGCTAACGATGACCTCTTTGTGCGTGCTTTTGAATGTATTCTAGCCGTGTTTAAAGATAACTTGCCAACCGAATGTAAAGTGGGCACAAAAATAGTATTGAACGATATGAAGGTCATTTTCATCGAGTATAGGTATCCCTATAACTTGAGCGGTGAAATAATGTCACAGCAATAATGCTGTGACTGTAGGTAGACTCGATTACGTGCGAGTTTAGTATTTTAGTTAAGCGCAATAGAACATAATGCGAATGTATTTTGATGTATATTTATTTTCAATATATTTAATTATTTAATATAATTATGTATATATATTTTTCCTGTACTAATATGTTGATGATTATACTCCATCGTTTTGTATTTCTTAAATTATTTTTCATTTTATTTTTTGATTATATATATATTCCTTCGTTCATATTTCTTATATTATTATTAATTTTTATTGTATATATTCCTCGTTTGTATAGATTGTGTATTTATTTTCTATATAGTTCGTGAAATTGAATCCAATAATTCGTCTAAATAAACAGAAAGGTAATGGTATTTTATTTAATTCTTTTGGTTGTGTATATATAAACGATGTTATTATTTAATTATATGTATATCAAATGGCTGGTTACGCATTCTAAACCGACTGACGGATTTATAAGCCAAGAATATCTGAATAGCGCAATCTGGCAGCTGAAAAGTTAACTAATATATACACATACACCTGCCTTCTAGGTCTTCTAAGTCAACTGGCGGGTTATGCCAACTGGCGGATTTCTAAGCAACTGTCAAGAATATATGCTTTAATTAAATAAATAGCGCAATCTGGCAACTCAATCCTAATAATGTACACCTGAACAAGCCATTTACGCCTTCTAAGTCAGATTAAGCCTTCTAAGCCAACTGGCTGATTCGGACCTTATAAGACATCGGGCGCTCCGATAAATTCTCATTATGCGTCTGGCTGGAGCCAGGCGAAGACCCCTCTCTCCTTCTTAGATTAAGGCTTAGGTTAGGTTTCCCTTTGGGGGGTGAGGCCGTCCCAACTTATCCCCCAAAGACCCTCCTCCTTTCTCTCCCTCTCTTAGGTTAGGTATACCCATTTGGGTGGTGAGGCCGTCCCACCTTCCCTTGCTGGGGGAAGCTGGGGGAGTTCCCCTTCATTGCAGCTTGAGGGATTACCTCTCCCCATTGTTGCATAACCTCTTGCAACATTGATCAACATTTGCAATTGCATTGCACTCGTCCATTTAATTTCGTTATCTATTCCTTTTTTATTTTTTTTAATCATTTATTTTCTACTAAATATACAATAAATCATTTAATTTAAAGTTATGTAACATTTTGTAAATTTTATATTGTATTTATTAACCTTTGGTTAGCTTCCGCCCGAATTATTCATTCTGACGAAGGTCAAGCTTTTCATTCCATCTTAGACCTACAGTTTAACGTGGAATCCGAACCACGCCGCACCAGCAGCAGCATCCCAGCGTCTTAACCACTAGGCTACCCAGGGTACCCATTTATCTACCAACCACTTTCTTTATTGTGTGGTACGATGAACAGCTGGGTTTTGCTGCGAGCTGCCTGCCGTCACCGGGTCTCGATCCCAAGACCAATGGATTCGTAGTCAGCGATGCTAACCACTACACCACCGAGGCACCTCGTTGGTGTATTATTTTTGTATTATTATTATTATTACTATTTTTATTATTAGGTTTTATCAATATTACTATTACTTGCCACTTTCACTTCTCTATGTAGTAAATAAACTAAATGCCATTAATTTTGCCTAAAAAGCCCCCATGCTTCCAAAGGCATATTCTGATGAGAGTATGTACTGTGAAAATATTAATGTCATATCATATATCTAAAAATTGTAAAACTTTGTCACTTGTACTCTTTTCTGAATAAAGTTTTTGGAATCTGAATAGTCAAATCTACAGGGTGTCCATAAATGTTTACCCTGAAAACAGTATGCTCTCATGTTTTAATGACGAATTTTACATCCGTTTTCTTTTTACAGGTGATCTCGTACACGCATAGAGTTTCTGTGCTGGTGTGTTTCGTCTACCGCATTCGCCGCTAGGAGCGCTGTAGTAGCTGTTCAGTTAAGATGGCGTCTGTGACAGAGAAGGCACAATGTGTTGTGTGGCTTGCAGAAACAAAATCTCCTGTCAGTGTTCAGCGAAGGTTCAGAACAAAGTATGGAAAGAATCCACCTTATGTGAAGTTAATTAAGTCGTGGATGAAAAAATTCTTGGAAACTGGAAACGTGGAAAAGGGAAAGAGCAGTGGTAGACCATCAGTTTCCGATGGGACGGTGGAAAACATTCAAACGGCTTTCACACCAATTACACCATCCCCCAGCTGCAGGACAGGCAGCCAACTATCATCTTCCAACAAGATGGGGCACCCCCTCATTGGGCGCATGTTGTTCGTGAAACTCTCGACGAAACATTTCCAAATCGATGGATTGGCAGGGACGGGCCAATCCCATGTCCCCCAAGATCACCAGACATTACCCCGCTGGATTTCTTTCTCTGGGGTCATGTTAAAGATTTGGTTTATGCAACAGCTGTTCCAGATATCAGAACATTGCGAGGACGCATTACGGATGCAATTGCAACAGTTAACCCACAAATGTTGGAAAATGTGTGGCGTAAGTGTGAATACCGTTTAAACATTTTACGTGCCACTAGGGGTGCACATGTGGAAGCTTATTAAGTTCATTAACTATGTATCAAAACTTTGTATGTTTATCTACTTATGATTAAAACTGTGTTATACGAGTGTTTATTTAAAAGTTATAGCATGCTTTAATCAGGGTAATCATTTATGGACACCCTATATTAAATCTCAGACTTAAAGCCATTTCATAACCGGATTGCATTTAAATTATCAGTGCAGTGGCTTCGGCCCTAGTTTTGGATCAATCAGCAGTTACGACGATCTTTTGAATGATCATGAAAATTTAACGACACAGATTCCTTCAGTAAACAAGTGTAAATAAAATCTTTTAACAATTAATATTTAATTAAAGAAAACTTCTATACTTATCAATCACTTTTAAAATATTGTATTCTTTTTTATGGTGGTGTAGCATGAGGGTGTGTTCTCACAAAACATTGTTCCGAGTAGGCTTTGCCTTCTTCGGAGTTCTCCTTGGACTAGAGTTCCTGAACAAACCTCCAACTTATCGTTGGACAAATTACGGAGGTGAGATCCAAAGAGAAATATGACAGTAGGTTCACTAGTGTTCTTCTTTTTTTTTTAAATAACTTTTATTAATTAATACTAAAATAAATACAGCAGTCCTACAATTTACAATGACATAAATAATTGTGAAAATGGATTGTTTATTTTATTTGACCCTTAAGCTTTAGGCTTTACTGGGTTCTTATTAAAATTAAATTATTAATAATACATAAATCATGAATAAGTATTATTAATTAAGGTATGTATTAATCTTAAATTATCATTATCGATATAATAAATACAAGGTCATTAGTGAAGGTTTTAGAGCCAATACCATACAAAGAAATCAATATTATACATGAAAGACAGGGCAGGATTAAGGCTGTAGGGGTCTAAGGCTAATAAGAAGGAACGGCCTATATATGTACTATATATTATATATAATCCATAAAATCTTCAAACAAATAGAAGTGTATATTTATCTAAATTTAACAACTAACAAAAATCAAAGCTACAGTATGTACATTAAAAAAAAAAGCCTCAAAAACAGCATACAATTCAAATAGAGAATGATTTCTTCCTTCCTGAGTTTAAACTGTGATATTAAACAAAACAGCCCCCTTTCTTCGACATGCTGGATGATCATTACACAAGGCCCAAATTCCCAATGTCTGAAAAACAATTTCGGAAACAGATTAACCCTTTGAAGCCAATCATACAAAAATGGATGAAAATCCATTGGCGGATCCAGGAATTTAAGCAGAGGGGGGTCCAGTCTTGGTGGGGCTCGTTTTGGCCGAGGAAGGACGCGCGAGCGAAGCGAGCGCCAGGGGGGGTGCCCGAGGGGGGTGTTCCCCCCCATCGGTAGGAAATTTTCATATTTGAAGATAGCTTTAGATGGATTTGAAGTATATTCCCGTTCGGGAAGAGGTAGGAAATTTTCATATTTGAAGATAGCTTTAGATGGATTTGAAGTATATTCCCGTTCGGGAAGAGGTAGGAAATTTTCATATTTGAAGATAGCTTTAGATGGATTTGAAGTATATTCCCGTTCGGGAAGAGGTAGGAAATTTTCATATTTGAAGATAGCTTTAGATGGATTTGAAGTATATTCCCGTTCGGGAAGAGGTCTTTGCTACATAAGTTAGCGCTCGAAAAATCGTTGGTCACCGTGAGCAGGGGGGGGGGTCCGGACCCCCTCGACCCCCCCTGGATCCGCGCCTGAAATCATACATACATATCATCAATAATACACCATCAGATATAATGACGTATTAAAGAAACTTAACTAAAACTAAAAAAACTCTTATTTTCCACCTTTGAAGATATAATAATGTTATATATGATATTACTTAACCAACCTTGTGACAAAGATTTAGGGTTAATAATATAAAAATTAGGGCCTAAACTCGAGGGTTTAAAGCTATAACCTTATTAGCTTAATGGTTAATCCGGCCCTGGCTACACCGTCTTTTGAGAGTAGTTTCCATGTGAAAGTTAGTTCCAAAGCAGAATGCAGCGCACTCCAGTTTGAGAACCCCTAATTTAAAGCGTCACGATTTTACCATTAGTGAAACTGAAGTACTCTTGGCCATAAGTAAAATTAATCCTAATAAAACTCAGTCGAGATAAGTCCTACCCAAGGGTACTTAAAGAAATGAACTGCGCAATAGTCTTTCATCTCACATACTGTACGAGAGCCACTCAATATATTTTGTCCCACGTTTTTTTCTTTCCAAGTTTCCTTGTAAGTTCCAGAAATTTTGTACACAAGTAGTTACATACCTTTTTTACAAGTTTTTATTTTTCCACATTGTCTCCATCCTTTTCTACGGCCTTCCTCCACCTCGAAACAAGGCCCTTTATTCTTTGCTGGTAAAAGTTCGCTGGGATCCACTGGAGCCACCTCTTAACCTCCTCAACAACCTCATCCTCACTCTGAAGCTTTCTTCCATGAATAGCATCCTTCATTGGCCCAAACAAATAGAAGTCTGAAGGTACCAGATCCGGACTATATGGAGAGTGGGCTAACACAGTGAAGCGCATTTTTGTGATGGCCTCTCTTATTTGCAAACTGTTATGTGATCTCGCGTTATCGTGCAAAGGAAGGACGTCTTCCAGTTTTCTCTCCGGTCGAACTCGCTTTATACGTCTCTGGAGTCTCCGTAGGGCAGCAATATATGCCTCTGAGTTGATTGTTTGTCCTTTCTTCATAATGTCCACCAGAATCACCCCTTTCATGTCCCAGAAGGTAGTGGCCATAACCTTTCTTACAGAGGGAGCCATTTTGAACGTTTTCTTGCGTGTGGAATCTGCGTGATGCCACTCCATGGATTGGCGTTTTGTTTCAGGTTCAAAGTGGTATACACAAGTCTCATCCCCAGTCGCATTTCGTGAAAGGAAGTCATCCCCTTCTGTCTCGTATCGAACCAACAACTCGGAAGCAATTTCTTTTCTTTGGGCTTTGTGATCTTCAGTCAGTTCGCGAGGAACAAACCGTGAACACACTTTTGAGTATCTCAGTTGCTGAATTACGTATTCACACTTCCTTCTCTAATTCTTAGCTCCAGTGATAGCTCCTTGTATGTGACGCGCCGATTTGATCGAATGATGCTGTTAGCACGTTGCACAGTGTGAGATGTCAAAGCCGATGCCGGCCGACTGCTGCGTGGCTCATCATCGAGGCTGGCTCTCCTTCTCTCCGATGATCTTACACGTTTAGACCAGCGTCGAACTGTGCTTCGATTAACAACAGCATCTCCTTAAACGTTTTTTAGACGTTTGTGAATATTTCAAACTGTTTCCTTCTCTGCGGTTAAGAACTCGATAACAGCTCTCTGTTTACGACGCACATCACTGTCAGACGCCATTTTCGAAACTGCGTTAACCATCGGTTTTATACAAGGGCGTTTAAAAACGGTTTTGTACAAGGAGGGGAGGTTCAAACAGGAAAAATCCGGTTATGTGAACCTCAGAAAGTTGAAATTTACGGCCCAAAAGACATTTTAACCCCATAGCCTATTATTTAGCTAAGAAAAAAGGGTGGGACAAAATATATTGAGTGTCCCTAGTATATATTTAATAATAATAATAATAATAGTAATAAATCGTCACAGTCTGGAGAAGTTCCGTTCGATTGAAAACTTGCAAACATTACGCCAATATTTAAAAAAGGGGACAAATCTCTTCCAAAAAATTATCGTCCCATCAGCCTGACTTGAGTAGTTGCTAAGCTTATGGAGACGATCGTTCGGGACAAAATAGTTAATCACTTAGAAATTAATAGATTAATCAAAGTTCTCAACGCAGCTTTCGACGTAATCGTTCTTGTCTTACTAATCTGCTCGATTTCTTTAATGATATTGTAAATTGTAAATATATATGACCAGAGTAAAACGTAAATATTGTATATTTCGATTTTCAGAAAGCGTTTGATAAAGTGCCACGCAGTAGATTATTAGCGAAACTTCATTTTCAAGGATGTGATGGTAATGTTCTCAAATGGATTAAAAATTGGTTGAGTGGACGTGTAAACAAACAGTGGTCATTAATGACAAAGTATCTAACTAGAAAAGTGTAACTAGCTGCGTATCTCAGGGATCATTTCTGGGACCAGTTCTTTTTATTATTTATATCAGTGACATCGACATAGGATTTAACAGTATAATTTCAAAATCTGCGGATGATACCAAACTAGGGGGACGAACAAAATCAGCGGCAGAACGTTTACTAATTCAAAAGGATGTTAATAAATTACTGGAGTGAGCGGAAATTTAGCAAATGAACTTTAATATAGATACTGTAAATGTCAAACGTTGCATATCGGTAGAAACAATGTTAAAGAAAAGTATTTTACGCGTGATAAGACAGTAACGAGTATTACGGAAGAGAAAGATTTAGGTATTACAGTATTGTTGCCGACACTCTTAAACCAAGTAAGTAATGTATCGAAGCTGTCGAAAAAGCAAATAGAATCTCAGGATTTATTGGGAAATCGTTCGAATTTAAGTCGAAGAAAACAATGCTAACATTATCTAATTCCTTTGTACACCCCACCTGGAATACTGCGTTTATCTGGTTCCCATATTTACAACAGGACATAGACAGAATGGAGAGAGTGCAGCGACTGGCTATTAAGATGATTCCTAGACTTGAAACAAATCACACGATGCCCGTTTAAAAACGTTAAATTTATTCTCACTTGTATAAAGGCGAATTCGAGATTTAATCCAAGTGTTT
Source organism: Bathynomus jamesi (assembly GCA_023014485.1). NCBI lineage: Eukaryota > Metazoa > Arthropoda > Malacostraca > Isopoda > Cirolanidae > Bathynomus > Bathynomus jamesi. The sequence continues at coordinate 402,596 of JAJOZX010003548.1, read as the reverse complement.
AAAATGATTAAAGATTTTGATAATATCGAAGCCGAAAAATATTCCACCTTCAGAAATGCAGATAAAACTCGCGGTAATCGTCTGAAAATAGTCGGTAAACATTTTAATTCTAATGAAGCTAAACATTTTTTTTTCAATCGTATAGTTAATTTGTGGAATGGATTAGCAGCCAGTAGTTAAAAGAAATTCGGTCGTATCCTTTAAAAAGAGACTAGACATTTATCTTGCCTCAAACCCCCAGTTAGAAGCATTTGTTAACGTGTAGAGGCTTTGTGGAAATTTTAGTCGGATTCCCTCCCCCTTTACTTTAAAATTTTTACTTTATTTTTAAATTTCTTTCTTTCTTTTCAACCTCTCTTCTTTGTTTTGCTTTCTTTAGAACTCTCATTTGTCTTTAATTTTGTTTACATCTTTAACCTTCCTCTTAAACAAAGACCCTCGTAGGGATCAGCCGGTCCGTTGTTGTTTGGTGTCCTTTGTATTCCTTTGTATTCAGAAGAGAGAAATTGTAAGCTTGTTCACTAGGGATGTTAGTGAAATGGGAGGAAAGCCAAATGAGGTGGTGAACATTGAAATCTTCTGAAATGGAGATTTCAGCAAAAGGAGAGTGGGATAAAATGTATTTCACTTTAGAAGTGAGGTAGTCAAAGAATTTTGAATAGTCAGTAGAATTAGGAGAAGGGTAAACAGCGCAGACGTATTTAGTTTGAGATTTATAGTCTAATAATTATTTATTGGAATGCATTTTGTATATGATTAATTATGAAACTATTATTAGATCGTAAATATACTATCATGATAGCTTCCTCACAAAGCGACTTATGCTTATCTATTAAATTATTGGTTAAAATATGTCGATGTTTAATGGAGGTTTAATTCTATATAAAAAATACAAATAGTTTATTATCCGTGTGTGCAACAACTTTCATTGTTGTGTGATTCACTGATTTGCATTGCAGATGTTACTGAAAAAAAGTTTGAAGAGCTGAAGGGTGAAAATTTTACCCCCCAAAACCAAGATGGCCGAAATCGAGTGACGAACCATTTGTCTTACGATGAGGAAGGATGGAAGAAGAAGGATGAAGAGAGGGAGGATGAGGATGAGGAAGAGGAAAAGTATGAGGGAGTAAGAGAAAAGACTGAGGGAAAAGTTTTACTTTCTAAAAAGGAAGTGGACGGTGATTCACTTAATGATCATCAAAACCCTGTGATGACCTTTGCTCATAGGGTTGAAGTGAAAAATTCCAGTGATGCGAAACAAACGACTAAAATGAAAATGTAAATGATGCCGTAGTTATTGAAAACTATTCAACGACACTTAATCAAAATAAAAAGGGGAGAAAGTATTTATCAAACCTACAGATTCAAAACTTGTTTTTAAAATACAATAAAAACACGACAAAATCAAGTAGCAAATATTTAATGTCTTACAAACAAATTTTTGACATGCTTCTCAAGAATGCGAGACTAAGAATGAAGATGATGTTTGAGAACGAACCGCGTGATATCGATTTTATTCCGGGTGAAATAGTTCCGTCCAGCAAAATGCGCCGAATTCTAATTGTTAGTTATTGGAGATCTGGATCGACTTTCTTAGGAGACATTTTGAACTCCTATCCCGGAACATTTTACAGCTACGAGCCTTTGCATATTTACTTTACATTTAAACATTTGGAAGCTGGTAAAGATGTTCCAAAATCTCTGAAACTAATTACAGACATAGCTACTTGCAACTTAACACCTCACGATGATTATGTTAAATACATGCAGCAGAACTATTACTTAATGAAACGTAATAGCCAGACATGGATTAACTGTTTGCCAAAGAAGGATCTCTGCTTCGAACCTCAGTTTCTTTCTCAGGTTTGTCAGTACTTTCCTTTGAATGTGATGAAGACAGTACGTTTAGGATTAGTTCCAGTAACTGAAATCTTAGAAGACTCAACTCTAGATATGAGAGTTATTCACTTGGTTCGAGACCCACGCGGGGCTCTTCATTCCAGAACGAAACTTGAATGGTGTATATCAAAAGTTTGTAATGACCCAGCAACTGTTTGTGAGGATTTGCTCACTGATCTTAAATTATCTGAAGAATATGCCAAGAAATATCCAAACAGGTTAGTTAAACTCTCTTCTTTTGATTAATCGTAATTACAGTAATTTAGAAAGTTTAAAACATTGCCTTATTCTGAACGGAGGCATATTTTTTTCTTTTTATCAAGCGATCAAAGGTCCAGGCGAACTGTCATCGTAAATTTTTCTTCGTAAAGGGGGTTATACAGTTTATCTACAGTTCTAGTTTTTGCCTTTTCGGAAAGATTTAAAAAATCAAAGTTGATGTTTTTTCCGCACTTTAAGATTTCTTAACTCAGAGTTTTGGACTTAAAATTTGTTTGGTGCTGAAGTGGTTAAGAGTAAGCGTGGAAATGCATTTTCCCACTGCGTGAGGGCGAGAGTGCCCTATGGGTCACCTGACATTTTTTTTATGCAGGAAGGAAGGGCCTAAAGCGAATGCCTGCAAAAACGTTCCCCCCCCCCCACCATAAAAGAAGAAGATCGCCAAAATCAAGGTCCATGGTTTTCATAGACAGGAGAAAAGATGGATTGAGGAAGATTATTCCAGAGTTGACCGATTGAGTAGATGAAAGAATGAAAATACCGATTAACCCTTGCGTTGAAGAGTTGGGCGGAAAAGGAATGAGAATGTGTGAAAAGTCTGGTACTATTTGCTCTCCTTAAAGGAGGAGAAGGCATGCAGTTAAAGTGTTCAGAACAGCAGTGTCCGTTATAATAGCGATAGAAAAAAGAGAGTGAGGCAACAATGTGGTCAAGAGAGAGGGGTTGAAGACAGTCAGTAAGAGGCGGAGAATTGATGAGGTGAAAAGCCTTTGATTCTACACGGTCAAGTAGGGCTGTATGGGTTGTGCCACCCTACACGTGAGAAGCGTAATCCATCCATGGGCAGACAAGACCCCTGTACAGAGACAGCAAGTGAATGGGGGTGAAGAAACTGAGGAGAAGCCAGTACAGCACACCTAACCTCTTAGAAGCTGTTTTAGAAAGAGAGTATATGTGATCTTTCCAGGAAACACCACGAGAAAAAGAAACACCAAGAATGTTAAGAGAAGAGGAAGGATTGAGTTGTGTATTGTTAAAGGTAAGGGTATTCTCGTGTCAAAGATTGTGAAGAGTAAACAGATCAAGGAACTAGGTTTTTAAGGCACTGAAAGCTACAAGGTTTTCTTTTCCCCAATCAGAGATAGTAGAAAGTTCAGAGGTCATGTGCACCATAGCCGTCCTACGCGAATCATGAAGTGACTGCTGTGAGGGACGCTTTGGGAAGCGGGTGAAGAAGTGAAGAGTGGAATCATCGGCATAGGAGTGGATAGGGTAGGAAGTGCGATTTAATAGACCATTGATAAATGAAAGGAAAAGAGTGAGTGACAGGACAGAACCCTGAGGAACACCACTGTTAATACCTTTAAGAGAAGAACAGTGGCCATCTACAACCGCAGCTATAGACCGGCCAGAAAGGAAATCAGAGTTGAAGGCACAGATAGAAGGATAGAAACCGAATGAGGGCAGTTTCGAAATTAAAGATTTGTGCCACACTCTATCAAAAGTTTTTGTTTTGTCCAGCGCAACAGAAAAGATTTCACTGGAATCCCGAAAGGAGGATGACCAAGAGTCAGAGAGATATGGAAGAAGGTCGACAGTTAAACGTCCCTTGCGGAACCCATACTGACAATCTGAAAGAAGATTGTGAGAAGAGATGTGTTTAATAATCTTTATATTGGGGGATAGATTCAAAAACTTTAGAGAGGCAAAAATTCAAGGCAACTGGGTGACAGTTGGAAGGTTGAAAGCGGTCACCCTTCTTTGGCACAGAATGGATGAAAGCGAACTTCCAGCAGGAAGAGAAAGTACCAGGTGAGAGATAAAGACGAAAGAGTTTGCCTAGGTAGGTTGTCAGCACAGAAGCAGAGTTCTTGAGGACAACCACCACCAGGACCGTACGCCTTCCGAGAGTTGAGCCCAGATAGGGTAGAAAAAACATATTTGAAGGAGATTCTAATTTCAGGCATAATTAAGTCGAAGGGAGGAGATGGAGGAACACCATTGGAATCGTCCAGAGTTAAGTTGGAGACGAAATTTTGAGGGAAGAGTTCAGCTTTGTCAGTAGAAGAGACGGCGATTGAGCCGTCGGAGTGGAAAAGGGGAGGGAGAAGAAGAATTAGGATTGGATAGGTTTTCACATTTTTGTCTGATGAAGGAATTTTTGGCGAGTGAATAGAAGAACAGATTTTGCACGATTCCAACAGAAATATAAGCTGAGTGAGGGTCAGGAGTTGGATGGCCACGGTACCTTCTGAAAGACTCCTCTCTGTTGTGGATAGCAATAGAACAAGTAAAGTTAAACCAAGTTATTTTTTTGCATTAGTCGTAGGAGTATAATATGAAATGTACGTCTCTATGCTTGAAAGAATCACTTCCGTGATGCGCTCAGCACACCCGAAAGGGTCCCGGCCACCGAAGCAGTAACCATTCTATGGGAAATCACAGAAGTACTGCCTGAGGGCCTCCCAATCAGCGGCGCCAAAGTGCCAAAGGCATCTTCTCTTGGGAGGATCCAAAGGTCGAATTGGAGCGAGAGGACAGGAAACAGATATAAGATTGTGGTCGGAGGAGCCCAACGGAGAAAACAGTTTGAGAGAGTAAGAAGAAGGACGAACGGTGAGAAATAAATCTCCAAGGAGATCGGGGATACGAGTAGGGTGCTGTACAATCTGCTCTAGGTCATTTAGGATAGAAAAGTTGTAAGCTAGTTTACCAGGGATGTTAGTGAAATGGGAGGAAAGCCAAAGGTGGTGGTGAACATTGAAATCTCCTAAAATGGCGATTTCAGCAAAGGGAAAGTGGGATAGAATGTATTCCACTTTGGAAATGAGGTAGTCAAAGAATTTTGGATGGTCAATAGAACTAAGAGGAAGGTAGACAGTGCAGATGTATTTAGTTTGAGATTGACATGTAAGCCGTAGCCAGAGGGTATACAATTCGGAGGATGACATAGAGCAATGGCAGTGTGAGTGGTTGGCCTAACCCAACCCAGGAGCCAACAGCTGGGAGCGAACCCAGAGCCTCTCTGCCCAGATTCCGAGCTACGGGAGCTCTGGTTGAGAGCAAAGTTTATGAATTTTAAAGTATACCATTCTAATATCTCCATTTTATAAAAGTTACGTATTTTACATGATTTCTCTTGTTAATCTCTTTGCTTTTGTGTTTGTGGACTCAGGTTTTAGGCATGCATTTTTTAACTTAAATGTTTGGTGTTGAGGTTCTTAAGAGTAAAGTACGAGGATATAAATTTCAAAACATACAAACATTATTTAAATCCCATTTCCCATTCTCCATGCGGCACATTTATTCATACTTTTACTAATTACATCAATTTTTGCACAATCATTCTCCACCTCTCACGCTTACACACTCACTGGTATACACCTTTCTCATAATTCATTCTCTTCACATATCCACATCAACGTAGCATACAATAGTCTATTCTCACCTCCAACGATTTTTTTTACTTCATACCTTTCCCGAACATTTTCATTTCTCGTGCAGATAATACTTCTTAAATTGTTCACCTTAACTACTGTACTTTCACTTTTAAAAGTAGACTATTATGTCAAACAAGCGTCTCACAAACAATATATCAATGTTCGTATCAATCCACTTGCATGTAAACTTCTTGAATCTGCTCCTTCTACACTCAAGCACTTCTCCCCTACAAAGGCTCGAATTGCGCTTCTGACTTGCTCGCCCTACTTCGCCCTACTTTTAAATTTCAATGTACTTGTACCCCTTTTGTCAATTATACACTAGAAATATAAATCCTTTCATTCCATTTAAATTTTCTCCATTTACCACAATATTACATGCTCACCCCGACTCTCTCAGCGACAAGATCCTTGCATTCATTTACCTTCACTTTCAATAACGTCCTTTGAAATACATAAAAAACTTGTCAATACTTTCCCAGTAGCGAACATGGTCCCATTAGGCGGCCTTGCCAATTCAGAGAGAGGGGGCCTTGGCCATGCAGGTGAGCCTTATTGGGACAAGTAAACTAAAAAAAATTAACAATTGAGGGGTGAAATAACAACATAGAAACCGATTTTTTCTCTCAGAATTTTATTAGCATCAGAACATCAGAAACCTTTTGATTTCGAAGACTTCGCCGCAAGTTTCTTGTAAACTTCATCATAGTCAACTGCCTTCAACAAATCAACTTCCACAGAGCAAATAAGAAGAGCCTCCAGAAGTTGTTGACCGAGCAGGGATCTCAGTCGACTCTTGATAAACCAACAAATAAACAACAAACGGCAAACTATAGGCCTAAATGCATTAACTAGGCTACAAGCTTTCTGATTCACTAATAAACTGTTTAATTCTAATAAATCACGAAAGTTCTAATAATAATAAAAGTTTACACTACCCTAGGACCCTGGTTTAATAAGCACACACTAAAAAGCATATCTAATTAATAATAGCCAAAAACAGTCGCAATCTGTTTGATCAGTATAACACAAACAAGAGAGACTGCGAACACGTCCGTCCAGCACGGGGTCTAGTCTATAACTAACTGTACTAACTTGGTACAGTTAGTTATAGGCCCTAATCTTACTTCACGGCTGATAAGCTAAATATGTTCGGTTTGGTTGAATAAATTGATAAGTAATACTATTAAGAAAATGTTTGTTTTGTTAACAAAATGTGGTTGAAAGGGAAGGAAATTTTTTCAAATTTTTGGTCGTTAAGGGGGTCCCGTGGAGGAGGAAAGGAGAGGCCCTTGTGCCAGGGCACAATGGCGCAATGGCCAGTCCACCGCTGTACTTTCCCTAATTCATCCTTTTTTTTTTAATCCATAAGTACATCATCATTATCATGCGTCAGATATGACAACCTGCCACTCATTCTCTTTCAAATTCAATTTCTTTCGCATTACCCCATCCATATACAAAAACAGTCATGGCAACATTTTAGAGCCCTTTACTATTCCAACATTAATACTAAATTAGTCACTTAACTTGCTTTTAATCTTTACAAGCAATATTACCCACCTAAAAACTAATCACTGCATTAAACTGCTTTACTCGTAACCCCTAACACCATACATTCTGAGCACTTGCCGCGTGGCAGTTTTATTCATCTTAACATACTGTACACTTTCTACAAATACATAACTGCCATGTATTTTTTCTTAACTTTTCGCAGTCAGCTCTTACTGCAAACACCTGGTGAACACAACATCTACCTTCCCTGAAGTGAAATAATGATGCTGTATTTTCACCATGATTCTGTATGTCAGGTGACTGTAACTGGAAGACAGCGATAAAGGTTTAGATGTATGTGTTGTTTTACGTTTAAGACTAAACTCTAAAATGGCAGGAAATACTAGAACAAGAGTTAATACTCGTGAAATGTGATTAGAATAATTACATCTGGTTTGGTTTGAAGGAAGAATCGTTTCATGATTTCAGTTGAGGAACTCTGGAAATGGAAAGGGGACTGACTTCTCCAACTTCTATAACATTAAAATATTTTTCTTCATTCTATCCAGCTGTTGAACTATGCATTAGCTTCTGATTTTGTGATTTCAAGGTTCCTGCTAGTCCGTTTCGAAGATCTAGGCCTCGAACCAGAGAAGATAACGAAGAGGATCCTCCAGTTCGTTGGTCTTCACTACCATAAGAGAGTAGAAGCATTTCTAAGGGAGCACACGCAGCTTTCGGGTAAGAAGAAAAAAATGGTGAGGACGTACTCCACCTTCAGGGACTCTAAGACAATACCCTTCGCGTGGAGAAACTTCCTCAGTTTTGATCAAGTTGAAAATATTCAGAAGCACTGTAAGGAGCCCATGAAAATACTCGGTTACGCGTCATTTAGTTCTCCTGAAGACTATAGCAATAAGACTATTCCTGCGCTAAGTTTGACCTGATGTGTTTTATGTATTATGGTATTATACTATGATATAGGCCGATAATCTGTTATGATAGACGGTGTGTTATCATGGCAAGGGTGTGTGTGATATGCAATGTTTTTAAAAGTAATTTTAAAAAAGCGATTAACTTATAATTGTTATTACAGCCCTTATACAGTAATTAAAATACATCACTAATTACTGTGGCGGGCGAGACTCGTTCAATTCTTTAAATAAAGGTATGGGTTATACGTTAAATCCAGTGATCTGTATGAGCAAAATTTATATTCACTGTTACCCGTTAAATCGCATTAATGAGCTGAAATGTGTGGTCAAAATTGTTTTATCTTGAAGATTAGCGTGTAAATGAAGGTGTTCTCAATTTGAATGTAAAGTATTGTAAATAAATATAATGGCATCGTATAAAAAGTAACCGAAAAAATAATTTTATTTTAAATTATGGTAGCTTCAAAATTGCAATTAAAGTACTACTGCAGTTTTGAATTAATATATATATTAATCTATATAATCTGTTTGCATTTATTTCAAGGCACTTAAATTTATAATAATAATAAACCAATTTTTTCATAAAAATTTTAAGATATCACAAGTGGAAGTCCGGTTATAAAAATTCCAAATTAGAATGAAAATACGATATGGGCAGCTGCTGTTTGTACTTTCTTAAGAGGAATTCGGAACTCCGACACTCATGCGCATCATATTTAGGTCTACATTGGAACGGCCTGTGTGAAGTTGTGGGCATTATTAATTAAATTAGTGTCATTTTTGTTAATTTAAAATACTGTATATTATTCTCATCATGGTTTACCTTTTTGTAAAAAAGATTTGAAGTTTTCTGAAAATGGCTTGCGAAAAACAGTCTCATCATTACCAAGACGTGTTTCGAAGAAAAGAGATATCGTGGTAAAAGAATAGTCTCTGAGTTCCTTGCCTCCTTTGTAAACATTAGAATGGAAAGGCTGTTAATGGTGCGATTCAACGTCTGGAAATAACAACATAGTGTAATATATCGTGGACAAATCTTTTAGACTCCGACTAGCAGCACTTCGCAGCATGGGCGTCGATTGCGGGGGAAACGCAGGGACATGTTCCCCACACTTTTTACAAAGGGAGGACAACCTACCAGTTGTCCCCCCAACTTTCGTGGATGAATTGCTATAAATGCTAACTATTAATGGCACCTAATAAGACGTTATATGTCGTATTATCTGCATATGCAAATGTAATAGCAATATTATAAATTATTGTCATGAACACCAGTGTATATTTATCATGGAATTTAGCAGTCAATTTGCATTGACATAATTGCACGTAGCATTTGTGTGTCCTTGGTCATTAAGTACTCGAAATGGAAATATGTTAAATAAACGGTTTTGTTACGTATCTTTTTCAATATTAAAGTGTGATCAAAGTGCAGTTTATTTGTTTTATATTTTATATTTATATTTTATATTTTATATTTGTTATCAGTTTATGTATCATACATTGATCTCTGTTGTCTAAGGTAATAAAAAATTTATTTTGGTTAAACATGTGTGTGATATTATGTTACATGAAAGGTTAAATATTATAAATGTTTAAATAAAGAAAGACCTAAAATGATTAAATTCAATTGAGTTTTTTCAACATGCTGAGAAAAATACAAAAAACGGGTAAATGGTAAATTACGACATTGATATATTACACGCAACAGCTACTCAGAGTATTGTTTGATTCGCTGTTTGAAGGCGAAGTGTCTCACCCCACTATTTTAGAGCAATCGACGCCCCTGCTTCGCAGACGGCTTTACTGAAGTCTATAACTTTTTCAGAAGGAACTACATCTTTATACCGAAAGATAGAGGACATCGTCGCGAATAATTTGATGTAAACATCGAACAAATTCGTTCACAACAAAAAAGTTTAGAGCAAAGTGTATGTGACCAAAATGTTTTTCAGCTGAGTAAGGCGTTTGTCCATGTGACGCTGGGCGGAGCTTATTCGTTGAGAGTTCTAAGCTCGGCCCACGGAGCTATTTTATAATTTGTGTTGTTTGTGGTAAAAAGTAAATAATTTTGTGCATCTAGTCAGACTACGCTTCTACTCATGTGATGAGTAGTAGTCCCTGAAATGAGAACAATTAACAAAGTGAAAATGGGAAGTATAGAACAAGTGCAAGAATACAAGTATTTGTGACAATGGTTCAATAGCAGAGGTGATCACCAAACACACATAGAAAAGAAGAAAAGTAAGATAAATTTCATGATAGCAGATCTAAAGAGATATGGAGATCCTGCTAAAGTGGGCCATTGGTGTATGAAACCATAATAGTACCTACAATATTTTATGGAATGGAAATATGGACGAGAACAAGGACAAAGGATATTGAAGAAGTGGAACAAATGCAGAGAAGAATTCTGAAGGAAATAACAAGAATGAAATGTAGTACCCAATACTGGGGAATATTAGCTGAATAAGGAGTGTGGCCAGTCAAACAAAAAATTGGATACAAGAAGATAATGCTAATGAACAATATATTAAACTCAAATGAAGATAGATTAATTAAAATGATAACCGAAGATCAGTTAGAAAATCCATACCCAGGATGTTGGGCAGAGGAAGTGGCAGAAATGTGTAAATTATATAAAATAACATTAGAGGCCATGAAAATGATGAAAAGAAGTGAATTAAAGAAAAGTGTACGACAAAAAATTAGTGAATATTTACAGGAAGAACTCATAAAGAGGAAAACAAGTGAGAAACTAAGATTCATTGATGAATTTAAAAGAAAATCATACAGGGTGTCCGAGAATTATCTGTACAAGTTTTGGCTGTTATTAAAAGTCAACCATGAAGTGTAGAAATTCCAGTATTGTCCCATTTTACAGAGAATCTCATTACGTTTTTTCTGATACCAAGTTTTGACAAGTTTTTTAGAAATTCCAGTGTGTCCGAAAATTATCTGTACAATTTCATCTTTTAATAAAATTCTTGATAACACACCTAAAATTCTTAAACAAGATTATTTAGAATCTGTATCTTCAAAAGTTTCTTTTATTAAAGTAACGTTGTTACAAACATTCGATATGTGCACCATCAGTGATTCGCAAAACATCCAATCGATAATCCAAATGTTGCCATGTACGCTGCAGCATATCCACATCAATTCGCTCAATAGCAGCTGTGATTCTTGCTTTTAAATCATCAACGTCTGTCACCCACGTACAAAAAAGAAAAAACTTGTCAAAACTTGTTATCAGAAAAAACTTAATGAGTTTCTCTGTAAAATGGGACAAAACTGGAATTTCTACACTTCATGGTTGACTTTTAATAACAGCCAAAACTTGTACAGATAATTCTCGGACACCCGGTATAATGAAAATATGAAAGAAAAGGACATGAAGATTATAATGGAAATCCGATTAAATATGGGAGAGGTGAAAGAAAACTGTAAAGGGAAATACAAGGACATGAAGTGTAAAGTATGCAAAAGAGAGAATGATCCCACAGAACACTCGTTTCGTTGTGAAAAACTAAACATAGACGGGGAGATGATGGGAGTAGAAAATGTAAATAAACCAGAAAGTATCAAAAATTCTATAGTAAAAGTAATGGAAATTAGAAGAAGATTGCTAGACATTTAAGGTATAAGTACGTAAGAGGAGATACAGTGTAGAGGCTTTGCACTGGAAACGTGTGCTGATCCGCAGAATCAAACGAGCAAATTCTGGAACCTGGAACCTTCTACAAAATTTTATACTCTCTTGTGAAATCGAGGAAAAGCAAGTCAATCCATAAATTTGCAAAAATACCACAGCCATAAAGATTTTGAGCCTCACAGCCAAAGCCACTGAGACCAAATTTGTGAAGCTGCACTCAAAATGTAAGTGATCCATGAGTTTAAAGCAGGGATGGGAAATCGAAATCTTTTTCGATTCAAATTCGAATCCGATTTTCACGCAATTAGAAATATAGATTCGAATTCGGATTCAAATTTTTCGGTTTTTATCGATTCGAATTTTTTTCCGATTCGGATTATTTCTTTTTCGATCCGATTCGAATCCGATTCGGATCCAGGCCTAATTTTTCTTGATTTTTATGAGTTCATTTAATAAAATTATACCTATCATCGTTGTTTTAGTCAAGGGGTGGCTATTATTAATAAGTTTCATTTTTAATAAATAATACAGATAATTCTCAGTCTATTAACGATCTAAGTAATAAATTTAGATTTACTCTTAATAAGGTGCAAAAAAAAATCATTCATATAAGCTAATTTATTAAACAATTAAGGCTCATATATACAAGAAATATTAATTATAGCATACATAAAAATTAAAATATGATAATAATACTTTAAGAAATATATCCACTGTATAGATACAAATTTACAAATTAAAATTAGCCCTGACAATTAAGATATTTTCAATGTTCGAAGGCAAAAGGTTATTTCTTTGAGGAGCGTGTGAAATTGTCACTCTCGGACAATACCAAAATTTAAGGATTAGGATTAGCACCTTAATGGATGGAGTATAGGATTAGTATGATTTTTGTCCGAGCAAACAGATTCTCGGAAAGGTCAGTCTTTACTGTGGTGAAACCGGAAACGTTAATAAGCCTTATAAGTATTTATAAGTTATAACCAAATTTTTAAAATCCGGATCCATATTTTTTATCGATTTGAATTCGAATTCGGATTCATCGTTTCTTTTCGATTCGGATCAAAATTTCGATTCAGATCCGCGCCCGTTTTTCGATTCGAATTTTTTTTTCGATTCAGATTTCTCAAAAAATATCGATTAATTCCGATTATCGATTCGAATCCGATCCGACTTCCCATCTCTGATATATATATATATATATAAAAATGTGGTTTAGACGTCCAGCCAGCATGAGTGGAGGCCAACAGCTTCCAAACCCATTAAGAAATGTCAGGGAAGATTCCACTCTGCTCCAAGACGCTCCAGCGGATGGATGTCCAGTTATGCCTTAATAAAGAAGCTTTGTTTTATTTTTCCTATACACACATACAAACATATATACACATAAAATCATGAAAAAGGAAAAAAACTATGGTATTTGTCATTTACCATTACTTATTCGGACTATAGTGGATTTAATTTTCCCAGAAGAGTTCCTTGTTCCATGCACGGTCTGTGTTAACATATAATGTTCTCAGGGAACCATTCTGAGTTTGTGTATTATATATATATATATATATATTAGGGTGGTCCAAAATTTGGGCTAAAATTTCAAAATAGTTGGAAATGCTCTCCACATGGCTGCTCTTATTCCTTTAAATGTGAAGTGATATTGTGCAAAATATCTGTAGATTCAGTACATAATAAGAGGTCGTTATGATTTTCACATTTTCAATTAATTAATTAGCTAATCATTTTCTACCCGCTTCATTTTTAGAGGACGCGGCAGTCACATCACATTGACTCCGCCCACCTTTCAGAGGATGATGCAATTGTTCGATTTCTTGTATAATGCTGTTTGTGATTCAGACAAATCATTTACTCATGCATCATTTCAAGTTTAAACTTGTTGAAGGACGGTTTTAAGTTCGTTCAAACTTCAAGAGCTTAGGAAAAGTACCTCATGTAAGTATTAATTCATATATATTAATTATTAATTCATATATATAATTATTAATTCATATATATTAAGTATTAATTCATATGTATTATATTTATTCAGTATATATATATATATATATATATATATATATTATGTTCTTTATATGCAAATTTATAACCGGTAAGGATGTTGCTATTAAAGTAAATTATTAAAATTGTAAGGAATATATGTTATGTCTCTTGAAGTTTATTATTTACTTATTCTTAAATATATTTTTAAAAATTTGACTACCTTCCTACCCATCAACCACTAACCACTGTAACCAATTTTTTTACTTTATTTATTTTGACTGCAACTTTTTACTTTAACACTTATATAATTGTGCTTTGATGCTAAACGGTTAATGCATTATTTTCTCTCATTTTTCAGGTTATGGCTAGAAGTACTCACTCATCTGCAGAAACGTGGGTTCTAGGAAAGCCCAGCAACGAGTTATCAAATGCAAGGCTACCCACATGTGGTGATGTGCTTCGTTTGGTTCAATTTCACCACCATGAACAGTCCAAGACCTTGAAAGAGAGCTACAACTTGGCCTCCAAAGAGGCCCTGCAAGTATGGCAGAGAGCAAGGATTCCTACACAGCGAGTCGATTCCTGCGTTAGGAAGCTGTCAAAGCTGTACGAAGAGTTCCTTGCGTTGAAGAAGAACCGCAAGACGCAACTACAAAGCTGCAGAGTGAAAGAGAGCATGTTCGAAGAGACTCTCTCAGAGCTTTTCGACGTTGCCTCGAAGGACGCCTTGAAGGAGATATACAATGAAGAAGACCGCCAATTCCTGATGATGCAACGAGAAGACGTCTTTTCCTGCAGTATGGAGGGCCCTGACAAGATTAATTTTGCTAAGGAATACCGCAAGAGATGTCGACAGGAGAAAGATGTTGACAAAGCTCTAAGGTACAAAGAAAGAGAGGCTGCATTCCAGGCTGGAGCTGCTGCTCTTCCATCATCCAGCACATCCACTTCGTCCTCTGAAGAATTCAGCGCTGAAGACAATGATTATCGTCCGTCGACTTCGACCGGAAGAGCAGATGTACACTCTCATCCTCCGAAACGAAACAATATCTTCACATCACCAGATGTGGTTGCTGCTCTTGATCGCGTCAACTTTCCCGATCAAGGAGCAACCTTCGTTGCTGGATCAGTCGCTCAAGCCCTGGGCTATGATATTTCTACAATGACTCTTTCACGCAGCTCCATCCGTCGTTCAAGAAGGCAAGCAAGGCAGGCAGCAGCCAAAGAGGATCAAGCTTCGTTTTCTGTCGAAGGACCCCTTTTTCTTCACTGGGATGGGAAACTACTTCCCGACATCGGCGGCGCAAAGGAAAAAGCCGAACGAACTGCGGTAATCGTTACGGTAAATGGGATGGAACTCTAGCCGTGCCAAAAATACAACAAGCTACAGGAGAAGAACAGGCCAAGGCTTGCATTTCGATGATTGACGACTGGAATCTTCGCGGTGAGATCCAAGGTCTCGTATTTGACAACTGCGTCTAATACTGGCCTTCACAGGGGAGCCTGTACCATGATTAAAAAAGCAGTAGGGAGGGAACTTGTCTGGGTCGCTTGTCGACATCATATCCTTGAAGTCGTCTTGTCAAAAACCTGCATCGCACTTCTTGGACCCACAGGTAGCCCGGAAATGACTCTCTTCAAACGCTTTCAGTAAAAATGGCCATCACTTCAGAAGGATTCCTTCATGAATTCTTCAAACAACCTATTCAGAGATCCAAAGATGTTCCAGCTTCGAGAGGAAATGATCCAGTACTTCACAAAGGCACTGGAGTCTAAACAATCGCGTGACGACTACGAGGAATTGCTACGACTCTGCCTCACCTTCCTCGGGTGCCGTGATGAGAAAGAAGTCAAGGTCCGCGCTCCAGGACCAACTCACCATGCACGCTGGATGGCCAAGGCCATCTACGTCTCAAAATTTATCTGTTCAAGCATCAACTACAGCTGACAGCACGTGAGACAGAGAATATTACCGAGCTCTCTCTGTTTATCGCCTTGGTCTACGCACGTTTTTGGAACAAGGCCCCCATCGGAATCAACGCTCCTTTCAACGATATTCTGCTTCTTAAAATCTTACAAAAGTACCCAAATCAGACCATTTCCAAAGCAGCATCCACAGCTCTTCAACGGCACCTGTGGTATCTTGGAGAGCATCTCATCGGCCTTGCATTCTTCGATTCTAGAGTTGATGCCGAGACCAAACGGAAGATGGTCGTAAACCTCGAACGTAACGAGAATACCACTGTTACTCGTCGAGTGAAGCTTGAAGGAAACTGAAGATCTGAATTTGTATGAAATGGTCACCAAAAGGACCCTGGGAATCTTCAATCTGTTAAAGAAAGAAGGAAGGAAGGCAGCGGAGGATACCTTCCTGAGGACCGATCCCAATTCCTGGACGGATGATGATTGCTTTCAAGAGTTTCGACGTAGAGCGATCAACCTAAAAGTTGTCAATGATTCGGCGGAGAGGGGTATCGCCGTTATCAAGGCATATCATACATCTTTGACGAAGGATGAAGAACAAAAACAATTCATCCTCCGATTAGTAGCAAAACATCACCAAGACTACTCATCGTCTTCGAAGGAGTCAGTGATGAAGCGTTAATCTAAGTAATGATGTATATTATAAAAGGATGATAAATGTAATTTTCTATCAAACATATCATTTTTGTTCTTTAAAAATTAATTTGTTTTCTTTAAGAGTTATTCTGTTTTCTAAAAAAAATTAGCTGTTTTCTGTGAGATTTAATCTGTTTTCAAACAAATAAACTAGTATTTGCCCTTGTTTTTTTTATTTTGTAACCCAGAAGATCAATCTACTAGAAAATGAGAAGTAAAATGAAATTCATAGCGACCACTAAATATCATTCAATTAGGCTGAAATTTGGCATGGAGATGTTTGATAGATATAGGAACAGGAGCAGCCATATGGAGGTAAAAAATTACAAAATTTTATTTTTTGGACCACCTTAATATGTATACATATATACCTCTGTGGGCCTGAGCTGCTAGGTTAGGTTACCCTCCACCCCTTTCCTGCTTACCTCCCTTCTCCCCCTTTCCTGCATATCCCCTACCCCCTTTCCTGCATAACCCCCTCCCCCTTCCTACATAACCCCTTTACCCCGTCCTGCATAATCCCCTCCCCCTTCCTGCATAACCCCCCCCCTTTTGCAGTGTTGCAAGGCTCTGGCTCTGCAATGTTGCAACAACAATCAGTATTGATTGCATTGCACTCTACATTTTTGACGTATACTACTGATTCCATCATCAATATGTCATATAAAAAATGCCTGAAAACAGAAAATACAATATTAATAACTATCCAAATATACGAGAGTAATTCAATAAGTATCCGGACTTTTTTTTCACAATTTTATTTTCACATGAACACCACTTCTCAACATAGTTCCCTGTTTCTCAATACATTTAGTCCAGCGATCTACAAGCTTCCTAATGCCATCACAAAAGGATGTTTTTGGCTGTGCGCGTAGCCAGTCATGCACCGTTTCCTTCAGGTCATCATCGCCTTGGAATCGCTGACTTCTCAAAGCGTCTTTTAGTGGTCCAAACAGGTAAAAATCCGAAGGTGCCAGGTCTGGACTGTAGGCTGGATGGTCGAGAACTTCAAATTTAAGTTCTTGAAGGCATTTTCTAGTCTGTGCAGCGGTATGAGGGCGCGCATTGTCGTGTAACAGGCTAACACCTTCCGACAATCTCCTTCTCCATTTTGTGCGAATTGCTTGCTTTAACTCATTCTGAAGCATGTCAGAATACGATGCACTTGTTGTTACTGTAGTTCCACGCTCTAGATAATGTTCAAGGATAGGGCCTCGTGTATCCCAAAACAGTGTTAGCATAACTTTACCTGCTGATGGCTGCGCTTTGAACTTCCTTGCAACGGGAGATGTTAGATGCTTCCATTGCATGCTCTGTCGTTTGCTTTCTGGTTCATAGTGATGGATCCAGGTATGGACATCTGCTCTCGTCTTTTGGCGCGGTATCACAATGAAGGTGAAAACATTTTGGAGAGCATTATCACTGGAGATAAAACCTGGATCCATCACTATGAACCAGAAAGCAAACGACAAAGCATGCAATGGAAGCATCCAACATCTCCCGTTGCAAGGGAGTTCAAAGCGCGGCCGTCAGAGGGTAAAGTTATCTAACGCTGTTTTGGAATACACGAGGCCCTATCCTTGAACATTAGCTACAGCTTGGAAGCACAGTAACAAGTGCATCGTATTCTGACATGCTTCGGAATGAGTTAAAGCAAGCAATTCGCACAAAACGGAGAGGGAGATTGTCGGAAGATGTTATTCTGTTACACGACAATGCGCGCCCTCATACCGCTGCACAGACTAGAAAATGCCTTCAAGAACTTAAATTTGAAGTTCTCGACCATCCAGCCTACAGTCCAGACCTGGCACCTTCGGATTTTTACCTGTTTGGACCACTAAAAGACGCTTTGAGAGGTCAGCGATTCCAAGGCGATGATGACCTGAAGGAGGCGGTGCATGACTGGCTACGCACACAGCCAAAAACATCCTTTTGTGATGGCATTAAAAAGCCTGTAGATCGCTGGACTAAGTGTATTGAGAAACAGGAAGACTATGTTGAGAAGTGATGTGTTTATAATCTATCAGATGTGAAAATAAAATTGTGAAAATAAAAAGTGCGGATACTTATTGAATTACCCTCGTATATCAAACAATGTTATATACAGTAGGTGGGGCTAATTGAGATGAACATTTTGGTACCTCATTTTATTATATAGATTCAACAGAAGGAACTTTATGAAAGAAAATGTAATTTCTTACCCCATATTCACCACCCGTGAATAGTCATTTGGCGCTCTTGAACTGTGTTGGAGTTGGGAGGGGACAGAAATGAAGCTACCACCAAGTGTAATATCTCGTTGGAAAGGTGCTTGGAGTCATAACACAGTGGGAGTGGTTTTCTTTTCAAATTTTATAAATAAAATTTACCCTCTCTCCTAAAGCTATTAATAGTGGTGTTCCTCAGGGTTCTGTCCTGTCACCCACTCTTTTCCTTTTATTTTATCCATTCCTATACCGATGATTTCACCCTTCACTTCTTCACCCGCTTCTCAAAGCGTCCCTCTCAACAGTTACTCCATGCTTCGCGTAGGACGGCTATGGTGCACCTGACCTCTGACCTTTCTACAATCTCTGATTGGGGCAGAGGTAATCTTATGGCTTTGAATGCCTCACAAACTCAGTTCCTACATCTGTCTACTCGTCACAATCTTCCATACGACTTTCCCTTTACCAATGAGGGGGTTGAAACATAGCCATAAGGGGTAAAAACATAGCCTGCAATTCAATCCTTCCTCTTCTCTCAACATTCTTGGCGTTTCCTTTTCTCGTGATCTTTCCAGCTTCTTACATTAGATGCGTTGTACCGGCTCCGCAGTTTCTTCACCCCCACTCAGTTGCTGTCTCTGTGCAGGGGTCTTGTCCGCCCCTGTATGGAGTACGCTTCTAATGTGCAGAGTGGCTCAACCCACACAGCTCTATTTGACCGTGTGGAATCAAAGGTTTTTCATCTCATCAATTTCCCATCTTCAATCCCTCTCTCTCTTTGCCGCAATATTACCGTACTCTCTCTTTTCTATCACTATTATAACGGGCACTGTTCTTCTGAATTCCCTAACTGCATGCCTCCTCCTTTAAGGAAAGTACGCAGTACCAGACTTTCTGCACATTCTCATTCCTTTTCTGTCCAACTCTTTCACGCAAGGATTAATCGGTATTTTTAATCTTTCATCTACTCAGTCGGTGTACTGTGGAACAATCTTCCTCAATTCATCTTTCCCCCTATCCATGACCTTCAATCTTTCAAAAACAGAGTGTCCAGGCATCTCGAAAACCTTGGACCTTGATTTTGTCTCTCTTCTTCCTTTATGGTTGGGTCATTTTTGTGGGCATTCTCCCTTGAACCTTCCTTTCTGCATAAAAAAGTACTCTCTCATTATGACGTTATACAAGACTAGACCGGAAATTAGCCGATTCTGTTTTAGCATCATTCTGAATTCTGGAATGTTGAACACGTTTTATTTTTAAAAATTTTGTGTTTAGGCTTTCATTCATTTTCGCTTTAGATGATATTTAAAATTGGATTTTCGTACTCAAATTTCAACAAACATTTTTTTCATTTTTGCCACTTACTGTATATGGCCAGGATTCTCTCTCTTTCTCCATTAGAACTTTGTTGGCCACCTTTTTCACCTCGTTAATATCATACTGGGCTAGCCCATAAAAACTGAATCATTAAGAACCCTGGAAGATTTTTTCACTGAAATATTTTTTTTGACAAAGTTATGCAGTAGTGATATAGTCTGATGCAGTGATGTTATTGTGCTTTAATTTTCAGGCAAAAACATTACTGAAATTCAGCCATCTCAGTTTCTGAGTGTTTAGTCGAACCAGAGTGACCTTTCGGAATGAATCGTCTATTACCGCATAAAAATTTCCTGTCACTAAAATTGGAATTGAAATTTTGGGGACAGCCTTGACCTGACCTAATGTAATCCGTAGGAAAGTCTTGCCGACGAAATGTCGCACATCCAACTCTACCATATCCTTGCTTCTTGCACCCTGTGACTTTTTATATTAAATTTTTTACATATAATTTAAAAAACATAAAAATTAAGTGAAACATACACAAATTGAAATATTTGAAATGCATTTTGCTCGTACATACGACAACCTCTAACAGTAATATGTTCGTTGGTTGGTTATTCCGCTTTATATCTTCCGCCTACCAGAGGGCACTAAGAAGGGTGGTAATGCCATCAACAGGGAAACGATAAGACCCCTTTAAACGGGGTCCAGATGTAGCGACCCATGGTTCGAATCCCACTTAAAGCTGTAGATCCCCTTCCTTAGAAATTACGACGGAGGTTAAACAAGGCAATCAAACAACAACACTCTTGTTGAAAGCATAAGACGAGAAAAGAGTATGTAAAAAAAGTGAAAACTGAACTTGTCCCATTCAATATTAAATCAATTCTTGTAAATTTCGTTATATTTCACGCAATATTAACCAATTTAAAATTTAAAATATTTATACAAACAATAAATAAATATATGAATGTTAACAATTTAGCGTTATAATCTTTGTTAATCGTACGATTAATAAAGATAACCCTTAACTTAGTGGAACGCTTTCGTATTTTTTATAACTTCAGTCTGATCGAACAATCGTACATTCGGGCTAAAATCGGACTTCGCCGACAATTCATTACTATACTGTACATATCTTGTTGAATTGTTAGGTTAGTTAAATTAGGCAGGTTAGGAAAGGTTAGAAATAGAAATTAACTTTGTTGGCGAAAGTGAAATTAGGTCGAAAAATGAAAATGAGATAAATGAATTTTATTTTTAAGTTAAACATTAATATCGGGTACATCTTTTTCTTTTGTATTCTTTAATAATAATTAATATTAAAATCTGATTCAATTATTTCACTTTATTCAATTTTTAATTTTAGAATTTATACATTTCCCAGATACCTTTCAGCGTGGCACCTTTGCCCTTTGCGGAGTAACAAGGAAAGGGATTAAGGTGCAAAAGGGATCCCAACCCAATTTCTTAATATGTTTATAATCACTTGTCACGACGCCAAATAAGCATTCTTTCAGAATGCAGTTTTTGAAGGAATAAATTCTTCTTTGAAAGTTATCAAAATAGGATGAATTTGAAGCAATAATTTATATAAATAATAATTTTCATTAATTTAAATAAGATTTTTTTTACAGAATTTACATCATTATTATTATAATTATTATTATTATTATTATTATTTTATTCAACATCAAACGTTATTCTGTCTGTAACAAATAAAGCCGTGGCCGGACAGTTTGCCTACGGACAGTTTGCCTACGGACAGTTTGCCTACTGACAGTTTGCCTACTGGACAGTTTGCCTACTGGACATTATGCCTATTGGACATTATGCCTATGGACACCATGCCTATGTGGTATATTTATCCTTACCTTATTTAACTTATTTAACTTATTTAACTTCAGATTCATGCAAAAGAATTAATTCAAAATTAAAATGTGTTGTTGCCCTTAATAGCATAAATGTCTGAAAATATATCAAGTAAGAAAGGGAAACAGAAGTTTTCACATAATGGATATTTGTATGTGTTTGATAAATGTAGCAAGCGCGACCCTTCGTTACTTTTTTGGCGGTGCGAGCAAAAGAGTCAGTGTATTATAAGGTGTGTATATATAATATGGGTACTTTTCCGTTATCTGCCCCATTGACGATTGGCTAGGTTCAGTCATGATATTTTCATTAAAACTATCAAAAATATCACAACTTAACCTAACCAATCGTCACTGCCCGGTTAGGTCAACTGTACGCCCTTGACGATTGGTTAGGTTAAGTCGTGATATTTTCGTTAGTTTTAACGAAAATATCACGACTTAACCTAACCAATCGTCAAGGGGGCAGATAACGGAAAAGTACCCATATTATATATACACACCTTATAATACACTGACTCTTTTGCTCGCACCGCCAAAAAAGTAACGAAGGGTCGCGCTTGCTACATTTATCAAACACATACAAATATCCATTATGTGAAAACTTCTGTTTCCCTTTCTTACTTGATATATTTTCAGACATTTATGCTATTAAGGGCAACAACACATTTTAATTTTGAATTCATTCTTTTGCATGAATCTGAAGTTAAATAAGTTAAATAAGTTAAATAAGGTAAGGATAAATATACCACATAGGCATGGTGTCCATAGGCATAATGTCCAGTAGGCAAACTGTCCGTAGGCAAACTGTCCGTAGGCAAATTGTCCGTAGGCAAACTGTCCTAGCGCCAAATAAAGCACATGGTCTTTCTTTACACGGTAGTCCTTTGCAATTCTTTGCCGAAACAAAGAACATGCAGGGATGTGAACCTTGCTTTTTTCCTTTAGAAATCCCTTGTAGGATGGTTCAGAGAGGATACAACGCTCTTTCAGCACCAAATTCATCCTGAATCATCCTAAACCGCTTAATGTGGTCCTACATGTTCCTCTCGAATCTAAGCGTTGCCCCTGAAACAAGAAAACAACTTCAGAACATAAGAATATACAGAATATAAACCATTATTATGGTACAGGAGCATAAGAAAATGAGAATATGAAACAATGCCATAAGAACACAGTAATGTGCATGGAAGAACTAGAAAATAGGAATACTATATATCAAAACCGCAGAGCTGGGCACTTCCGCAAACACTTCCGCAAACCGCAAATTCCGCAATTGCGGAAGTATGTTTTTCGTTTGCGGATTTGCGTTTGCGGCAAAGTCATCGCAAATTAGTGAATTTGCGTTTGCGGAAGTGATTTTGAGTTTGCGGATTTGCAATCGCAAATCCGCAAACTCAAAATCACTTCCGCAAACGCAAATCCGCAAACTCAAATTCACTAATTTGCGATGACTTTGCCGCAAACGCAAATCCGCAAACGAAAAACATACTTCCGCAATTGCGGAATTTGCGGTTTACGGAAGTGTTTGCGGAAGTGCCCAGCTCTGTGACAAAACATAGTAGTACAAGAAAATACAGACATCCTATAACGTAACTATATCGTAATTACCTATGAAAAAATATACAAACAGAAAAGAACACTTAAATCATAAGAATGTTACAGTCACCAAATTCATTCTGATTATCAACTAAATTATTACCAAAAAGAGTTAAAACACATTACATTTATTGTTAAAAATGAGAGGGGCATTAACAGATATTACTTGTAACATCACTGATGTATTTTGAAGACTGATACTGAATTTAGTAAAACTTGTCAACATTTGTGAACTTCCTCAGAAATATTTGGTGTAATTATTATTTATTATATTATTAGTTTTAATGTTTTCAATTTTTGCAGTTTCTTGGTAAGTACTTTTAAACTACGTATGAAATTTCATTACATCAATGGCATATCTTTTACTCAGAAGTGGCATGCGGGTTGCATTTGACTTCTTTATCCAAATTTAAAAAGTTCCAGGATGATGTTATAGGTAATATCTCTTATGGGTAATATCTGTTATAGGTAATATTTGTTAATACCTCCGTTATTTCAAAACATTTTAAGGTGTTTCAACTTTTTTGGCCATAGCTGTAGCTCTGTTCTAAATTTAGTCCTACCTCTATAGTTCAGTATTAAGTCGAAGTTTTAAGTGAACACCAATCAAACCGATTTCAAATAATTGTTCCCTTTCATTTATTCTGCAGTGTAAGTGGTAATGCAAAAGTTATGTTTTTACAGGAGTTTTGGCACGTCACTTCTAATCAATGTTCACAGAAATTTGAAAAGTTTTGCTTATCTACTTCAGGTTAGTAGGATTGTACAGACCATCGACATGTAGCCAATTTTTCTTTACTAGTCAAAGTGGGCCCTACGGGCCTGCGACACTGGGGCCTTCGGCCTCAGTAATTGGGGGCCGCAGGCCTCCCAATTACTGGGGAGTCAATACTCGGTCAATAAAACTATAGAAAAGAACGCAGCTATGAAAATCTTAAGCTTCACAAATCTTGATACAATCTTGATACAATGGGTTCGGATGTGAAGCTTAAGACTTTCATTGCTGCGTTCTTTTCTATAGTTTTATTGGCCGAATAATTACACCTTCAGTAATTGGGGGGGTCAATTATTTGGTCACTAAAACTATAGAAAAGAATGCAGCAATGAAAACATTAAACACATGCTGTGTACAGAGAGCCAGACAGACAGGACTGGCTTTTTGTAGTTTAGAGTGAGCTGACGTTTGACGTTGCGAACAACGTCTACAAACAAATGCGACGCCACACCGAATGTAACGCTTGCGAGATTTGACTTCCTCGGACACTGTGAAAACTCTCGAGACAATATTGGAGTTGCAAAATTGGGGATTTATTAATAATATAAAATATAATAAAATTTTTAACATAAATAAAAAACAAATTGATTAAAATATAAATTCCAAGTAGGCCTCAGGTAAATCCCAGAAAAGAATACGAGACTGCCTGCATGAACACATCCAAACAGGACTCGTGTTTGTACTGGAACATGTGACTTTTTTGTTTAATCAATGAGGTGTGAGACTATCAGTCACGTGATGCCATACCTCCATTTCAACAAATCATGTATTCGTGAATAATCTTAATTCCAAATAGTATTTGCAATAAATAAAAAAATTATTTAATACTGTCAAATAGGTAACATAAGTTAGTTAAATAATATAAAACAGGAATTTGTAAAACACGTATAATGTACTTTAAATTATTTGTAAGTTCCAGGATCAAACGAAAAAAAAAAGAAGTATGATTGTATTTTCTTAAGGGGAGATGAAAATCCGAATTCTCGAAGGAAGAAGGGAAAAAGAGAGCGCAGCGCAAATCGAGCGTTAGTGAGGAAGAGAGAGAGTCAGCGAGAGTCAGCTCGAGAGCCAGTCAGAGATTCAAGCAGTGGGAGAAGTTAGTCGAGAGCAGTCCATCGGAAGATCTTATTTGTCCTCCCCTGTCATTTTTATTTTAACATTTCTACCGAGCCTGTCGGAAATGGGGCCTACTTTTCACATGAACTAGGCCATTAAATTGTGTAAACAAACATAAGCTCAAATGATAAAACTTTATTGTG
Organism: Bathynomus jamesi; assembly: GCA_023014485.1. Lineage (NCBI taxonomy): Eukaryota > Metazoa > Arthropoda > Malacostraca > Isopoda > Cirolanidae > Bathynomus > Bathynomus jamesi. The sequence continues at coordinate 377,312 of JAJOZX010003548.1, read as the reverse complement.
TTTCATAAAAAACAGTTGAAGGTATATTTTCAGAGCTGGGATTAGCGCTGCTAACTTTTTATTAGCGATACTGTTAACGCAGCTAATTTTCAAAATTGTTAACGAAACAGGTAGCGACGCTAAAGTTTTAGAGAAAGTCAATCGCTAATTTTTTCAAAACCACTTGTATAAAAAGAATAGAATTTATTCTTCCATTGGTTTGTTTTCCCGAGTAATATATACGAAAGGAACTCGACTCCTACATAGAAATGTTTTCATTTTCGTAGACTATAACGTCACATTTTTGTACCTTAGCAACCAATTATATCAAAGTGTGTACTAATATATGTAAGTAAGTTACGGGAGGCAGAACATTATAAATTGGGGTGGTTTCAGAAAAGATTAGCGACAAAATTACCATTAGTGTGAGCGGGTGTTAACTGTTGAAATGTTTAGCGTTAGTATTAGCGGCGCTAACTTTAGGAGTTAGCGGGCATAGCACTGTATATTTTACATTATTACATTAACCAGTGTCATGAAGCTGAGGTTGGGTGAAAAATAATACGAAGGAAAATAACATAAATGGGTTCACGCTATCATCTTCGTGTCATGAATAATTCTTAATTTCATTAACAACACACCCACGGACAGGTAAATGGAAGGGTCACCACGGATGCTACACCGACTACTAGGGGTCACCGGGAAAAACCCCGCACCCAACAGCAACGATAATATGACGTAATGCTAAAAATATGAATACGACCTTGCAGCACACAAACCGGACGCTAAATTTACGTTAGTTTCTTTAGGAAAATATAGTTAATTAAATGTGTGATACAAATTCCTGTTTGCAGACACCACGACTTTTGCATTACCCTTTAACATCCTGTTAGTGATGAGATTCAAAATAATGAAAACTGTGACATCATTTAGTTAACACTATGAGTGAAGTCGCTATAAATTACACAGGTCAACAACAAAAATTTTTTGTTTCGTTGCCAAGGAAATTCGTACGAATTTAGGGTATTTTGGGGTTGCTGAATTCCAAAATGAAAGTAGTTTTTCCGATTTGGCTCTAGTTCTTGAGATAATGAATACCCTCAATTAATAGGAAACGTAACCATAACGCGTGCATATGGGAAACTACCGGAACATTCTAGATGGTGAGACACGCGAATATTCTTAGTGTTTACTCCGCGATCATTCTAGAATATTCCCCCTCCGTATATAAGTCATCGGCCACCCAACCAGTAGTCAGTTGACAGTGTGGTTAATGTGAAAGGTTTCAATCGATACAAGAAACTCAAGTGGGATTATCCCAATTTGGAATCAGCAAGGCGACCTGTGTCACACAGCGAAGACGTTCCCATACCAGTGTTTACCACACTGCCCGACCTTCCGTTGTCAGAATTTGAAGAAATTCAGGACTTAGGTGGTAGTAGTGGAAGTGACTATGAAGGAAGCATTTCAACACCTCAGCAGTTCTCCCAAGACGAACTCAATGATCTGATACGGGACCTCAGTCTGTCAAAGTCTGCTTCAAATACATTTGTAGATCGTTCCCTGGACTAAGTATGGAAAAACTAAAAGCTGGAAACTTTGATGGCCCTCAAATCCGTACACTTATCAAGGATTCTAATTTCACAAAATTTATGAATGGTGTTGAAGCTTCTGCCTGGTGCAGTTATGTCTCAGTTGTCAAGAACTTCTTGGGTAACCACAAAGCAGACAATTATGAAGAACTGGTGCAAAACATGCTCACAAACTTTGAAAAGTTGGGTACTAATATGAGCATAAAGGTACACTTTCTCCATAGCTATTTACACAGATTTCCGGATAATCTTGGTGATTTTAGCGAGGAACAAGGGGAGAGGTTTCATCAAGATATCAAGGTGATGGAGGAAAGGTATCAAGGCAGATGGGACAGACACATGATGGCAGACTATTGCTGGAACCTCCAACGTGATTGTCCTGATAACCCACATAAAAGAGAATCGTACAAACAGAGATTTACTATATATTAATTGTAATTATGCGAATCAGCTTACTGTGTTTATCTGTTATTATACCGAATAAAATGCCATTAGGTATTTCATGTGTTTACTTTTGTATGATTTGACACAATTTCAATGCGATTTGTAAGTAGGCTCCGCCTGAACATTACATTTTTTGCATTTTTACGTGTTTCAATGGGGTACCAATTATCTCATAAATTAGAGCCAATCTAGCAAAACCGATGTCATATTCGGAATCAGCACCACAAAGTTACCCCAAAATCACTCTAATATGATTGGCAATAAAATGAGTGTTGACCAGTGTTATTCATGTGTTAAGAAATGTAAATTTGTTGTACGATAGGAAGATAATAAGTTATTGTTGTTACTATTCATGTCATGGAATCCGACTTCCTCAAGAGCAGTCGGGCTCAATCCATTAATAGCTTAACGCTCACTTTGAACGCAACATCTATCTATTAATAAGTAATTTTCATCATTAGAGCAACTTACCCCTTTGCATTTCATCCTTGGAGGCGTTGGTTCAAAAGACCGTGACTTGGGGTGTTTTCTGGGAGGTGGCACCGTGCCCGCTGGAATAACTTTTGGCCTGCAGTGTCCATTGTAGTCTCTCTTCGCTCCAGGTCGGCACTGGTTGAGCAAAGGAGCATTAATGATTCCGGGCCCCAACTTTGATCCCCGCTTTATTCCGGCTTGGCGTCGGCCTCTGTTCCTTAAGTAGTCTGGAAGCGATTCCTCATCAAAAATGTTTGATCGTCCATTGGTTTTTGAGACTGACACTTTTGTGTGAGTTTTTATAGGTTTATTTTCGGCAGATGGTTTAGGATTCGCTGACGAGTTCCTGTTGTAGTTTCTTTCTTTTTGTCCTCCATGTTTTCCCGTGGAAGACATTTTGTTCCTTTTCTTATGTTTATGTTTCAGTTTTCTAATTCTACTTGAGTCACTCTTTAACTTTTTCCTCCTTTTTCTTTTTCTTTTCTTTCTCTTATTTTTCACTGAACTTTTTTTCTTCTGAGTGACCAAAACCTTTCTTTCACCTTTGTCAGGCGGAGCCTGCGTTGAACTTCTTATTCTAGTTTGTTTAACCTGTAAATGAAGGTATCTTTATCAGCATAAGAGCAAAAGAAAGAAAACGTGAGGACAAAGGACACACGACATTGAACATAAAGCATAACATTTACACTGATTTAAATTTTAATAACATAATGTAATAAAAGACAAACACAACGTTACAATATTATAGACGATATGTTCAAATTGAGATAAAAGCAATACCAAATAATTGCAGGAGACATAACCCCTCAGAATATATCAAAGCAAGAAAGATCACAGAAACATGCTAGGTTTGTCTATTTTTATATTTTGAATATATAAGAATATAACTACTGGGGAACATATGAATTTTGAGTCAGGGTAAACCCAGTAAATTTATTAAGGCTAGCCCACCCATTCAGTTTTTAATCCTAAATCATTCATGATCATGATAAGAAACTTCTTCCGGAAACTCTAGATTAATTTGGAATTTGGAATCCCATCAGACACAGCAAATGCTATCAGTATCCAATAACTATCATGCTGGATCATACCTTAAATATTCCTTTTACAGTATGAAGATCTCGTTCCTCGGATATTGAAATGTTGGTTTTTCTTTCTTTTGATGTGTCTTTTATTCGCTTTTTAATTAGAGAAAAGGATTCTTCTTTTTTCTTCCATTCCGGTTTAGAACTTTGATCCTTGAAACCTGTTCTTAGGGAAGAAAAATTGAAGACATTACTTTCAACGGGTTTCGTTTTAGTTTCCTCTCCACTTAAACTATCTATTAGTTTTGAGCGGCCTTTTTCAACCTGAGACACAATATCCTTCTCACTAGCGTCATTTTCATTTTTGAATATTTTAGATGAGTTATTCGGAAATGTAAATTTAGATTCATTTGGTTCTTTTGTCTCTGGGAAACCGCTGCCACCAATGGTTTGCATTTCATTCGAAGTTGAGTCGAATGTCTCTTGTTTTACTAACGCTTCTGTCCCTCGTTCTTGGCTTTTTACCATTTCCAGTTGAAGTTCTACGTTTGGTATTGCTTTATTTCGTTTATTTTCTTCTTCTTCTTCTTCTTCTTCTTCTTCTTCTTCAGACTCCCCTCCCACTATAAACGTTTCTTTAAAATTAAAAGTGCTGTTTAGGGGATACTTTTCGATTTTGAAGGGAACCAAATTTGGGTGTTTCAAAATATTTATTGATGTCGAGTTGAAATGAGAAGCATTTTGTATTTGTGAATAAAATGAAATGTGCCACTTGCAGTTGATGGAATTTTCTTTAAATACTTTTATTATTATTTTATTATTATTTTCTTTTTCACGTTTTGCTTCATTTCCTTTTTCATATTTTATTTCATCTGCTTCCTCATGAATATCCTCATCTTTCATTTGTGAAAGACGGCCTGTGTCGTTGGAATAGCTATGTTCTATATTCATTCCTGAGTCATGTCCATCCACTACACTTTTATTCTCATTTTCTTTTGCCAATAATAGATCTTTAGCGCGCCCTTTCTTCATTTCACTTTCATTATTCACTTCTTTCTTGGTCATTTTTACTCTTACTTTCTTGAAATTTCTTCCATGTTTTCTCCTCTTCCTTTTTTCATCTCCTTTTAGCGTTGCTTCATTTTTCTTCAATTGAAGCAATTCATTTTTAGCTCCTTTTCTTTGGCTTTCTTCCTTTTGTCTTTTTGTCTCGAAATCGTGAATAGCTATTCTGGAAAAGGACTTTCTTCTTTTGATTTGCTCGAAGAGTGTATGCAACGCCTCTATTTCATCAGCTTCTTCTGATCCTGTTCCTTCTCCTTGTGGCACTTCTTCACCGAGTTCCAGTCCATGAAATCTTCCTATAACGTCTTCCATCTTCATCGGAAATTCTCTAGTATCGATGAACGGGATGACAGCTTTATCCCCAGCAGGAGCTTTGTCACTAACATCCCTTTTTTCCCTTCCGACTGTCCTCATCATGAGCTCCCAAGTGCTTCCATTTAGGATCACGTAGGACACCTGAAGGACAAAATGAACGTTAATTTTCCCAGATTATGTGGCGTCTTGCGGTTCGGATCCCACGTATAGCTGTAGGTTCCCTCTGTCACATGACCTTAGATGTTGCGAAGGAGGTTAAACAACAACAACAACAACACTTTACGTACACCTAACTCACCATCCATCCATGTAATTTTTTTCATAAATCTTCAGCAATAACTTTTAATGTAAAGCTTAGAAAATTGATACTTCATGTTCTTATTTCAACAACTGTTAAGCTTTAATAAGATTTTAAAGTTCCAGAAAGTGAATAAAATTTTAATGAAATGTGGTTGATGGCATACAAATGTTATCAAAATTATGAGACAACGATCAAGGTTTCATTGTAATTTCTTACCTTTATAAGTTATTTGATTTAAAGTAGTGTTAAAATTTCAGGTGACTATCTTCCTCATACGGTTAAGAAAGTTTAGTGAAACTTTGATCTTTCCCTGACTCTTTTACCCTGTACGTGGGAGAGTTTTATCCTTGAAATAATACGTACTTGATGTAAATAAGGCACTCACTGAATTTCCATCTCGTGGAGGGAAGGGAAATGAGGATGCTCTTAAAAATTAAATTAATCCAGATTTCTAATTATTCCCAAAACTGACCTCATAATGAGGAAAACTCTTGTTTGAAACTGATGGGAACGACATATGAGAGTACTGATAAGATCTTTGAGAGCGGAGTAGGCCTGCCTCCTCTAGGCTCACGCAAGAAGGCTCCAGCGACTCGATATTGAAGCCAAAGCGTTCAGAATTCTCGCAAGGCCCTGTCTAAGAAGAGAGTAAGATGATATTTACACCTCCCGTATTTCAGAGTCAAATTCTAGATATTATGGAAGTGGATTCTGAAATCAAAGGAAAAAGTTGTACATTCGTGGGTCCATTTCAAGGTGAATTAAATAGAAACACTTCAAGAATGGGAAGACATGTACTGTACAGTTCTTGTGCTAATTGAAACAAAAGTTTTCCTTAAACCATGATAGAATGATAGAATTCAGTATGCTTTCTGAAATATGCTATAATTTAATATTCGAGAGAGTTGCATTTATAACTACAGACAATACTAATTTATGCTTTTAAAGGTGGAGTCCGAACCCAATCGCCGACCCCATCTTAATCCACTTTGATCCATCAAATCGTATTTTAAAAGACAACTTTTGTATCTGTATCGAAACTCTAAAGTAATCTTGCTATTAGTCAACAAGGAAATAATAAGTACAGACCCTCTGTCACTCAAAGGTGGAACAACATTACTCCTACGAAAGAAAAAATATAACAGTGCTTTACAGGTCTAAAGCCTGTATAAAAGATGTGCAGACTGAGACAACTCACCGAGCCAAATTGGTAACAAGTATCATTTTCCGACTGTGCATAAGGTAATTGTTTCGGCGGCAAAAGGTTGTTAAATTTTTTGCAAGGATCCGTTTTGCATACGAGAGTCTTAGATGGTTTATGAAATTGGAGTACAGTGCCTTTGTAACAGTACGCTTGTTCGTATATGCGGTGGCACTTCTTATCAGGGCCATAAAACATTCCATCCGCGCAGTCGCAAACCGCTTCTCCCCACGCCGTAATGAACAACCTCTGATTTTCGGGGCAAAATCCAGGTTCATCTACGTCGTGACACAGCTGGTCGTACTCGACGAACACTTTACTCGGAGGACATAATCGAGGAACGCACTCCCCCTGCGGAAACAGTATAAGCTACGTCAACATGTCAAACAAATTTTTTGTTCATTCGAGCTAATCTAGAAAAAGCTTCCTACAGAAACTGCAGTTTTGCTTTACATGTTGTCTGTGAACCAAAGTGTTTAATTTACTTTCACTAGTGAGAGGAAATATCATACTGAGTACAAGGATTCAACATGTTGAATTATCATAATTTCTGCACAAATTCATTTTTGGACATTTATGCAATTTATGCACATTGAACATTTATACACAGTTGGACATTTATGCAATTTATGCACATTGGACATTTATACACAGTTGGACATTTATGCAATTTATGCACATTGGACATTTATGCACAGTTGGACATTTATGCAATTTATGCACAAATCCATTTTTGAACATTTTAGATGAGTTATCTAAAATGAGTGTTCATTTCATACAGATACTCATTTTCCCTCATTAGCTATCATTCCGACTTAGCAAATAGTTACCTGACCCTTCTCTCTGTTGAGGAGAACCCACTGCATGTACGGACAAAACCTTGAGGACAGGAGGGGTGCACACCTCCCACTACGCATGCGCACAGAGACGCGACCACAGCTGTCGTCAGGTTCGTCTTCGCCTAAATAAATAAGTTAGAAATTTCCATTAAGATACACTCGTTTTAGTACATTTTACAAATCAAACAAGAAAATGTAAAACCGTGTCAAGTTAAACCAAAGAGTTTATTTAATGTGTGTGTGTGTGTGTGTGTGTGTGTGTAAGCAACTGGGCATAAGTAAGGTCGAATGTGTGATAATTCACGGATGAAATGGGGTAACTATTTTGTGGGGTAACACTTTTGCTACCTCGAAACATTAAAAAATTTATAAAAAAAAATTCTAGAAACATTTTGACTTTCGGAAAAATTTTTAGTCCTGAATACTGAATAGCTTAGACTACGCTAGGTTAGGTTAGTTAAGGTTTGGTAAGTTTAGTTTAGGTTAGGTTGGCACGCGAGAATTTTAGTTAAGTTAGCGACTACCTCACTATTTAATGACTTAAGAGAAAACGTCCGTTCGAGCCTCAGTTGCGTTCGAAACACTTAGCACGCCCTTCTGGTTTGATTGAATTGAATTGAAATGAACTGAATGACTTTTACTGATAAAATAATACACTTTTACAATTTTCGTTTTAACAATAATTTTAACATAAAATAAATAATTGTGAAATTGGACTATTTATTTTATTTAATTTGGCCATTAAGATTTATAAGCTTTGCTCGGTTAAATTAACTTAAATTGAATTTGGTTAATTAGTTTTTTAGGTATATGGATTTTAAAAAGTCGGTACCTTATTTAGGCAGTGTGTGTGTGTGTGTGTGTGTGTTTACAATACTGCAGTGAATCACGGGTTAAAAATAATGTTCTTCGCTAACTTTAAAGGAGTGTTATGTAAATTTTTTGTAAGTCAAAAGTCTGCAGTATGTTATTTATGTAAAAACATCCATAACAAAATTTTAGTTTGTCATATCTGTCTATTTCCAAATATCTGTCTATTATAATTCATTTATTTAGTGCAAAGGTCTGACGTGGGAAGCCTTTGAGAGATAGAAAAGGACGAAAAAATAAAAGGAACGCAGAAATTAGCACTAAAGATTCATTATGACACAACATTAGCACAATAATATTAACATAATATTAGCATTCAGTAAATACATTAGCGTAAAGTATATGTAGAGAATATTTAATAATATTAACAATGACAGTATGTAATATTAACATAAGCATAACATAATTAATATTAGCACTAATTTTTTTAAAAATATTTCGTATGTGCTTCTCTCGTCATTTACCGAGTTCAGTCTTCTTTCTGACAAATTGTTGACTGACGACAAACATTTTTCCACACTTCTTTCCCTTTCCTTAGTCCTTTATGTCATTCGGTCGCCATTTTTGCGTGATGCAGTCACGTACGTTTTCTATGTATTTTAGATCTAGAAATTTTGGTGCCAAAGGGACCAAAATTATCTCAGGATAGTTTTCAAACCAACGTTTTACAGCTCTCCTACCGTAGTATGAATGGGGCTTTTGCCTTCAACGTAATAAATCCTGTATGTTCAGACTCAAGAATCGCCACAGCTCTAATAGTGGGAAGCATAACCTCCTCTAACATCTCAATATTTTGGTCACGTGTGAATAAATCGTCCATTTCAGTTAGTCCCCGATTCCTAAGCCATATATCCATCCTCATCTACCAACGCTAAAAATTCCACAAGTCGAGACTCTGACATATTTTGTTCTGAATATTTGGTTCCCATATCTCTCCAGCAATGAAGTTGATGATCGCTATTAGTGATGTAGCGGATGTCACTTTTTTCACATCCGCGGATGCGGATGCGGATGAGGATGTTTGATTTCAACATCCGCGGATGCGGATGCGGATGTCTACATTTTCGTTATTTTTTAGGATATATTCGAGATTTGTTGTGTTTAACGTATATAATAAGTTATTATATAGAGAGAGCTGTAGCTATAATGTAGTATAATTGATTAATTGTACAATAATTGCTGTACTTTTCCCTGAACATATAAAATAATAGCAAGCATCTAACTAATATAGAAATCAATTAGTGAATTCGTCTGCAAATAAATTCGTTATATTTTGTTGAGTTTTAGCCACAATTAGAAACCATAATTGTGTTACCAGGATGCGGGACGTGAACCCAACTCAAATGCACCCCACCGTCCTCTTTCCCTAACCTCCACCCTTTTAGAAAGAGATCTTTAATTAGCTTGATAACTATTTATATTAAGTTTAAAGTTTTATTAGGCATATTTATAAATGAGTAATTAAAATAAAGTAAACTAAGATGTTCATCGTTTAATGTTCAAACTTAATTATAGGAAGGTTATGCTTAAGGAACATTAATTTTTCTGCCTTTTCTGCTGCCAGTCTGTTTCTCTTTTCATCATATATTAATCCAGCACTGCTAAATAATCTCTCGCTTGGTACGTTTGTTGGAGGACAGGCTAAATGTTTCCTTGCAAGTTTACTCAAGTATGGATAGATATTCTGCGTATTTTTCCACAACTAATAGGATTGTCACATGCAACCAGGCGTTTTTCTTGGTGATAGCTCTCGATCATTTTTACTACATCTTTTGACATTGCGTAGGTCTCGTCATTGCTGCTTGACTCAAGAAACTGAGAGACAGATTCTGTGATAGATTTGCTTGTTGAAGGTGTTGGTTCTGTCACTGAAACTTTTATTCTTTTGGTGGGTGGCGAAGCGACAGATTCAAGAGATTGAAACTCTTCAACTGCTTTGCCAAGTGATGATTTAACTCGTTCTAATATACTAGGTGAAAATAACTTAGCTTTGTAACGTGGATCTAAGTAGGTTGCAAGAGAGTAACTTCATACAAGAACAGCCTCTCGTCTTGTCGCTTACATCACTTTTGCGCACAATGAACTAGTTCTATTAATATAGTAGAATTTGATAATTTCTGCTTATTAATGACGTTTTATCTCAACGGTCCACATCCGCACGACATCCGCAGTCCAAAGTGCGGATGCGGGTGCGGATGCGAGAAAATGTGCGGATGTTCCGCGGATGCGGATGCGGATGCGGATGTGACCTACATCACTAATCGCTATCGGTTGAGAAGATCTTTTCTTTCACAAATATTACTTTCCTCCAGAATTCGTATTCCTTAGGCAAATACTCTAATGCGAATCCATGCCTCTCATTCCTGATTTTTTTTTTATCAATTTTAGAGTCCAAATTTCTGTTAGTCTTCTCCGAACAGTGATTGCATGACATGGCAAATTCAGTTGTTTGTTGAACGATGCCCTGATCGTCTACAGGAGTGATGCAGCAAGGACCTCCAGCAGGGGTGTGTCCAAGGGGGGGCGCAGGGGGCGTGTCCAAAGGGGGCGCAGTGGGCGTGCGCCCCTATAAATCCTATAGTTCCTATATAATTCCATCTGTTTCTATAAACTCCGAAGTAATTGTCAATTCAATAGTTATTAAAGCTAATTTTTATTCTTCTTCAAATGTTTAAATAAAAAAGTTGTCAGAAAACGAGTGGGAATCTCGTCCTTCAGCTACAGTACTTACTTTTATGCTCCAGATGTCGCCAGAACGCTTTTCTCAGTACTGTATTTCCAAAATTTTCTCCCACGCCCCCCCTGAGCCCCGCCTTTCCTTTATTTCTGTACATGCCCCTGTCCAGGTACGTACCTAGTTCCTAAAGTTCCCCGCTCTTCCTGTCGTGCAAGCCATTTTACGAAATGTATTTCTGTGCACTCCTGTAGGCGATTAGCAATTTCTGATTTCTAAATTCCTTCTTCGGAGAGAGCAATCATTGCGTCTCTCATTGCTTGAGTAGTTTCATCGTGAATAGATTGGCTGTTCATAGTTCTAAATTTGTAGATTATACGTTGGTACGCACATTTCTTAGTAAGTAAATGAACTGCACTTTCCACTGCACTTGTATTAATGTGCATAGTTTCATTATTTACATATTTCATTATATATATATATAAGATGAAAATAACCAGGAAGGAAAAAGAAAACACAAAATAGTGCTCAAGCGCTTTCGTCTAATGTCATCCTCAGAAATACTGAAATTAATAACAAGATTGATCCCATATAGATCACAAAAAAAAGAAAAATAATGATATCATTGGTGCAGAAAAATAGTGTAGGACGAGCAAACAATTCAGGTGGAAAAGCTACCAGAGTTTTAGCAAGTTTAAATGAACAAAATTTAATTTCGACCTTGGCTAAAAGAGCTTTAAATATTTGCTCAGATTACTTCGAGTTACGTGGAGAATTATATTTCATTAAACAACGCCTTACGAAGAATAATTTCCCTTCTAGATTCGTAGAGACGACAATAGGCAGAACCCTAAATAAGATTACTAGACCCCCCAACCAGAAATAACGCTACAGCCCCCAAAACATCTTATACTCACCTTATATGGGAACCTTAAGTTTAATATTAGAAATAAACTTTTAAAATTGCTCAAAGAATTTTACCCGCAACTACGTGTCGTATATATTACAATCCTATTCACCTCGCCCAGATCAATTTATCATTTATATAAATGCGAGAATGTTGTTTGTACACACCTCAATACTCCCATTGTTTACCAGTACGGGTATGACCACTGTACAAGGTCATTTATAAATAAAACCAAAAGACACTTAAAATCTCGTATTTACGAACACCTCGGTAAATCTGTTCAAACGCATGAACCCCTGGGCAAACCACCTAACTTTTACAATAAGCAACCATGCAAGTAACAGTAATAACCACCCAATTTCACAGTCTACTTTTGATGTACTTTTGCTGGTAGTAACTCTGATGATCTTAAGTTTAAGATCATAAAATCGCTGTTTATTTATAAATTGAAACTAGATTTCAATTTTGATGAATCATTGATTAAATGATGTTCAACTTAACGCATTTATTTATTCATTTATTTTACTTTTTTAAACTTAGTAAGTTCAATGTTTTCTACAGTGATTTTCCTAGCTCCATTTATTGTAATTTTAAGTTATTTTATTTTGGTCATTGTAATTACCCCCAATTTGCATTTTAATTAGTAAGTTATCTTTTTTTTTAGCCCTGATAATGGAATGAATGTATTCCGAAATGTCGGTACCAATTAAAGTCTGAAGAAGATTTACTTTTATGCTCGTATTCCTTTTTTTTATCAAACTGCATATTCCCCCCTCAATTAGTCAACAGGGTGTTCTAAAATTACCTAGTGGGACGTTATGAACAATGTGTTCAAGTTGAAGGAAGACACTTTGAACATCTAAAATAAACAATAATCGTTGCTTTTCTTATTGTTGCTCTATTTGAAATGAAATTGTTAAATATTGCATAATTTTTTTTAAGATATTGCGTTCAAATAAAAGTTTACTCCGTAATTTTAGAACACCCTGTATTTTTTATTTTTATTTTTTTTTTTTCCTCTCAAAATCAACTGATGCCATCCTTCACTTTCCTCCTTTTCTATCCCCCGAAACTCTCCTAACTTGTTCAGACCTTTGCATTCATATTGACGAAATAAGTAACTTGTATTGATATTTGGAATGTTGACAAACTATTGTTGATGACTGTATGTGGCGTAGTTTCTCATGATGATGACCAGAAAAATTTCATTCAAACTTATCATTTACGAAACTTCTAATATTTTTCTCCGTAAATGAAGGTTAGGTATAATCAGATTATACCAGGTTAGGATAGATTAGATGAAATTTAGTTCGGGTAGATTAGATCAAGTGAAGTTTCATGGTCTGAACGGGTTTAATTAACATTTTCATCAAAAATGTTTATAGTTCGGAAAATTTCTTCACGTTTCAAGAATTTAATCCATCGATCACAAAATTTGGAGTTATTGAAGAATAGGGACCCCAGCCTTCTTTAGTTAGGCTTATAAGGCTAACTAACGAAAATATCACGACCTAACCTAACCAATCGTTAGGTTAACTGTACGCCCTTGACGTACGCTTAAATATACGGTACAGTATACAGTTCTATAAAGTTATATAAAAATATTTGGTACTTTTGCATTATCCTCCCAACACTAATTTTTTATATAATGTTGGTTTGGTTTTGGTTATGGTACTTTATTTTCCTTCCATTATAAAAAAAATTAGTGTTGGTATTAGGTTAGGTTAGGTTAGGTTACGGTAAAAACAGCCCGCCGCAGGCGTTAGCCGTTATAAAAAAAAATTAGTGTTGGGAGGATAATGCAAAAGTACCAAATATTTTTATATAACTTTATAGAACTGTATACTGTACCGTATATTTAAGCGTAATTACAGAAAAATACTTATTTTGATACTTGTAGGTTATCTCCCCCCCCCCCCCCCCCCGCTTGATTTGTCATCGTGGCAAATAGCATGAAGTCACAGTAAATTCATTCTGGCCGAAAAAGCAATAATTAAATTGTGCAAAGGATTGGTAATATCTACTGAAATAGATACTATTAAATATATAATTTGGTTCATGTAATAATTATTGATACGATTTATTTTTTAAACTAATTTATGGCCGGATTCTAAGGATCGCCATTATAAAGTTAAGGATCACCTGAAGATCAGGGCCCGCAGCCTTTTTTAGTTAGCTTTATAATGCTAACTAACGAAAATATCACGACCTACTTAACCAATCATCAAGGGCGTACAGTTGACCTAATGATTGGTTAGGTTAGGTCGTGATATTTTTGTTAGTTAGCGTTATAAGGCTAACTAAAGAAGGCTGGGGACCCTGATCTTCAGGTGATCCAAAGTTAATGTAAGTTGTATAACAAATCAACAACCAATGTGCATCAAACATTCTAGAACGAAATGCTCGTTTGATTGTTCTGCGTGCGTGCTATTTGCCACGATGACAAATCAAGCGTGGGGGGGAGATAACCTACAAGTACTCTTATTTTTTAACAAAATAATATAAGAATATGCCTATGACTATGTATGTTACTTATTACTTTAAAAATACTTATAATCTATAAGTATTTTAAGAGTTAAATATTCTGAGATTTTATGTACATTTGAAGCACATTTGTTTTCATTTTCGATTTGATGAACATTGAAAGTTAGATAGAACAAACAAGAAAAATATACGTAACCATGTCAACAAAGATGCCAGTTCCAAAATATACAAAATACACTCGTGGTGTTCCTATTCATTTGTTATTTGTATATTTGGCGGGATAAGTGAAGTCAATTCTACTTAAAATTTGACGAGTATATGAAAAGCATTTAAAATAGATGCAATATTTTCAATCCTTTTCTATAACTAACCTTTGACGGGCATCTCCGGAGGTAGCGATCGAACCATATACTGTTTTGGAGCGTCAGTGTGGCGAGGGATTGGAAAGAACCAAATTTTATTTTTTTCATGGCGTTCTTTACGAAAATCTGGATAACACTGATTTAGTTGAGCAATACTGAAATTAGAAATTATTATAAAGTTTTTCTATACTCGAAATGAGATAAATACGAGCAATATTGTACCACTGGCATATCATCTGAATCAGTGTTTCGTACAAATTGACCCAAAAAGTTAGATGAATCTCGAAACATTTTTTTTTTCCTCGCAAATTCGGTATTTTAAAGAAAATTCTGAAATGAAATTCAGAGAAAAGTTTTCACAACTTTAAAGTCGTCAAGAATTTAATAAATAACACAAGTTCAATAATTAGTATTGTTTTTATACGTTACATCGTACAAATAAATACGATAACTGAAATATATAAATAAAGAATAACATTTCTCAGAAACCAAAACAAAATTCAAATAAAAATTTCCATAAAACGTGACATGTATTTATTCTCCCAATTTAATTTATATTTGCTTCATGTACTTGTTGGGAAGAAAATACACTTACAGTCGATTTAAAAAGTCCTCTCGCGAAACTCCATGTTTCTTATATACCGATATTTACAGGTAAAAATTATGAAGTTTCGCGTCAGAATTTTTTTTTAATCAACTGTATCTGTAGAGGTGCGTGGATAATGGGTTGGCCGTGCAGGTTTTCCTGCATAGTTTAAATTCCACATTAAGCTGTCGGTCTCCATTGCGATATAGTCCTACTGAAGCTGAGGGTAACAACAACAACAACAACTAAAATGAGGGTTCTTACCTGTAGGCCAAAATGATTCCTGAGGCTACGCCACTTAAGGATATAAAAGAAGATCGAAAAGCTTCTGTTGCGGTGTTGCAAGGAATGTTGGACAAGAGACGAGGGTTCGAATCCCACAGCTTCCTCACCTAATTAAAAAAAAATGTTGTTCGCATTATTATCATCATTATCATCATCAATCATCATTATTATTATATTATTATTATTTGTTTTCACACTCGTTTTTCATGTAGGTGGAATAAGGGTCAAGTAATAACGCGTACACGTGCGTACACCTTTAAAAGTACGCACGTAGAAACACAAATTTCGAGTGAAAGCTCGACACTTATTCGCAGGGATTTCAATCAATATGACATCGTGACCTTTCGACAAACAAGTCTCAAAAGGAACATTAACTGACATCTCCTTTCAAAACTAGTAATATGCAAATAAATTCTAACCCTTAGTGTGTATATATATATATATATATATATATACATATATATACACACACACTGAGAATTAGAATTTATAAATATTTATATTTATATATACAGGGTGGCCAATAAGTCCCAATCGGTTATAATCAAAGCGAAACTACAAAAAAATCAAACAAAGTAAAAAGTTTATAATAAATTCAGAAATATTTACGGATTATTCAAAGTGCAAAATATCATCATCTCGACAAATATTCTTTCCTCATATAATCTCCGCTCCATGGATTTTCGCTTTAATTATAACCGAATGGGAATTATGGGCCACCCTGTACATATATATAGGCAATTGAAACAGTCAGGTAATTTAATTGGCTTCCAATTGATATATAAACTTTTTAATAAATACTAGCTAGTAAATATTTCCTAAAGTGAATACAAAAAGTTCGGTGCCAAGCTTAAGTGAGACGCAGAATTGGGGGTGAGGAAAATTTGTTTGCGTGCAATAAATTACGTTAATGAGTAGACAAGTGTCCCTAATGGCTACTTGACATATTCCTTAGTGTGACAGTGACGTGATTGTACGATTTGTGGCAAGTTGTATTACTGCGTCGCGTGCGTCGTTCTATTCGTTGTTTTACGACAGGATATTCTTAATAGGGGTTTTGAGTAAAACAAAATGTTAATCAAATCCACGCAGGATCGTCTTACGACCAGGGTCAGATTAACCATTAGTCTAATAAAGTTGTAGCCTTCGGCCCTCATATTTTTTAGACTCTCAAGTTTAGGCCGTAATTTTTACATTATAAACCCTAAATCTTTGTCACAAGGTTGATTAAATAATATCATATTTAACTGTATATCTTCAGAAGTGGAAAATAAGTTTTTTAGATTTAATTAAGAGTTTTTCTATGCCATTATATTTGATGGTGTATTGTTGTCGATATGTATGTATGATTTTCATCCATTTTTGTATTTTTTTTATCCAGGAAGGAGGGGCCAGGGGCAAATGCCCGCAAAAGCGCCCCTCCCATAGAAGAAGAGCCAAAATCAAGGTCTGGGGTTTTCGAAATGCCTAAACACTCTGCGTTTGAAAGATGGGAGGTCATAGACGGGAGGAAAGATGGATTGAGGAAGATTGTTCCAGAGTTGACTAGTTGAGTAGATGAAAGACTGAAAATACGAGTAACCCTCGCGTTAGATAGTTGGACAGAAAAGGAATGAAAAAGTGTAGAAAGTTTGGTACTGCGTGCTCTCCTTAAAGGAGGAGACATGCAGTTAGAGAGTTCAGAAGAGTAATGTCCTTTATGATAGCGATAGTAAAGAGAGAGTGAGGCAACATTGCGGCGAAGAGAGAGAGAGAGAGAGAGAGAGAGAGACTGAAGACAATCAGTAAGAGGCGGAGAATTGTTGAGACGAAAAGCCTTTGATTCCACCCGGTCAAGTACGGCTGTGTGGGTTGAACCACCCTACACATGAGAAGCATACTCCATACAAGGGCGAACAAGACCCCTGTACAGAGACAGCAACTGAGTGGGGGTGAAGAAACCGCGGAGGCGGTACAGCACACCTAAACTCTTAGAAACACCAAGACTGTTAAGCGAAGAGGAAGGATTGATTTGTGTGTTGTTGAAGGTAAGCGGGATAGTCGTGTGGAAGATTGTGACGACTAGATAGATAAAGGACCTGAGTCTTTGAGGCATTGAAAGACACATGGTTTTCTCTGCCCCACTCAGAGATAGCAGAAAGGTCAAAGGTCAGGTGTCCCATAGCCGCCTCACGCGAATCATGAACCGACTGCTGTGAGGGACGCTTCGGGAAGGGGGTGGAGAAGTGAAGAGTGGAATCATCGACATAGGAGTGAATAGGACAGGAAGTGCCAATTAAAAGATCATTAATAAACAAAAGGAAAAGAGTGGGTGACAGGACAGAACCCTGAGGAACACCACTGTTAATACCTTTAGGAGAAGAACAGTGGCCATCTACAACTGCAGCTACAGATCGGCCAGAAAGGAAATTAGAGATGAAGGAACAGATAGAAGGATAGAAACCGAAGGAGGGCAGTTTCGAAATTAAAGATTTGTGCCAGACTCTGTCAAAAGCTTTCGATATGTCTCGCGCAATAGCAAAAGTTTCACCGAAATCCTGAAAGGAGGATGACCAAGAGTCAGAGAGATATGCAAGAAGATCGCCAGTAGAGCGTCCCTTGCGGAGTCCAAACTGACGATCTGAAAGAAGATTGTAAGAAGAAAGATGTTTAATAATTTTCCTATTAAGGATAGATTAAAAAACTTTGGAAAGGCAAGAAATCAAAGCAATTGGACGATAGTTGGAGGGTTGAAAGCGGTCACCCTTCTTTGGGACAGGCTGAATGAAAGCGAACTTCCAGCAGGAAGGAAAGTACCAGATGAGAGACAAAAACGAAAGAGTTTGCCTAGGCACGGTGTCAGTACAGAAGCACAGTTCTTAAGAAGAACAGGAGGAACACCACCAAGACCATACGCCTTCCTAGAGTTGAGCCCAGATAAGGCAGGAAAACCATCTTTAGAAGAGATTCTAATTTTAGACATAATAAAGTCAGAGGGGGAAGGAGATGGAGGAACAGTACCGAAATCGTCCAGGGTTGAATTGTAAGCGAAAGTTCAACTTTGTCAGGAGAAGAGACGGCAACTGTGCCGTCGGAATGGAAAAGAGGAGAGAAATAAGAGGAAGTAAAGTTGTTGAAGAGGTTCTTAGCTAGATGCCAGAAAGAGCGAAAATAATTAGAATTGGGTAGATTTTTACATTTTTGTCGGATGAAGAAATTTTTGGTGAGTCGAAGAATAGATTTTGCACGATTCCGGGCAGAAATATAAGCTGAGTGAGAGCCAGGAGTTGGATGGCGACGGTACCTTCTGAAAGCCTCCTCTCTGTTGCGGATAGCATTAGAACAAGTAAATTTAAACCAAGGTTTTTTTGCATTAGTAATTGGAATAGAATATGGAATGTACGCCTCTATGCCCGAGAGAATCACCTCTATGATGCGCTCTGCACACTCAGAAGGGCCCCTGTCACGGAAGCAGTAATCATTCCATGGGAAATCACAGAAGTACTGCCTAAGGGCCTCCCAATCAGCGGCGCCGAAGTGCGAAAGGCGCCTCCTCTTGGGAGGATCCAAAGGCCGAATTGGAGCGATATGACAGGAAACCGAGATAAGATTGTGATCGGAGGAGCCCAACGGAGAGAAAAGTTTCACAGAGTGAGAAGAAGGATGAGAGGTAAGAAATAAATCCAGAATATTGGGCCTATCTCCAAGGCGATCGGGGATACGAGTTGGGTGCTGTACAATCTGATCTAGGTCGTTTAGGATAGAACAGTTGTAAGCTTGTTCTCCAAGGATGTCAGGGAAATGGGAGGAAAGCCATGATTGGCCATGAATGGCCATGAATGTATGATTGGTTTCAAAAGGTTAATCTGTTTCCGAAATTGTTTTTCAGACATTGGGAATTTGGGCCTTGTGTAATGATCATTCAGCATGTCGAAGAAAGGGGGATGTTTTGTTTGATATCACAGTTTAAAGCCAGGAAGGAAATCATTCTCTATTTGAACTGTATACTGTTTTTGCTGTTTTTGTTTCTTTAATGTACATACAGTAGCTTTGATTTTTCTTAGTTGTTAAATTTAAATAAATATCCATTTTTGTTTGTTTAAAAATTTTATGAATTATATACAATATATAGTCCTTAAGCCTTAGGCCCCTCACAGACTTAATCCGGCCCTGCTCACGACTGACGACTTGAGTCGTCAGTTGTCAGTCGCAAGACGATCCTGTGTGCCGCCGGCCCAAGGGTACCACTAAAAACTTCCTTGTTGTGGCCGGCCACGCTTGCTCACATGGCAGAAAACATCAGTGAGCTGATCAGCAGCCAAGAAAATGTACCAGGCACTAGCATGAGCGACCGACAAATCTCTAGGAATATATATCACAACGAACCCGTACAGTGAATATCAAAACTTCACCTCAACTTAAAAGTGTTAAAAACAGCTCATGTATAACATACTGAACCCAAGCACGATTAATAACTGCCCTCAACATGCCCCCCTATCTGCAAGCAGAAAAAAAACATTTTTTTCCGCTATAACAGTTCAGTATATAATGGCAGCGAAGTGTTTGCTTTAAAAATTCTTTAATATCTCATATTTATTTGGGAATATTTCCTAAAAATAGGAAAACAATCTGAAGTCGATTACATTAACCTCTCCAACTGTCTAAATATGGTTTAGACTCTAAACCATATTTAGATTTTTCGGCAAAAGTTTCTTTCTATTTTACCACTATTTTCACTACTTTCCTATTACTTATGATAAATATTTGCTGTTTTAACTTCTGTATAGCTGTGGTTTAATTTATATCACACTTTACCAACCAGTCATTGCGTAAACCAATTATTAAAAGTGTTACCAATTCATATCTAGTATGAAAAGTTTCAACAAAAATTTCTAGACAAAATCAAAACAATTGCTTAATTAATAAGCAACTAAGTCAATCTCTTCACGATAACAGTAAAATAACTTCCATTTATAATTTGTACCCTGAGATAACTTGTAAACTTACTCTTCATAAGTCATTAGTTAAATAACTTAGGGAATATTGAGACTAACATTGTGGGTTAGGTTAGGTTAGGACCTGGTTAGGTTATCTTAGGTTAGAGGTCAGGGTAAGTTATAATTAGTTAAGTTTATTAAGAATGACGATGAATTTTGGGGTATGGCCAGTGATGTACGGTGGTATTCAGAAATATATATATATATTTCATATATATATATATATATATATATATATATATATATATATATATATATATATACATATATGCTGACCAAATTTAGTTCCGCAGCGGCGGTCCCCCAACATTTTTAGTGCCAAAGCGCCGTTCCACCCCGTTCGACAGCGCTACATCACTGAGTATGGTCTTCCATTTACATCGGTCCCAATAGAAAATTCCGCACTGGAGAATAGGATCGACTTACCAAATCGCCACACTAACCGGAATTGGAAACTAGGGGAAGGATGCCTTCCTGTGTTAGAATTAACTTGGGTTTCAAAGCTCCGCGTTAAGCCCAGTTAAGTCGCGATAAGTCTGGGTGGGTTAGGTTAAAAGATTAAATGAAAATATATTCGTTATTTGTTGTTTTGTCAACCCTACACGTTTCCTGGTTTTCACTATCCAAAACTAAATCTATTAAGAAGCTTAGTTCACTCAGCGAAAACAAAGCTACTAGTAGTATTGTGGCACAGAATATGGGTTCCGTGTCAGCCAACAGTGAACCAACAGTGGACCCACCAAACCCACAGTGGGCCCTGAAACTAGGAAGTAATTACCTGTTCTACGACCGATATATGCACGGGAACCCTCCCCCCGTGTGGGGTTGAGACGTGAGGTAGGTCACTGAACTGCTCCAGGGACAGGCTTGAGAGGTTCTGCGTCAGGCTGTTCAGAAGTGGAGGAAGGGCGTTTCCAACAGTGTTTGAGTTCGAACTTCTGACAAAGATATTTCGAAAATTATCATTAAAAGTTTTATACTTTTGATTCTTTGCCCCCTGTCTATGGGAGGGGCTCGATGCGTGAGCTCGTGACCAGAAACACAGCTACTGATCACCATCGGCAAAGTGATAATGAAATCGTAGCAATGTAGTGAGGGAGTAAATGTGTGTACACTATTACTTGTCAAATTAATGTTTACTATTAATTCTTAACACTGTAGGTTTCATAACTACAGGGTGTGTATAAAGTAACCCGAGTAAAGAGACAATCCGATTTGAATTATATTAACGCGCGTGAATATGGACGAGTAATATTTAATACACAGATTTGATGCCAACTGTATAGTGTATATTCCATAATAAGGTTCATAAGAGGTGTTGAAAATGTTTTTATGAGTTAAAAAACAAGTTGAAACTAGTTAAAACCAGTTCAAATTAGATTTGTCTCTTCACTTTCGTTACTTTATACACGCCCTGTAGTTATGAAACCTACAGTACTAAGAATTAATAGTAAACATTAATTTGACAAGTAATAGTGTACACACATTTACTCCCTCACTGCATTGGTACGATTTCATTATTATTTTATTAATAGTGATTTAAATTTGTTTTTATACGTGTTTTAAGTTTACTTTGCCGATGGTGATCAGTAGCTGTGTTTCTGGTCACGAGCTCACACGTCGAGCCCCCATTTTTAATATATACTGGTTATAGCATGCATTTCTCATATCAATAAAATTTAAGATTAACAAGTATTCATTTTTTTAGTTCAAAATAATGGCCTAACCTAACCTAACCTAACCTAACCTAACCCAACCTAATCTAATTTAATGCTGAATAACTTAACTAAGTTGTAAATTACCTAAGGTCTAAAATTCATTGTCGTGAATCTGATAGTAACCTTTATGCATGTCGACTATAAGTTCGTTTGTGTCCCTTTGGGGCAAGTTACCCTACCCTACCCTACCCAAGTTACCCTAAATAACAAAAAATTTTGTGCTAACTCATAAGTAATCCTAATCATAAGTAATCATAAAATTTATGTATTACACAATAAAAATAAATTGGTTTATTGATTTTATAATGATAGTGGGCCAACATTTGTTCCGACCAAATCCACATTGGCCCCAGATAAGTACCTTTCCATTAGTCTCATTTATCTCAGTACCCAAGGTTTGACCAATGTCCCCACACACTCGTCTTTAACAACATTTGCGCAGACAAGAACTGTCACAGCAGAAATCAAACGTGTGGGTATTTAGGCTGCCTTGACGAGCAGTTCTACAGCCATCCCATAGTAACAGAATTTCTCCTCCATCTCCGCTCACACACAGTAGTTTTACCCGACTTATGAGGTCATCTTCATAATTAACCTAACAAAACCTAAATACAATTGATAGCTTTTGAGATATTTGAATTTTAAAAATCGCAAAATATCTCGCCAGCAGCGTATGTCGTATGAGTCAAAAGAAACCAGGTCGTGAGACAAGTCCTCGGAACTACAGTGTTCCTCCAAGAAAACAGTCTTATAAGTCGGCTGAAACCAAAAAAAAAAAAAAACACACACACACACACACACATTGATAAATGCATTTTTAAGTACATAAATTGATCCTATTTTCTACTTTGTCGTTCCTGTACTGAAATAAATCTTAGGATATTTACAACTTTTCACCCTTTCAAATATTCCGTGCAATGATCCCTCATTTCAGGAAGGTCAAGCTTTTCGCCCCTCCTCTCCTATCATTACATTACACTAAAGTTACACTTTTCCCTTAAATGGAACTTTGTCATACTTATCATAAAAGAAAACAATTATATCTAGTTTGAGACAAAACAAAAAAATAGGACCTTAAATTCAAATGTTTTTGATCTATTTTAAAAACAAGCCATAATGGCCAAAAATTACATATAATCACTTCTCATTTCTCAGACGGGACGCATTTAGTGCAAGACAGAGACGTTATTTATTATTTATTATTATTATTATTATTTATCTAATTTTTTCCAATTCCTAATTTTCCACTGATCTAATTTTTCTTCCAATTTTCGTGTAAACTGTAGATAATAGAATTGTGTAAAATACTGAAGCAATATGCCAGCTATTTCTGCACATTTTCACCTTCTGTGTACTATTATTATTAGTAGTATTGTTATTATTGTTAGTAGTAGTAGTTTTTGTTATTACTATTGTTATTATTACTATTATCATTACTATTACTATAATTTGCCATTTCATTTCCCTTCTGTAACTGAATCCCATCAATTTTGCTTAAAATGCTTCCATGCTTTTAACAGCGTATTCAAATTAGAATACTTTAAATATATTTGTCGTATCACATATCTAAATTGTACAGAAAAAAATTGAAAAAAATGTAAAACTTTATGGAATTTGTTTTCTTTTTCTGTATAAAGTATTTTAATTTTATTTTTTAATTTACAAACATCTTCAAAGTTACAGTATATTACTGTTAAGAATCTACTAGGGGCACTCAATATATTTTGCCCCACCCTTCTTCTTAACTAAATAATAGGCCATGGAGCTGAAATGTCTTTTGGGCCGTAAGTTTCAACTTTCTACGTTTCACATAACCGGATATTTCCAGTTTGAACCTCCCCTCCTTGTATAAAACCGCTTTTAAACACCCTTGTATAAAACCGATGGTTAACGCAGTTTCGAAAATGGCGTCTGACAGTGATGTGCGTCGTAAAAAGAGAGCTGTTATCGAGTTCTTAACCGCAGAGAAGGAAACAGTTTGAAATATTCACAAACGTCTAAAAAACGTTTAAGGAGATGCTGTTGTTGATCGAAGCACAGTTCGACGCTGGTCTAAACGTGTAAGATCATCGGAGAGAAGGAGAGCCAGCCTCGATGATGAGCCACGCAGTGGTCGCCCGGCATCGGCTTTGACATCTCACACTGTGCAACGTGCTAACAGCATCATTCGATCAAATCGGCGCGTCACATACAAGGAGCTATCACTGGAGCTAAGAATTAGAGAAGGAAGTGTGAATACGTAATTCAGCAACTGAGATACTCAAAAGTGTGTTCACGGTTTGTTCCTCGCGAACTGACTGAAGATCACAAAGCCCAAAGAAAAGAAATTGCTTCTGAGTCGTTGGATCGATACGAGACAGAAGGGGATGACTTCCTTTCACGAAATGCGACTGGGGATGAGACTTGTGTACACCACTTTGAACCTGAAACAAAACGCCAATCTATGGAGTGGCATCACGCAGATTCCCCACGCAAGAAAACGTTCAAAATGGCTCCCTCTGTACGAAAGATTATGGCTACCACCTTCTGGGACATGAAAGGGGTGATTCTGGTGGACATTATGAAGAAAGGACAAACAATCAACTCAGAGGCATATATTGCTACCCTACGGAGACTCCAGAGACGTATAAAGCGAGTTCGACCGGAGAGAAAACTGGAAGACGTCCTTCTTTTGCACGATAACGCGAGACCACACAACAGTTTGCAAACAAGAGAGGCCATCACAAAAATGCGCTTCACTGTGTTACTCCACCCTCCATACAGCCCGGATCTGGCACCTTCAGACTTCCATTTGTTTGGGCCAATGAAGGATGCTATTCGTGGAAGAAAGTTTCAGAGTGAGGATGAAGTTGTTGAGGAGGTTAAGAGGTGGCTCCAGCGGAAACCAACGGACTTTTACCAGCAAGGAATAGAGGGCCTTGTTTCGAGGTGGAGGAAAGCCGTAGAAAAGGATGGAGACTATGTGGAAAAATAAAAACTTGTAAAAAAGGTATGTAACTACTTGTGTACAAAATTTCTGGAACTTACAAGGAAACTTGGAAAGGGAAAAAAAAGGTGGGGCAAAATATATTGAGTGGCCCTCGTATTTTTTCTCTCTTTGTATAGACTCAGTCTTTATTAGATGAATAAAGCGCCAAAATATTACTCATCAATGCTGACCACTTTACATATTGATACTACAACAGTAATTGTACCATTACATAACAAATAATAAACATCGTTTAGTGCCCGGTTAGGAAATATTTTTCATACATGCAATTAACTTCACAAATTGCATGTGGAAAAAGTTACTGAAGTGCCTCAAACTTGTTAAGAAAATTTAGTACGTTTTGGTTTGTCTGTCTTTTTAAACAAAAACTTTTCAATATTTCCAGACATTTTAATACAACGAGTTTTTACTGAAATTATTGTTGTCGTTTTTGACAACGAAAGATTTTTATCCTAGTTAGGCTATGGTTTCATTCACGTTACAGCTGTTATTTTGCTGTAAATCCGATCTATGATACATGATACAATTTAACACAGTATGAAGCAACCATAGGAAAATTTAACAAAAATTTTGTAAAGTGTTAATGGTCTCATAAAGACATAACATTCGTCTCGCCATCTCAATCTCTTTTTCGATATGTCTGTAGAGCAGCACACTACCTTCTCTTTCTTTTATCCGTCAAAGCGGGTACGCAGCACGAAGCAGGGGACGCAGCGCAGAGATTGAACAACCCCAGCAGGTAAAGTGCTGTCAGGACAGATGTGTTCACAGCACCGGAACACGAACCACCACCTGCTGTTTTGGCAACCTGTATTTAACAAAATTTAAAAATTAAGAATGATCAACAATAATGAATAAGTATCTTAAAAACCGTTGGATTAATACTTTTATAAAGATGACCGTAACATGATTGATTACGGCACAACTGTAAACACTGAACAGTAATTCAGGAGGGGAACATTTGTATAACCCACTACAAGAAAAATTAAATCGGGTTGTCATAGTGATTATTTTGCAACCACGAAACTACACTAAAACAAATACGAGACTCAAGCCTCCAACAAAGAATATCTGATGGTAGACCCCAAATGAACACAAATGATAGCAAAGCCTTAGGCGTAAAACGAGTTGTGAAATACTTTAAATACTAATAAAATCGAGTTGTGGGCCACTTGTACAAACATACGGGTTATTTGGATCATGTAATATGGAAACTAGGGACAGTTCAATTGAGTAATTAATTACGACAATGGCTGGCATACATGATGATTAAAGCTACTTTCAAAATACACTATATATATATATATATATATATATATATATATATATATTGCAAAAAAAAAAAAAAAAATACCCCAGCACCTTTGGGGTAGAAGGTGAGAGCACTGACCATCACGCTACGACAAAGAACAAGCACAATGTTGGGCTCGAATCACAGTGAGACCCGGTGACGGCAGGTGGCGCGCAGCAGAATCCAGCTGTTCATCCTTCCACACAATACAAAAAAATTGCTTGATAGATAACGCGCTGGACTGCTAATCGGGAGGTCGTGAGATCGAGTCCAGGCGAGGACTTTGTAATTTCTAACCGCCCGTGGTGGAGCGTGGTTCGGATTCCACGTTAAACTGTAGGGCTAAAGTGGAGTGACAAGCTTGACCTTCATCAGAATGAACAATTCGGTCGGAAGCAAAACCAAGGTTAACCAAGGTTAAGCAAATCCCAGCTTTCACTTTGTTCACACCGGAAATACCTTCTTACACAAAAGCAAAAGTGGTATGATACCCCTGGATGGGCACACACATACCCACTCCTGCAGCTTGATCTTTTCGAACTCTCTAGAGATGTACAGTATAATGAGGCGCCATCTAGCTATAAAATATGACTTCACGCAGTGCAGCTGCCATAAAATTTAGTTACCTTTTTGCATTAAGAAGGCAATTAGATTAACTTTAAAGAGATGCACTGTGAATACAGTTCATTACCACCTCTCCCACCCCTAACCCCCACCTTAGGGCCGGCGAGAGCTGCCACGGGCCCCGGGTAAGGATTGGTATATGGGCCCCCCCCCCACCCTGTTTACTCAGCATAACAAGCAAACTGATTATATGCCCAAGTCACTATTCAAAACATACAGTATGATAATCTCTATAAAATGTATGTTCATTAATTATATTTCCTCTCTGTTATTTAATCAATTGCTTTATTAATATTTTTAGATTTTATACCCTCCTCTTTCTGGGCCCCTAGAGGTCCGGGCCCCGGGGAATTAACCCGGCTTTCCCGCCCCACCCCAAACTACTTACCTCTTCCAACGACCTCCATTGGCTAAAATTGGAATGTTTCAGGGCGTCGACGTAGGCAAGCGTATCTGCTTCAGAAGGAAAATTAGCAGGGAGGAGCTTATCATTAGCTCCCCCGTCGCGAAGAAAAGGGTTTCCGGCGCTCGCTTCATAACACCAGAAGGTTGTTGTTATTAAAATCACAACTGCTAATTCCATAACAGTTCTAATTCCATATCCTTAATTAAGAAATAACTACAACTACACATGGCCCTTATATCTCTCTCGAAGAAGAGGAACAGCAGTGGAGGTATTCTAGTTTTTCGTTCCCAGTTCAGTATACGATTGAAGGCTTTCTTCCGCAACAGTTTTCATACTTATCAAATAATTACTTTATTATGAAGCGTTTCTTTACGTAAAAATTATTAATTTTTAGACTTTAAATATTATCCAGAATATGTTAACGAAGTGAGATAAAAATGGATTTTCATTGATTTCACTGTTAATTCTCAATTTGATAAATCTGCAATATGTAAACATTGATACTTATTAAACTCGTTTTCATAAAAAATTATAATGGTACTTGTGGGTTATCTGTCGCCGCTTTTTAATATACCTATTGGTTATCTGTTTCCACTTTTTACTTGTGGGTCATTTATTTTTTAGTTAGGTTAGGTTAGGTTAGTGTGAGGTTATGTGGAGGAGCAAGCTACCCGCTAGTGTCGACCCATTCGACGGCATCCTGAGGCCATCGCCGCGTTCATGCCACCCGAATAATATGATTAATGTTTGTTATTTTGAGAAATAAAAATAATTTAAGAAAAAAATAGTATATTTTTGTAAAAATGGCAACATGATAACACACATCTGTATTTGTGAAAAAGTTGGAAAATTAAATTAAAAAGTGGCGACAGATAACCCACAAGTACCAAAATAATTATTGTAGTTATATCGAAAAAATGTCGAAAAATATCCGACTTATGGACGTCTTACATGTAGCTTTGCCAAACCTACTGAGGCCTGCTGTCAGCCTAAGTCTCGGATTTATTACATAGATTGTAGGCCGAAAGAGTAGGCAACCTGTATGGCCAAGTAAACAGAATCTTTGTGGGCCCGCCAGTATTTTTTTAAGTCTAATAGTTATAGCCCAGTCCCGCAAAGTAAACTTTTATATTTGGCACGACAGTTCGGTAAACAGACTTATTTTTCAGTTAGTTAAACTGAACAGAATTGGCGAATTGACCCTTGAGATAAACTTTGGGATGAATAAACACACTTTCATATTTGTACATTTGATTTGGTGTGTCTAAATTTCCAAAAAAGGATGAAAATTCTTTAAGGAAAAGTTTAAGAATCCGATTTATAAGTTGTACCAACTTGGTACCTTTGTTAAATATGATGACTCTAACATTTTGCGTTTGTTGACGTATTCTAATTTGACCCTTGACCTCCAAAGGACATTGACCACCCCGCTATGGGCTTGCCACAGAAAGTTTGGAATTGGAACTCTTTTTATTTTATAAATATTTCAAACAAAACAATGCCAATAATAACGCAGGATTCCGACACGTTAGATTAGAATAAATAAAATTCACGATCGACTGTTGTTCTTTTGAACTGTTTTTATCCTTGAATATATTTTATCATTGTGTAATCATATATTACCAATCTCGAACTAATATTTATTTTAGTTTATTTTTTTAATACTCGAAGATTATTCCCTTCGTAAAGCATTTCCTAATATGTAAAATGACCATCTGACTCAATGAAGCCTCAGAGATGCGTTCATTGTAAATTATTCACCAAATCTCATGCACCAATTTGGCCACGCCCACTGGAGTTCCATATTTGTTCATTTTCCTTCTGGGTCTTTCAGTCAGAGCAAAAAGAAACTAGATTCTGTGGCGCAGATATACATCTGGAATTCTTATAGTCTAAATTTGTATTATTTATGAGGTACTGTAGATTAAACCAGAAATAAACGGAGGTAAAACCACATTAAAATCCACCGTGGTTCAAACTGTGAACCGTTGGTTTTTGACGAAGATATTGACCGATGGATTACGTGATAGAGTCGAATTTCATAATGCGGGTTTGTGCGCTAAAATTTGAATGGAAATCAAGTTTTTGGATCACCTGAAGATCAGGGCCCCCAGCCTCAATTACCAAATGATATCTTCGTTAAAACTAACGAAAATATCACGACAGTTGACCTAACCGGGCATTCAATTTAATTTATTATTAATTTGGTACTGTAAAGCAAAAACAAGAATACATGGGGACCCTGATCTTCAGGTGATCCATGTTTTTTAATATTTTAACTGAAACACCGAGATGAGAACAAGGAAAATTACAAATTTTCTCACAAAATGACCATTGCATCCATGTTTTAAATTCTTTAGCCTATCATAACCGAATAATCCAAGAATAAGCACCCCAAATCAATTTAGGGTGCTTTTTCTTGGATTGGGGTCGAACGAGGGTGCTTATTCTTAGATTGCTCTAAAATGGAGTTAATTGCTTTAAAATGGTTAATTGAATGCCCAGTTAGGTTAATTGTACGCCCTTGACGATTAGTTAGGTTAAGTCGTGATATTTTCGTTAGTTTTAACGAAAATATCACGAGTTAACCTAAGCAATCGTCAAGGGCGTACAGTTGACCTAACCTGGCATTCACTTAACCTAACCGGGCATTCAATAATTTTACCGTAGGTTTCATATATATACTATATAGGAGCAATCTAAGAATAAGCACCCTATAATAATGGCAGCACTTCAAACTGAAGTGTTACCATTACTGGTTAAAGATCCATTGCCAGTAATAAATTGGTGTAAGGGAAAAAATCTTATTAAAAAAGTGATGCTGTGTGCTACGTGCGATCAAGCAATGACCTGGACAAAGTTTTCGAGGAATGTTGATGTTAAAATCTTTTAATTTGGATTGAGGTCGAACTGGGGTGCTGTTTCTTGGAATGGGGTCTAACTGGGGTGCTTTTTCTTGGATTGGGGAATTTGGGTTGCTTATTCTTGGATTGCTCCTCATAACCAAATGAATACACAGACAGTTATTGTAATTTCTTGCAAATATAAATTATAATACATAGTGTGTGTGTGTGTGTATATATATATATACACACACACATATAAATCAAAATTTATCCTGTGACTCATGCCTCTTAGAAATTATCCGGAATATCGATTAACACCCACTTCTGCAGGGGTGTGACCTTCAACGAGACCAAAGAGTATTACAATAACAAAGCACTAAGAACAGTTAAGGTAAAAAAAAAAAGCTTATATAATGCATAATCGTGTTAATAAATTCTATCAGAGAAGGAATGTTAACAAGGTTATGAGGTACACACACACACACACACACACACACACACAAAATTACCTGATAACTGTACCAGCCCGCACCCATATGCGTGTAAGGGGTGTATACGGGTAAAATTTTTACCATATTTGCCGGATGAGTAAGCCAAATGTACGGGTGTGCCCCTTTAGATTGCAGATAACTACCAACGGGTACGAGAAGAATTTTTATGGGCAGTGTAAGTAATTTAGCGGGTGATGTTTTGAAGAAGTGGGTACAGTCAAGGGTACAGGAATGCACGCCGTGCGGGTTTTTCTAGTTCTTATGATATTCGCCCAAGAATTGTACCCGCCCATAATCGGCCGCAAGCACGGGCAAACAGGGAATGATGAGAAAATCACAATTAGCTATTTAAAGTATTAACATACCCCGCACTCCATAACGGGGTATGTATGGCGAATACAGCAAGGTTTTCGCATGGAAGTCGTTACGGTCTCTGATTCATTGACTTTGTATATGGGAACCTCCATTTTCCTAACCGAGCAGTAGACAACACTGTGGTGCCAAATAAAAATATGGTCCATAACCCCCGCCATTTATAATGGAATGCTCTTATATAAACTACTGCTTGAGATCTTAACAGAAGGCCTACAACCCCTTAAACCCCTTATCAATTCAATGCTTTTCGTTTAAAAATTAGACTACAATAGGTCTAGTATGCCTATTTGTCTATTTAAAGTTTGACTTTTGTAGGCCCAATTAAACCTACAGTATTTTACTCCTTCGTAAGCCTATATTTGGTCATTTCCTTTTAGTTTATGTAACAAACACCTGTACTTTTTTGTCGCAGTTTTAATATTAAATATTTAATAATATTAATTTATATTCCTCTGTATCGCATTTGAACTCCATAACTTTTAAAAATGACAATTAATTAATTGCCATGAATCGATACCAGATAAATAGTTTTACATTTTTTTAATGTTTATGTTTAATTTCCTTAGATTTTGGTGCTTTATTTTTGAAGGATTTTGACGCATGCGCAATTTAGATTGAGAAATAATGTTGCAAGCTGTATAATTCATTTCGAGACCATTATTATTATTATTATTATTATTATTATTATAATACATAATTATATTATTATTATTATTTTAATATGGAGAAGTCACGAATGAAAAATAGTAGTTATTTATTTCTTAGCATTTCCATTGCGCAGTTTCTAGTTTGTAAATTTACCTATTAATAATAAGCGTTACACATACTTCCATATCCGATATCGTACAATGGAGAGTTATATTTAACTGTTTGTGGCAAAATATCCCTTTCACCTCGAATAAAGCTGTTTCCGCCTTTCACTATCGACCAAGCCGATTCACGAAAAGACACCCATAATTACACCTTCAATGGTAATTTCCAGTTAGCCGAATGAAATAGTTCTTTCAATTTTCTACAATAGTCGTAATTTCAATTCCAACGGTTTTAGTCTGTTATTAAATCGATAGACAATTTGGACAATATCTATTAGTAATTTCAGTTCTTATTTAGTTAATAATTTTTATTAACAATTTTAATGAAGAGTCGTTTTACCAAAAAATATAGAAGTGGTACACAAGGCCGTTTATGACCTCCCCCCCCTGCAACCAAGTTATGTGCATCCCGTTTTTTAAAATACATACGTGAAATCTGAAATCCATGTATTAAATGATATATATATATATATATATATATATTAAATTATCGCTGTTTATATATATATATATATATATATATATATATACACACACCCCAACGTGTTTATAAGTTCATTTGTTAAGTAAATCTAATACTAATAATCTTCAATAAACTTTTATTAATACAGTATAACATTATAGCATTCAAACAATAATAAACTGCAGCAATGAATAATATAATTTAAAAAATCACTTTAATTGCACTCCTAATTTTTTATCCAAATGATAACCTCACGCGCGCACACACACACACACACATATATATATGTGTATATATATAAGACCATTAGCAACATTCCGCTATATGCACTCAAGAAAATCTGAGCAACAACTGAAAGTTTTGCTTTTGCACAGACCACAACGGAGAGAGGCACTTTGTGACTTAATTATGTGGGGTCGAGGGTCGCTCGGCGTTGCCAAGCGACAAGGTTCAAAGCGGCATCTTTATGACGTCACCAATTTCAAATTTTTTTTCCATCTGCATTTAGATAAAAATGACTACCGGACAAAAGTGGTTTAAATGGGTCGGATTGCATTATTTTAATATTAGAATAAATATAACCCATGAAAATGGGCAGACATTAACTGTTGTTTTTTTTATCAAAATTTCAGAATTAAAATAATGATTTATAAACCAAATAATCTAAAATGAAGGCTTACATTTTGTGGACATGTTTTTTTGCTTCAGTAATAAAATTTTATGGTTTTGAAATATACTATAAAACTGAGCCACATTAATAACAACCAATCCTGAGAAAGTGGGCGGGGTTTTATATCTCTTAAAAGATATATGCAATAATTTCTAAATGAATTAATTTTTTTCTCCATCTACGCTGCATTCATAAATATTTTGAGACTTAAATAGTTGGTTGATAGGTCGTTTTACGTCCTTCAACTTTCAATTCAGACTCAGATAATGCAGATGGACGATATCATTGTTATTAATTCAGACTCGGATAATGCAGATGGACGATATCATTGTTATTGTATTATTAATACAATTGTATCGTGAACCTTGTATCAAATACGCAAATATGAAAATATCTTATAAATTACATTGTCAATACGCAATTATCACTGATGTATCGTGTCACACTAGTTTATCCAAAACGAATACGAGTATTCGATTCATATGAAACTCCTCATTCTTATGAAACTCTCATTCATAAGAAACTCCTCATTTCATCATTGTTTCAAGGCATTCAGACAACGACACAGAAATATAACCTTAACTTATTAAGCGACTAATTTAATTTTTTTTTTATAAATGTACACGATATATAAGATAAAAATTATCTTGTGTCAGTAATGTATGGTTGTTGGTTAGCCGATCAGCCCACCCTGATCGAGCAAGCCGGCGGCACGCAGGTAACCAAACGCCCTCTCCGGAGTGGACCAGAGGTTCAGCGCACTAGTGATGTTGTGTTGTGTCCTGGCACAGGTGGCAGGTGTCGTCTGTGGAGTTGTCTAGTCTGTAAGTTGGGGTGATGTCCATATCGGAATCGTGCTAAGTTAACTCGATCCGATCTGCTCAGGCTGGTCTCTGACCCGTCAATGGGTGTCGGCTTCGCACCTAGGACCGCATTCGGACCGAGTCGTGTTAGTGCTTTGTGGGTTAGGTGTGTGTGTGTGTGTGTGTGTGTTTTCTGTACTGTGTGATGTCTGTGGAGCGTGGTATGGAATGGAGAATTTGGTTATAATGTCTCTCTGGTGTTACCTTAATGGTGCGAGGTGTTGGTGCATGATTGTACATGTAGTGGCAAGGGTGCTGTGGGTTAGTTGTCGCTACTGCCATCAATTGTGTTCCCCTCATGTCTAAATGTTGGATACGACATGTGTAGCTATTATTGGTGACTTTAATGATAATGTGCTTAATGATAATTCTTTGTTTAGCAACCACTTAAAAGCTTTCTGTGAAGATAATAATTTGACCCTCTCATCCATGTGTAGTCTTCCTGGTGATAGCTTTACTTATGTTAGTGATAGTTGGCACACCACCTCAGGGCTGGATCAGGGGCGTACCTAAAGTAGTTGGCACCCGAGGCGGATCTTTCCTTTGGCACCCCCATAAATAATTTTAAAATTTAAACTCACAGAAAAATATATTAGATTTGCAAGTAGATTTTTAAACAGTACAGTACTGTCATAAGCAAATTGGAAATAAGAAAAATGCAGGACATTAAAAATTCAGTGAACAGGTAATACTGCATTTTATTTTATACAAAAAACACAGGAAATCCAGTCTGAACGCTCAGCCTATTCTTCAAAGGTAAATAGAGAGAATTCACAGTCTCTGCTTTCGAGCCTTAATTTCTGCAAATTGATCAATGACCTCATCAAAATTCACCTTCTTTGCATATTCATGTTCAATTGAAAGTAAAGCCAGATTTGTCAATCTTGTCTGACTCATGGTCGAGCGAAAGAAATTTTTTATCAATTTCAATTTGGAAAAACTTCTTTCACATGAAGCAATAGACACACAGACAGTCAAAAAGAATCTCAAACACAGTGACAAGCTTGGCAAAGATTCACCAAAATCCCATTTCACAATAAACTCCAGAAACTGCAATGCTGTTCGTTTCTTTGCCTCTTCAACGCTGATTTTGGCAGCTTCCAAATGCCTCCGAAGTCGTTCAATTTCCACACTATCTTCATCAGAGAATTCATCGAAAATCTGAGTCAAATTTGGAATATACTTCCAAAGTTCTTATTTTGTTGCAACAACCAAAGTGTTTGGCTGAATAACAGCGAAGATTGACAGAATTTGTTCCATTGCCTTAGAACGAATCTCCAATTCTTGATGAAAGCGATCAAGACATTCAAACATAGCCCTTTTTACTTTCTCTGTCAATGTGAGACCAGCATCCTTTGCCATCTCTCCTGGCATCCTTTTTCGGAGCTTTACTCTCCCTCTTCTCTCCATAGAAATGTCCATTTCCTCACACTTTGTAGTTGCATAATGAATGGCTCTCTCCACAATTTCATTGCGCTGATCTTCAAGAAACAGTTTTAGAGCTTGGAGCTTCACAATGCACTTTTCAAGGCTGATTCCAACTGTTTGCAAATACTTTTGTGGGAGATTAATTTCTTCCAGGACTTCACACCAGAAAGAAAGGTAACTCAAAAAAGAGAAATCACATACAGCAGACAGCAAAATCTGGTCCACATTTTCTTTGGGATCGCGCAGTACTTCAAGAGTTGAGGTCAGCTTTTCAAAATTTGCCTTCACTGGTTTCACAGCGTCATAATGAGCACTCCATCTTGTCTGGGAAAGTCTTTTGACTGTCATGCCTACATTCTCCATCAGCACTTCCCATCGATAAACACTTATAAACACTTAAACATCACTATGATACCACATTGTCAAAAATTACTGGACACTGGCATAAGTACCATGATATTGGTATAAACACCAGCACTTTATGTTTTATCATAATTATTTAATGAAACATATCTTATGTATGTGGAGTCACAGAGACAAGTGAACAAGACTTGGAATGTCATTTGCAGCCAGCTGGCTATGCTCAACAAACTGATGACTAAAACGTCAACAAACGTTCGCCTTTCGATGTAATTTTTATTAAATATTTAATTTTTCGTTTGTAAATTTTGTATTGCCAATAAAAATAAAAATTTATTTTATAGTGGAAATTAATATTAAGCTGTTGTAATAATTTGAACATTTTTTAATTTTTTTTTCTTACTTTGGCGAATTTTTCATTTGGTTTGAAAACTTGTACTGGTATTTCAACTCTCCCGATGGCATCCCCCCTCCTGGCTGTCACCCGGGGCGGACCGCCCCCCTCGCACCCCCCTTAGTACGCCACTGGGTTGGATCACTGTATTGTACACCTGATGCAAATCAGGTAGTTCTGAATATGGCAGTTTTGTACTCCTATGCTAGTTTGACCACATGTCCCTATTAACTGAGTTTGACATTAATTGTATTCTAATGCTATCACAGGTAAATGATACACGTAAACGAAGTTTGACTGGTCCAAAGTTGATGATGAGGGCAAACAACAGTATTGTAATAAGTCTGATGTATTTTTAGGTAATATATGTATCCCTAATGATGCTCTAACTTGTCAGGATGTAAACTATAGAATTCAAACACATATTTTGGAATTTAAAGACATGCATGAACAAGTTGTTTCCTCTCTCAATAATCCTAGCCTAGACTTAAATACCTTTAGGAGAAAAAATTATGCATGTAGACCTGGCTGGAATGATTATGTGGCTAACTTCATAATGCATCTAGAAATGCTTTTTTAATGTAGTGTGAGTAAGGGAATCCAAGGCAAGGCCCTGTACTACAACAAAAACAGAGAGCTAATACCAGGTTCAAGTATGCATTAAGGTATATAAAAAATCATGAGGATGAGTTAAGTAGGGATGCTCTGGCTAGAAAGTTTGCCAGTAAGAATCCAAGAAACTTTTGGGAAGAATTAAAAACAATGAATAATAGTGCAATGTCTCTCCCTGCTAATACTGAAACTGTAACTGGGACTGAGAATATAGTCAAATTATGGAAGGAACACTGCAGTGAGTTATTCAACTCTGTACATAAAAACAATAATGTTAATTGGTTTGCTCATTTGTATCAGTTGTTCGGAGACAATTGTGATGCTACCTATAGTCAGGGCCGTTTCTAGCATTTTGGGGGCCCTAGGCAAGATTCTTTTTTGGGGCCCCCAACCCCATTAACTGATCATTTGCCAGATATGCATCAAAACATATGCCTTATATACGTATAATGTGATATATATATGGAAAGCCCCACGTGCCATGCACAAAGTCCTTAACTTTTCCATCCATGAGGCAGCGTGATCATGCTGGTTTTTTTTGCATATATATATATATATATATATATATATATATATATATATATATATATATATATATATATATGTGTGTGTGTGTGTGTGTGTGTGTGTGTGTGTGTGTGTGTGTGTGAGAGAGAGAGAGAGAGAGGGAGAGAGATAGGCATAAATAGGACAAAGCGAAATGGTTACTAACTTCTTTAATTTATTTTAAAGAATATGCCTATAACTAGCATTGCATACAATAAGCCAAATTTGCATTGCCAAAATGAAAATTTTCATTGAAAGTTAGTGTTTCTTTTGTTGTAATTTTTAAACATAATTAACACTGCACATTTTGAACAAAAACATTTTTACATTTTTAAAAACATTTCACTCAATACATACAAAGATTGTTTCGAATTCAATCCCTATCGTATCCTTCAGAAATTTTGCCTCCTATACTTTTTTGAAGCGGGGCTCTAGGCAGTCGCCTATTTCGCCTATTGGAAGAAACGGCCCTGCCTATAGTCCAAATATAACAGTTAGTGTATTTGGGACTAAACAGGCCATAAAATGTTTAGATTGTAACAAATCATGTGGTATTGATGGTATTTCTGCTGAGCATCTGAAATTTAGTAGTGACAGATTAGTGTCTCTGTTAGCTTTGTGCTTTACAGGTTCACTGATACATGGTGGTTTGCCTGATACAATGTTATCCGTTGTTTTGGTGCCAGTACTAAAAGATAAAAAAGGTAAAATCAACAGTAAAGATAACTATAGGCCAATAGCCTTTCGCCAGTATAATGTCTATTGTCTAAGGTGTTTGATTATAGACTCATTAATAGACTTGAATGTTACCTGTACACTAGTGATAAAGAATTTGGTTTCAAAAAGAAACACAGTACTGATATGTATGTGTATACCAGTGCCGGCTCCAACCTTTTGGCTGCCCTACGCGCAAATATCTTTGGGGCCCATAATATATATATATATATATATATATATATATATATATATTATATATATATATACCGGGTGGACCAAAAAACTATTACCCAACTTTTG
The DNA here is from genome assembly GCA_023014485.1 of Bathynomus jamesi. Classification (NCBI taxonomy): domain Eukaryota; kingdom Metazoa; phylum Arthropoda; class Malacostraca; order Isopoda; family Cirolanidae; genus Bathynomus; species Bathynomus jamesi. The sequence continues at coordinate 339,028 of JAJOZX010003548.1, read as the reverse complement.
AAAAATATTGTGGCTCACCCTGTATATTGATCTTACTGCTGAGGCCGTATGTTGTACCCATACTTTTACTCTTTCAAACGCTGGCTTTGAATCTAGATTCAACGCCCCAGGAGTAGAGGTACAGGCTCACAACTGGAGGGAGGTATCAGAATATGGCGCTCAATTGAAAGGCGGGCAACTGATACTTTCAGATGACAGTCAGTTTCTCCATAAATAATTAATTTTCCTAATTTTTACACAAAATAATTAATTTATTTCCTTTTTCATTTCAGACCATCATTCTGCTATAGTTGGTGAACAAGTTATAACATAATGAAATGCTCTTTGGAAGATGAAGCATTGATATTGAACCTGTGTAAGAAGAAACACTGGGGTGCAAAACGAATGAAGAAAGAGTTTCCAAATAAACGATGGACGATACCTGGACTTCAGTATCTCATAAAGAAAATTGACATCACAGGGTCGACCAAACGAAAAGAAGGCAGTGGAAGGCCAAAAACATCACGTACTGAAGAAAATATTGACACGGTTTCATCCATGATATGCATGAAATGATTATTTTTTAATTTCTCCAAAAATTTTTAATTAATATTTTTAATAAGAACTACTTTGTGCCATTCCGCCGCATGATTGCCTATAAAATGCGGCAATGAGGTGGAAATGCGTCAGTTTGGAATGTAACGTTGTTGATGATGGATGTGTGCACTGGATGTTCCGTCAGTGAGCTTAAACTAGTCTAGATTCCAACATAGTGTGCGAAACTTGCAATCTTAATTATATCGAAGTTCATCGTTATTTTTTATAATTATTCTAGTGTGAACATGTAATAATGCGCCTCGGTGGTGTAGTGGTTAGCGTCGCTGACTACGAATCCATCGGCCCCGGATTCGAGACCCGACGGCAGCCGGCGCGCAGCAAAACCCAGCTGTTCATCCTTCCACACAATAAAGAAAGTGGTTGGTTGATAAATGGGTACCCTAGGTGGCCTAGTGGTTAAGACGCTGGGCTGCTGATGGGGCGTGGTTCGGATTCCACGTTAAACTGTAGGTCTAAGGTGGAGTGAAAAGCTTGACCTTCGTCAGAATGAACAATTCCGGCGGAAGCTAACCAAAGGTTAATGCAGTGCTGTGATCTATCTACTTGTCAGTTGACCTTGGTCAACTGAATGCCCGGTTAGGCCAACTGTACGCCCTTGACGATTGGTTAGGTTAAGTCGTAATATTTTCGTTAGTTAACGAAAATATCACGACTTAATCTAACCAATCAAGGGCGTACAATTGACCTAACCGGCCATTCAATTAACCTTAGTTATTTAATTGGTGATAATTAGTTTTTTTCTGCATTATTTGGTAATAATTACTGATTTTTTTCTGCTACTTTTACAGATCTGCTACTTTTATAGATGGAGCCGCGAATGTAATACTTTACCGATAAATTTATAGGTAATTATTCGTTTTTACACCCAGTCTGTTTTTATGATGAGAACAAACTTTTCTGGTCAATTTTGAGGTGTTTTGCACGAATCTGTCATCCGTTTCCTGTGCAAATGCGTAGTTTTCGAGATATCGTCATCTCGAAAACTACGCATTTGCACAGGAAACGGATGGCAGTTTCGTACAAAACACCTCAAAATTAACCAGAAAATTTGCACTCGTCATTTTCGTTTAAACTAACGAAAATATCATGACTTAACCTAACCAATCATCAAGGGCGTACAGTTGACCTAACCGGGTATTCAATTGATCTAGCCGGTGTCACGTACTGAACTGTCCGCAAAACATTAGGACCGATCAATTTGTGATGCGTGGTCTTTACGGGGGCTCCGCCCCCGTACCCCCGAGACCTAAATTATAAAAATGATAATGTAATAACATGTGCCCACCTTGCCTTGGTGGTCCGCTAAATTTCGCGTGCCCTTAAAGATTGAAACACTGAAACTACACTCACGTTTTTTTTAGGATTTTTTTACGGCACCTAAAGACCTTCTGGTCTTTTCTTAAAATACAAGCATTATTGCATTTAGGGCAGGTCACGGATGTCTTAATTATTCCGTGATTGAAAAAAAGGTCTAAACTCTTGTCTTCATCGAGGGTAATATGGCGGATTACGTCTTCAAAGTCAAATATGCAAAACTGACACGTCATACTTGTGGTCACAAAAACACCGAACTAACAAACCAATTGCTAATAATGATTTAATTTTAAAACAGGACAAATTGAATTACGCAGAAGTAGCCAGAAACACCAAAAATAGGAAATATTCACCGAATAGTTGATATATATATATATATATATATATATATATATATATATATATATTGAAAAACACGAAAAATAGGAAATATATTTTAATAAAAAAACACATTTTATACAAATCTGCACAAGATAAGATATATATTTTCTTAGTCAATTTTGAATGGCAATTCAATATATTGTACTGTTTTAACCGCGCGTGAGCTGGTTAAAAGACGAATATTAACCAATTTGTCTTTTAACCATATTTTTATAAAAATAGTAATTTAAAACAGTTAACGCATACCGTTAAAATATATTATTTTCCACAGCAATGTTATAATATAGCGTTTATAGAGATGATTTAGCAAGGTTTACCCAAGTAAATGGCATTTTCTATGCATATTATAAAAAATAGTAATTTAAGGCGAAACTTAGCCATTTTTTCTCCTTTTACAATGCATTAAAGAGAATTTTATTTAATTCTTCATTGAAGAAGAATCATTTAGCATTTACCTTGAAAGGTATAGAAATGTTCGTTTACTTTTCAGTCAAACGATTATAGATATTTGAAAGGTATAAAAATGTTCTAATGGAGTTATGTATATACATCTATTAACTCCCAGCGTCCTTTTTTGAGGACAAATTTTAAAACTGCAATTTTAGGTTACAACTTCATTTTTTTAAAAATATTTTTCCTGTATCAATTAACTGTTTATTTATAGTCTAGCGAATATAACAAGAAATATCAGGAAATAGTTTCGGGCTAATTATAAACCTTCTCGCTTTCTCTCTCTATCGCCCCCTCTCAGGAAAAAACTTAAGGACCGCCCATAAACCCCCGCTCAGTAACCTCCCACTAAAATACGATCAACCAATGAGTGTTTTGCTTTCTGAAAGTGCGGGGGAAGAAGGCTTTCCTTCATCATGCCCCATTCTAGGGGCGTTTCTCCCCGCTCCTAAAAAATGCGTAACAGAGGCATATACGATCCATTTCCAATTTAGTGAAGCTTTCAAGCAGTGCAATACGAATTTATAAGCAAAGAAAATGTCGTCGGACGAATTCCCGAATATTGTCATGTAAGTTATTTAAGTGCTCTACGCGAATAATCTTATTTGCTCTCAGTGAAGTATATGGAATCTATTTCTACTGTGTCGCCATTTTATGAAGAAGTGTGTTTTTTGTGAGTGCACAATTTTAATATATTATTATTTTTATCTGAAAGGTCGGACTCTTTCATTCACGGATGTCTAGACGAATTTACAACACCCGAATTGTTTCTATGTGGTGATACAGTGTGAGTAGCTATTTTATCTTATATCCTCACTATATATATATATATATATATATATATTATATATATATATATATATTATTATATATACTGGGTGATTCAGCAAAGAGTACATTAATTGGAGGATGAAATCCTTGGATAATTCTAAACCACAATGTCTCTATGGTAAAATGTCAGATTCTGCATAGTTTCCATGTTACAATACATTTAAGATGTTGTATTAATGAGAGTGCATATGAAGTGAAACCCCCGTAGGTTTTTGTAATCATTTATTCACAGATCTCTACAGTGTGACCTCTCTTGTTACAACCTAAAGGAAATGTTCAAAGTTGCCCCCTTCTGCCTCGATGCAGGCCCGTACACGTCGTACCATTGAATGTCTGACGCGTTCCAGAAGAGAACATTTTGCCCGATCATCAAGGGAATATCTGGATACTGTTTATCCCAACAGGTGGATAGGGCGTGGGTGGACCCCGTTCCCTGGCCACCCCGCTTCCCAGATCTTAACCCTTTGGATTTCTACCTGTGGGCCATTTAAAGACGTTGGTGTATGATACAGAGGTTCAAACAACAGGTGCGAGCAAATTAACATAATCCAGGCATTCTGGAACGCGTCAGACATTCAATGGTACGACGTGTACAGGCCTGCATTGAGGCAGAAGGGGCAACTTTGAACATTTCCTTTAGGTTGTAACAAGGATGGGTCACACTGTAGAGATCTGTGAATAAATGATTACAAAAACCTACGGGGGTTTCACTTCATATTCACTTTCATTAATACAACATCTTAAATGTATTGTAACATGGAAACTATGCAGAATCTGACATTTTACCAGAGAGACATTGTGGTTTAGCATTATCCAAGGATTTCATCCTCCAATTTAATGTACTCTTTGCTGAATCATCCTGTATATATGGGATGAATTTCACAATTAAACACGTGAAATAAATGAATGCTGCAAACCCACAGGAGAAATAAAAACGATTCCAAGGCCTTTCGTGTATTCAGAGCTACATCTCATCAGGGAATGACGTCATTCCATGACGAGGTGTGGCTCTGAATACACGAAAGGCCTTGGAATCGTTTTTATTTTTCCTTGTGGGTTTGCAGCATATATATATATATATATATATATTATATTATGATGAATAAAACCACGAAGGAAAGGAAACACAAAATGGTGCTCAAGCGCTTTCGTCTAATGACATCCTCAGGAACACTGAAGTACATAAAAAGGTTACAGCCTATATATAGGTTACAGAAAGAAAAAAAGAAAAAATAAATAACATACATACACACCACATATATATATATATATAATATACATACATATCTATATATACAAATACATACATACATACATACATACATATATATACAATAAACAGAGCAGTAAAATAAAAAATAAAAAAATTAAAACCTTAAAGGATTACCAGTGAGGCGTACAGATTTGTAAGGAAAATATCGATTTTTAGCACAAGATCAAATGGATTATAAAAATACAAATTTATACTGGAACTCTGCCCGGGTTTTAACACACTGCTGCCTATGTCAGGTTTCGATATATATAAAAAATAAAATGCAAATTAAAAGTTAATAAAGTAGAAGACAAGTTTACCAAAGATTTAATGTTTTACCCTTCTTATCTAAGTCTGTTTTAAAGGATTCAAAATAACAGGATCGAGTTGAAAAAGACCTTTGCTTATGTTGAAGTTATTTGAAAGTTGGATAATGGCAGACTCAAGAATATTTCTATTAACAATGTAATATATATTATATATATATACTGTATATATAATACCCATTCTCTACGTATGCGACCTTATTTTACAGTGCTGACGTGTGCGTCGATTTCATGGGATTCGTAGACGACGGATGTACATTCTCGAGTCAGGCCTTCGAGCAAGCGGCTTTACAAGAATCGCGCTACGAGAGTAGCCCCGTCGATTACATCGTGTAAGTAATTGAAAACAGTCTATTAAGGTGTGCCTCAAGCAACTTCCACCTTACATAAAACCTCTTTTAAAATGAATAGAGCATATATAATAAACATCCTTTAAACTCTATCAATAATATTTTTATTCCTAGGGATGCTCCGACTGTATAATTTTTTCCTTTTTAGGGACGACCAGCCCGAATGCGAGAGTATAGGAGAAATGAAGTAAGTTTTTATTCTTGTACGTGTGTGCTGAATAACAAATATTTTCAACATTTCATGATGCTAAGATTTTTCTGTATCTAAAAAGATACAGTTATGAATTTCATTTAGCGTATACGCCACATTTTCACGTTATATATATATAGTTTTTAAGAAAATTATATGCAAGATAGTTATCACATTTTCATAATTTTAGGTCTGACGCTGACCTTCTTCGGTGTGTATTGGTGTACGAATCAAAACTGGACCTTCAAACCATCGATCTCACAGCGTAAGAATTCGATTTTAGTTTTAAAATCTCTATTCTCTACATTTTTGCTGAAAGATGGGATAAAATGCGATTCTAAATAAAGAAGCTCTGGTACGGAGAACTAAATATCCTGAAAACTCCAATAATAATGAAGTGAAAATGAAATGAAATGAAAAGGTTTATTGGCAAACTATAGTCCATATGACAAATATTATTAATACAATGACAGTTCACATACTAAGGATAGAAATATATACAGTTGATTAGAAATAATACAGTAATGTTGAGGTTAAGTGGAGCTACAAACAGACGTTTTCGCACCAAGAATTCCATAGCTTAGAGCAGTGCTGTCCAACTTCTATAAAGCGCGGCCAAGATGTTGCCTATAATCATACACTGTTGGTTAATACGACTTAGGAACCCGCTGAATGTTGTTCTCCCTACTAGAAATGACAAAATAGGGAAGAAAATTCAGAAATGAAATTTGGCAAACGTCCATTCCGCGGGCCGCAAGTTGGATAGCGCTGGCTTAGAGGATAAACGACAGGACTCATGGATAGCTTGGATAATCGGGTTAGTTGATGTTTTAATTGTTTGCATTAGACTGTATTGATCACGTCTTGTTACCTCCGGGAAGCTCGGGACATTGTGAGCAGCAAACATTTGCGAAGTTGAGCATCTCGAGGTAATTTATGTAAGAGTCTAAAAGACCTGTTATACAGCAAATTCAGGGTTCTATCAGAACTTTTTTATAATTCACCTACAGTTGCTGTCCGTATATATTACTGCAGAAACTACGAAAGAGAGTGTCTTTAGCTACACTTGTACAGAACCAAAAGTTCCTTATAGTCATATTCGCCTTAGCACAAAGGCTTCGAGATTGTTTTCTTATATCTGAGTCATCACTCAAGGAGCTGGTAATATTTTGACCCAAATACTTAAACTCTTCTACTTTCTCAATTACTCCACCTTTCATTTTAAACCTAATATCAACTGGCTGATTACAGCTTTTAGGATGGAATTGCATAACCTTAGTTTTTGTAACATTAAAAAGAATATCACGTTTCCGCGAATACACTTCGCAGACTTTTAGTAGCCGAGCAAGACCTTTAACAGAGGGACTTATTAACACCATATCATCGGCATAAACTAAGTTATTTATCCTTGTGTTATCTATAAAACATCCCACTGTTGCCTCATTAAGTGAAGCAATTAATCCGTCAATATACACATTAAACAGCATAGGGGAGAGCAAGGAGCCTTGTCTCACTCCACAAGAGGAGCCAAAACATTCGGATAGTACATTGCCCTAACTAATGGTAAAAGATTGGTGGGAATACCAAAATTTCAATAAATTCAATATGTACATGGGAACCTTCCTGTCTTCTAGTTTTTTAAAATAAAATATTGTGGTTTACTCTATCATATGCGTTACTTATATCTAGGAAACAGCTATAAATAGTTGAATTACTGTCATTGTATTTAGATATTGTTTTTTATGTATCATACATAGATACACAGGTCAGTTGAGTGGGACTTTTTAAAACCAAAATGATTAGATGTCCATAGGTAATAATTTAATCGGAGTAACAAGAATTTTTCTAGTAGTTTCGAGAAGCAGGAAGCGAATTCTGTAATTATTGTTGGACAGAATGTCTTCATACTTATTTTGACTCTGCAGGGATATAGCTATGAGCAAGCATGGCTGATAAGAGCAATGACATATGCAGGCATACTACGTTATTGGCATATTTTAAGTGCTCATTTGATAGGTCATCTACTCCTGACGCAGAAACAGTCTTTAACTCTTTAATTAACCTTTTTACTTCAGGAACTGATATCAAAGCATTTTCCCTTGTCCTTCCCACAGGCGTTTCGCTGCAATCTATCTTAAGATTATCCCTACTCACATTATTAAGAATGTTAGAGTAGTGTTTTTTTCACAGCTTTGCAATTTCATCCCGCCCCCACACTCCATCGATTGTCGGAGGGAGGACACTTTTGACACCCGTTTAATTCTTAACAAATTTCCGAAATTTGTTATTATCGTTATTTATGCGAGCTTCACAGGCTTTTGATGCTCGAATATACTCTTCTTCCTGTTTACATCGCCTTATGGCTGCCTTATACTGACCCCTACTTCTACAAATGTTCATGTATACTGGGCCTAATCTGGGTCTACCATGAAATCACCACAAATCGTAGGCGTCTTTCGATTCCCTCTTCAGGGGGGCAATAAAATCATTCCATCCAGGAATAATCTTAGTATGATAGTTGTAAGATTTAATCAGAGGGTTTCCTGCTTCTCTTAACAGGGATACTCTTGTTATAATACCTATCTATGAGTTTACAGTGAGAATCATTTGAGCAAAGGATTACACAGGCAAGATGCAAAATTTCTAAATTATTAAAGAGGTGACCTGTTCTGTCTTTGTATTCTATTCTCTGTTGCATATTAACATTAGACCAATCGACGCGATTATTTTTCCTATTGAGTTCTTGTTATGTCATGTTGCGCATAAATTGGTAACTTTAATTAATATTTCTAATGGTCTATAATCAGAAAGAAGGAAATCATGCAGAATATGAACTCTAACAATTCGATCCTTTAGATTATTACTAGTGAGACAATGATCAATCCACCTGGTGGTACCACTCATATCACTAACGTACGTAAAATTACCACTGGTTACCCCTAATACATCTACATCACTTATACTTAATTTGGCCGACTCGCATATGTTGCCCAATTCTACAAAAAATTCAGAGTTCACATGCGTGTTAAAGTCCCCCATTATTATACAGTGAGAATATTTGGGGTTATCTGATAATGACTTAATTTTGTACAGCATATTAATGTATTCATCTAGATTACTGCCGTTGTTGTCTGGCAAATAGCAGTTTACAATTAATATGCAATCATTGTTTACTTGTAATTCAATACCTAACCTTACATTATCGCTTGTTAAAAATTTTATATGTTTTGACAAATTTTTCCTTATTAAGAAAGCAACGCCACCAAAAGGCCTACCGTCCATTAATTCATTTGACAAGTCTACTGCTAATGACGGATGGTACATAAAATCATCATGGATGGTAGAGAGGAATTTTAGATCTTGCTCAGGTTACCAGTGCTCTTGCAGGAGTATCAAATCTGCACTGTCACAGATTTTATGAACATCTACAATTGAATTCCTCAGTGACCTTACGTTATATGAGACTATTTTTAACAAGTTATCCGCCATGACTGATAGAAAATTTATTATTAATATGATTATTATTATTATTATACACAGTACTATTTCTAATTCAGTAATTCAGTAATATTTCTAATTAAACGTATATATTTTTTATTCTTAAGAATGCTCCGACTGTATAATAGTTTTTTCTTTTCAGGGATGAACAGCCCGAATGTGAGATTGTCGGAGAAATTATACAAGTTTTTTATCCTTTTTTTCGTACATGTGTGGGTTGGGTAAGAATAAGTCAAATATTTTCAACATTTTATTAAAACCATTCAACATTTATTAACTAATTGTAAAATTCCCCTTTCATTTACAAAGGGGAATCTGCGGACTACCTCACTAAACATGAATTTATCATTTCCCTCATAATCACACAAATCTAGCTTTTTTAAGAAGTCTGAATAGCTGTCCCCGTGAGAGCCAGAAATGAAATAAAGCAGAGGCAATGGTGCCCACACATATTTGAGAAAAGCAACTGATACCTTTGTGGGTTCCACATAACCCTCTGTACACGCAGCTTTTTTATAAAATCCATAATTACGTGGTCGAGCCACAATTTCGGTACTAATGAGTCATAACAATAGACACATTCTCTATTTCTAACAAATATCGCGAACCAGTGGGTACCCAGGCTCCAATGGAGTCTGTGTTTACTATACATGCAGCATTTTTTTTCGTAATCGGATGTCTCAATTTTTCACTTTTTGCCTAAGTCCCGATGAATATGCTTCGTGTGAAACAATCCTGGTTCATAGCCGCGCGTATCGTCATTTCAGCCATTATTTTTAAAAATCGCCAGATACACTTCTGAAGCGATCAATTTCGATGACGCTCTGGCTTTCCAAGTAAAACAGTACACTTATAGGGGTGGCTAAGGCTTCACCAAATTCAAATCTTACACCGAGACTGCCATGCGTCTGGGGATTTAGATGCGTGTTCACCCTAGCACACTGGTTAGCCGATAAATCAAATGCGTACAATGTGATTCCATTTATAAACTCATCTATAGTGACATCCGAGCCAAAAACATCACACCCATTAATATCGCGAGATAGATTATGGTACACACGTGAACATAAAGAAAACGCTGGCCAGTAGAGTATCTCACTTCCAAACCACCATCAACAGATGCACCATTAATATGTAAATTTATGCTCTTCAAGCGAAATTTTGGAATTTGAAAATGGATTTCTTATAGTCGCCGACCATGGATTTATAGTCGAGCAAGCCAATAAGAACGCTGAGGAGAATACCCAAGGCTACATTTTCTATCTGTTTGGTGGTTACATCCGCCGTGACGATATGCGTTTTTAAAATCACGCGTTTCATCGGGTATTTAGCTGTATCTTTCAAACAAGCGCTTTTCAATTTCCATCTGCCTCGTAGCAGATAGCTTCACGCGACGAACTCTAAGATACGTATCTAAAATGTGTACAACAACAGGTTTGGCAGATTGGTCGCTACCCTCGTCCAGATTTAAACAAACAATTTTAATCCTCATTTCAACACCGTTCAAAAACAACTTATCTTGCGATAAAAAATCAGAATGAAGTCTCGCAAAGCAATCGTATATTTTCTTTTTAGAATTTTTAAATTTATTTTTCACACTGCCCATCAATTGGGGGTATAATACCCTTGAGCCGACAAATGTGTCTCTTTTGCATCTCTCGCAAAGTTTAAAACAGTTTCTAAATAGGCTCTATAATGGTGATGGCTAGCTCCAGGTGAAACGTTAGTTTGATTTAGGTACACATCACATTGACTTATCGGTGTGTGTAGGAAATTTTCAGGGTAGTTTAGTTTAGTGTAAAGAAATACGTTGGAAGGGTCGAAAAAATTACTACCTGACGAAGAAATCACGAACTCTATAGGAGCCGTCGTTGATCCAATAGCGTTGAAAGGGTGAATTGTGACGAATTCGGTCTCCACAATACTTGTTTGGGTCGGAGGCACATCAAAGAGATTTAACTCGGATTTGTAGCATTCCGAACTGTGAGGGTGAATAAAATCAGTCATGGCACCCGTTAATGCACCCTTCCACATCACTTGTACAAACAACTATGAGAAGCCTCTGTAACAGAGTTACCTTATATTAGTTTTTAAAAAATAAGTCCACGACCAGTTTCACACGCTTAGAACATTTCTTTTTTTTAAGTCCTTCCTCCCTTTACATCACGTTTTGTCTGTTTAGCTTTCCTTTTTTTTCCTCGTCGTACAGGACGCTTTCTTCTTCTTATAACAACCTTTTGTTTTTTCTTTCTTCTAAAACCGCCACGCATTTTTCTCTTCGCATCTTCGACGATTTCATCTCGTGTACGTCGTAAGTGTTTTCTGAAAGCTTCTTTAGGTTCGCTGCCTGACATTATATCTTCATATGTGTTAAGTTCTGGTTGTAAGGCCTTCTTTCCAAGATATCTAGCCCCACTTTTTAGTAAGGGCACAGCTGTACGTAGTATAGCCGAAAAAAATTGATCCGATCCCACTTCCACGTTGGTACCTCACCCCTCGGTAGACGGTAAATGTCCTCTGTGTCATTCTGTCGCAACACTCCGGAAGTGGAGCTTCATGCTTCACGGATAAGCTCCCGTAGCCGAATGGAAACTTTTCCCCTCAATCATTCTTATGTATATATTGAGATACTGGTTAGTAGGTTAGATGCAACGCTCACATAATGAGGCTTATTATATGTGATGCTTAATCGCTTACCTCTATGATCGGTGATGTGCACAATGCGTAACAAACGCGCCTGGGTATCCCCAAGAAATTGGTGGTCCACGATATCACTGTAAACATAACATGCTCGGGGGAGGGGCTCCAGAGGCTAATTTTGGTAAATTTAGTTTGTACAATAAGCTGAACAAGTCATGCTGTGACTCGTGAAAAGTGTCTCTTTGGAAGGCCCCGCTGTATCTGTCCACAGGTACAATTTGGAATAGTTCATTGTCCTTAATATTTCTACTAGCCGTTGATTTTAGAATCAAAGTATGGGCCGGTGTGTCTATGTTTACGATTTCAAAAAGTAAATCGGAGGTGAGGTATGACCTTTCAAGATTCTTATTTAAAGCCCCCACAATATCCGAGGCTGTCATAATGACCAGGTCCTAATGTTACTTTTGTACTATAGTACTGTGTCTCGCCGAACCAGACTGAACGTATAGTGCCATCTAAAGTTACGTCTAATTTTTCACACTCGTCGAATCTTCTAAGAACCAGAAAAATGGCCTGTTTCTTCTTAATACTTAATAATTTGGTGGTCAACTAAAATTCGCACACACCGACCTCGTATGATTCATCCCCCAATTCGATAGATCCATGCAATTCTGTTATAAAGCTGGACACAGTGTTGTCAGGATGCACGTCCAAAGAGGCTGAAGAGGGCAGTGTGACGTAGAAGTGGTTAGGCGTCATTTTGTATACTACTTAAGTTTCATTATTGCTTGAGCTTTTATAAAGGAGTTGAAGCTTTCAGGGTACCCGAGCCACTTCACCAGATACATCTTTCTCCTCCCTGTACCTTTACTGCCTAAAATTTTCTCAATTTTAAACGCTTTTTTACCTAAATTAAATACCACTTTTTACATCTCCTCGCCATAAAGGCCGCCCTCATTTTCTTCGCCATTCAAATCTTCGACGTAATACATCATCACATCGTTTTTAGGTCTCATAGATCTAACTTTAAAAATCAAAGCCTTTCGCGAACTTATTCCCCGCTCGTGACAGTCTTACATAATCATTGATTTTGAAAAGACCAGAGCGTGGTGGTGCTCTACAATTATCTTTTCTAGGCTCTATATGGGGGGGGTTCTCTCTTTAAAATCTCATTAGGAGATGTTCCACTCATGCGATGCTGTGCCCGATTGTAGGATGAAACCAGAGGCTCCAGAATGTCTGTATATCTGTATGTATTTTTGTGTGAAATAACGGTGCATACGCTCCTTTATGGTACGCTGAACTCTTTCGGCTAAAGTTGCCTTATGTATAGAATTGGATGTGTAATAGCTAATGTTAAACTCCGTCAGCATGTTCTGGAAAGCTCGGCTTATAAACTCTTTCCCCAAATCTGTACAAAAATAGCCAGGAATCCTGTTTTCTTTAAACATCAGCGCTTTGGTCGCTTTAGCCACCGATTCAGGCGATTTATTCTTCAGTGGGACTAACCACAAGTATCTAGAGAACACGTCTATTATAGACAAAATATATCTATACCCGTTATTATACACTGAATATCTTTGCATACCTGTTAAATCCGTTTGCCAAAGAGAATCAACTGAAGCTGTTAAAGTCTTAACAGTTTTAAACCTTCTTCTCACTGGTTTATGTAGTGTATAAGCATCCTGTTCACGCAAAAACCTCTCAACATATTTTTTCTCTACTCCCTCATTATATACGTCCCTGTACAATCTATTAACACCACCGTAGGTTGCTGGATTAGAAATGTCATAATAACTTTTTCTTAATATTTACGTATTTTAGATGCGCGCAGGTAGGGTTGTTCGTTGGAGGATGGTCTGCTCCGATTCAGAGATGCTACCAATGGAGGTGAAGTCTGTTCAGTTGTGGTACTTGCGCTGTTTCCCCAAGTCTTTTAACCTGTGCTGGTTACCTATCAAAGTTTTTGGGATGTTTATTTGCTGTATCTAGCTTCAATAGGACCCCATCCTGTTGGTGAAGGTCTATCCCACTTTCTCACCAAATCATGCACAATATCAATGATGTTCGAGCGCTGTACCTTTGACACTCCAACAACAACCTCGCCTGTATCAGACCATTGTACAATGAGGTCCTCACTCAAAAGATTGTAAAGACTTAACCCTTTATTCCTCAATGTATGAGGCAGACTACTTTTTAGTACATGCTCGATGTGTTGCGAACCGTTGTTCTTTGACTGTTCGTCTCTAGCCTCGGCCCCATGTCCTACGCGTCAACATCATCAGTCACATGTCTGATAAATAAGGGGACCTCGGTCGGTTTCTTATAATCTTCGAGCTCGTGAAGCAATTTATGTAGAGCTTCTTGATATAAAATTATTTTCTCGTCATGGGGCTTCTCGCTGTCTAATAGATTCACCAATTCATTCTCCATTCTTTTAAGCCTATTTTTCCCGGATCTAGTGCTGATTCCTGGTTCCACCTCGTGTGGAAGCACGACCACTTTCTTCATTATATTATACTAGACCAGAGGTTCCCAAATTGTGTTCCGCGGAACACTTCTCACGGTATACAAGTGTTCCGCGGAACACCAATTTGGGAACCCCTGTACTAGACAATAAAGGTGCCAAAATTGAAAAGAAGATGGGGAGGAACGAACCCCCTCTTTGCACAATAATTCACTATTTCTTTCCCACACTTTGGTTTTTACGAGCGAGTGCGGTTTTGTAAAGACGTAAGCGCGACTTCTGAGTGGCCTTCATTGGTACATTGTATTTTATAACTTTAAGACAAATTTCACAGATACGTTTTAAAAAGTCTGGGTCAATATTTTTAATAAACAGACGTTGGAGAGTGCGCGGTAATCGTCGGTAGATCTTTATTAACTCACGATATTTCTTTAACCTCTTTGTCATTCTGGGATGTACACCGTTTTAACCTCGTTTTGGAATATATTCGTTCTTAGAAGCACCCTAAACGTGTTTCGCGGGTGAAGCTCACAAACCAAATAGTCGTAACATTGACCTGTAACTTCTTTATAAACTGACAAAAACTCCTTACGCTGATTCAGGAACATTTGACTGGCTAATACCTCAATTTGTGCCACATCTCTACGTTGCGCGAATAAGATTAGATATTTCGTATTTAGCGATACATCACGCATCTATCTATTCTTGAAAAACAGGTGTTGATTGATGAAGAACACGCTTATGTTAAGATGATGGGAGAATACTGTAAATGTCTTGGCAAAAGTTTTGTCCATTTCTAACATGAGATCGTCAATTACAATAACCCTGTGTTCATCAGCCTTTATAGAACTAACATCATAAATGCCTTTGTGGAAAAAAATACCATCTTGGTACTCGTTGAATATGGCTTGGTATGTCGAGTAGCACCATATGACTTTGTGTACAAAATTTGAGAACAGTTCGTCCTTATCTTTAATGATTTTAAACATAAACACAGTTTTGCCACAGCCTGTAGGACCGGATATACTGTAAGCATGTAGAAGGACTTGTGAACCTGAATTTTTATACAGAATCCATCTCTAACCCTCCACGTCTTATGACACGACTCCTTCAGTAGCACCATCAACATATAAAACTGCACCCACTTACCCCCATTCAATACCGACCGTGCCCTCCACCTCAGCAGGAACACAGCAGCCTGTAGACAATGGTATATCATTCGAGCTGTTACGCAATGTCACCACCACCCCATCCCTGACTAGAAACCGGTACGTACTCAGGGTCAACCCCCGAGTCATGTATAGTAACGGCTTTGAACACGGATTGCTGCGCATGGTTGAACGTATTGTGGAGTTTGCCCTTCAGTTCACAGCAGTAAGGGGCATGAAGTCAGGACGCGCCTGGCACTCGGGTTCGGGTCAGCTGATACCCATAGAGACGATTTTTGGGTAGTAATACCCTATAGGCGTCTAGATGTAGAGTATATTTAGGGGCGTATAATCCAGGCCGCTCAAAGCGGCACCGAGCTTAATTTGGAGAATTTTACGATTGATATAGACCATGTCTACCGACCTGTAGGTCACAGCGCAACGCCTTATACAACTTTAACAGTTATCAGATATACAACAGACATTGCTTTCGAGTGTGATTGTGGTTTTATTTATAACTATATTGGCTCATATGTTTACTGTGATAAATACAGCTGCCCAAAAAATCTGGATGTCTACGGTAGTGGAGCGTGCACGTAAACTGGCTGCAGATTGTAGACTTGAATTTGCTTGTAATATGGGACCTGAAGAGCTGCGAAGGGCAGAGCAGGTAATGGGTGTACGTATAGTTGTGTTTGGATTGGATGATAACCGTAGGACTGTGTATGTTTTTAAAAGCGGCGTGAGAGAACGTACAAAGCCCCTACTTATTTTAGGCTTGTCTGGTGCAACGTATCCGCCCATCCGTAATATAATGGCTTTTTACGCTAGTTATGATAAAAGCCGAAAATATGGAAGACATCACGATTTGTGTAAGGGGTGTCTCGAGTTTACGAATGATCTGTTGAAGCATTGTAAGGAGTGTCACATGGTTTGCGATCCGTGTAAGAGCCCCAGGTGTGAAAGTCGGGTAGTTGAAACTGAGAAGCGTGACTGTAATGTATGTAAGAGCATGTTTTTCAATAACGTCTGTTTTGCTCACCATAAATCGAATGGCACGTGCACGAAAATGAAGATTTGCAAGTGTGGAATGTTTCATACAATGGATAGTTGAGGAAAGTTTGAGCACAAATGCGATGAAATTCACTGTTCTACATGTCATGAAAAATATAAGGCGGACGGTGTAAAGCATGTATGAGTGACAGGACAATTGCGTCCTGGTCAAGTGCGTCCTGGACAAATGCGTCCCGGTCATTGGCGTCCCTGGACAATTGCGTCCGTTTTATTTCGTCCCGGACAATTGCGTGGACAATTGCGCACTTCCCCAACTACTATATGAAGTTTTATTTATTAGAGAAGTGAATAGAAAGTTCATTGTGACTTCACCTACGCAATTGTCCAGGGACGCCAATGACGAGGGACGAGTATGTTTTTATTGTAATTTTGTATGGGATATAATGCCCGGTTAGATTAATTGAATGCCCAGTTAGGTCAACTGTATGCCCTTGACGATTGGTTAGGTTAAGTTGTGATATTTTCGTTAAAACTAACGAAACTAACTTTATCTTAAGTGGACGTAACCCATAAAATTTGACAATGATGTTGCTGATGATGGATAAAGTTTTAGAGAACAGTTTCGAACAGAATTATGAACATATAACAAGTTTAATAGGTTAAAATGAAAAGTATATTTGAAATTCCGATACTAACTTTCTATTCACTTCTCTAATAAATAAACTTCATATAGTAGTTGGGGAAGTGCGCAATTGTCCAGGGACGCCAATGACCGGGACGCATTTGTCCGGGACGCATTTGACCAGGACGCAATTGCCCTAGTACCCATGTATGTTATATGAAAGATGCCAAGCCTAAAAATAAACCCTGTATAGCCGTGTATTATGACATAGAAACTTACACAAACCCTGAAACAAAAGAGGTTATTCCGCATTTACTCGTAAGTCAGACTATTTGTGACGAGTGCATGAACATTGAATGTGATGAATGCCCCAAATGTGGCAAGCGGACAAACAGTTTTGAGCTGCTTGAGCACGAGTAATCAGAGATATTCACGGTGATCCCCTGAAAAGAGGGTACAAACTTATACAGATGCAGATAAGAGATGTACAGTTTAAAGACACCCTGCTGCTCACACCTTGTAAATTAGCAGGCTACCCAAGGTGATGGGCGTAGGCACCGAAGTCTCAAAAAGGTACTTGTCTTACACATTCCTCACTCAAGACACTTTAAATTATGTCGGTCCACCACCTCCCAAACATTACTTTAACTATGAATGTATGAGTGATAGTGAGCGTGAAGATTTTGACCGTTACTACACCAGCTTTAATGAAGATACCCCTTGCAATATAGCGTATGAATGTGAACGTTACAGTGTGAATGACGTACGTATACTTAGGGTATGCTTTCAAGCCTTTAGAAGTATGTACATAAACCGTTTCAACTGTGATCCACTACAAGCCGCAACCACGATCGCCTCATTATGTTTTACTGTATTAAAAAATAACTTCATGCCTAAAGACACGTTAGCCGTCATTCCTCACCCTGCGCAGTTATGGGTATAAGGCTATTTACTGGTTCACACACATACAACAGCAGACAGGTGTGTATATATATAAAACACACTCGCAACACGGGAGAAATTGCCATTAAGATCAATGGCCGTTTTTTTGGGGGGGACGGCTTAAGTGAGGATCCAACCACTGGCGGGAAATGTGTGTACTCCTTTAACGGCTGCTGCTGGCATGGATGTCCACGTCCCGAGTGCGCCGTCACAGGGAACCTCCACGGAAGATCCCCCGTCGACAGCTTCGCATGTACTCGTACCCGCGACCAGCTTATAAGTTCCCAGTTCACTCACAAGGTTTTGTGAGAGCATGAATATGATGCCTGGATGGAAACTGATGAACAGTATCGCGAAGAAATTAGGGCCATTAAACGTACAATGGGGGTGGAGCCCAGGGCCGGATGAAGACCTTTAGAGGCCCTAAGCACTTAAAAGATTTTGGTGCCCCATATATATGTAATTCAAAATATAAACAAAAATAAACCATAAAATAAAATGTTGTTCACTACAAATTCAAACAATGAAAAAAATAAATACTATATATGAATATATATAATTCAGTTTTCAACAGCTTATAGACTATAAGCCGCGATTATAATAGTATAATAAATCCATGGTAAATCCGACAATGGAAAATTTCTGTGGTGCCCCCCTTCCCTTGATGCCCTAAGCACGGGCTTATTTTGCTTAATGGTTAATCCGGCCCTGCCTGTTACAGTTACTTCCGCAAAGAAGAATGGGCCATAAATTTTGGATTTGGTCATTCCAAGCCACACGTTAATTTTTGGAGAGTCTCTTTGCCATTCTATGACTTCAGACGGTCTTTCATTGGACCAGATAATGAAAAAATTATGAAAATAAAATTATGAAAAAAATTTAGAAATTTATACATTTTTAACACATATTAAACATGATAAACATGATAAACATGATAAACATAAATAAAAGTGTGTTTTTAAAAAATTTGTCCGATTTCATTGAAATAGATAGTTAATTCTGGGACACCCTGTATACTGTGCACTTTTCCTTCATTGTAATTAACACTTAATTCTAATAACTCTCATATTATTACTGCACATTTAATTTAAGCAACTGTAATATTATTCACTGTGAACGTTTCTTTGTTATAAAGTAAAAGGAAAACTAGCTCAGCCCATTTTTTCCTTAACTGGTACGTTTGCTACCTAGTGACCTCAAATACTAATTAACCACTTAATTATCTCATCAACCTACTTAATTATAAATTACTGCAACCTATCTTCAAAATGGTAGCCTATACAGTTAGGCTAGATAACCCTGCCTCAATTAAGCTGCCACATAAAAATGGTGCCTATTACCAGGGCCGGATTAAGACCTTTAGAGGCCCTAAGCACTTAAAAGATTTTGGTGCCCCATATATATGTAATTCAAAATATAAACAAAAATAAACCATAAAATAAAATTTTATTTTTTGAAATGAAACAAAACTTACAGTAAGATGGAAAATAATGTTTATTTTTGTATACTTCCACTTCATTTATATTTGAAAAGTTTTCTCCTACTTTTTTTAATTGCAAAGTCTTTGATCAGATCCTCAAAACTAATGTATTTTTAATATGGCGCTCAAAGATTTGATATAAACAAAATAATAACGCAAAGCGTAAAGTGTGATTACAACGAAATATATTTATTCTCTCAAAAGGGTTGTTGTTCACTACAAATTCAAACAATGAAAAAAATAAATACTATATATGAATATATATAATTCAGTTTTCAACAGCTTATAGGCTATAAGCCGCGATTATAATAGTATAATAAATCCATGGTAAATCCGACAATGGAAAATTTCTGTGGTGCCCCCCTTCCCTTGATGCCCTAAGCACGGGCTTATTTTGCTTAATGGTTAATCCGGCCCTGGTGGAGCCCCTCAAATGCGGTGACAGCTTGTTTGGAGGACGTACAAACCCCTTCAAACTTTACTTTCGCCTACGGACGGGGTGAAGCTTCAATACTACGATTTCTGCTCATTATACCATTATGTGATGAAGAACAATCCGTACCCCGTAGGTGCGCCTGAAAAACTTGTGGTCCCCGCCATGCCTACCATCGAGGAGTTCTCAGCTAACTTGAGTGAGAGCTCTCACTCAAGTTAGCTGAGAACTCCTCGATGGTAGGCATGGCGGTGACCACAAGTTTTGGGCTTTCTTATGGATGCCGTTCTTGTCTGTTGTTATAGAACATAAACTCATGTTCCTTCTGTGTGTGAAGTGTGCAGAGGAGAACTATGGGGACTGTAATCATACGATCAACCAGAGGAAGATCAGAGGCTTATATAGAAGTCCTGAACTGTCCCTAGCCCTCCGCCACGGGTACAGAATACTGAGATGTGGAGGTTTCAGAAGCTCACAAACCTTTTCACACCATATATAAATACCTTTTTGAAGGATATAGAAGCCTCAGAATACCCACGAGGAGATGAGACCGAAAATGAGAAAACGGCGTATATTCAACGCTACCATGACCGTGCTCAAATTGTAAGGAACCCTGGCAAGCGCTTTAGTGCAAAGTTGTGCTTAAATAGTCTTTGGGGCAAGTTTTCCCAGAATACAGACAAGGGGAATGTACATTTAGCTCAAAGTTATAATGAATTCTGGGATTATGCAAACGCCAATGATAAAGAAGTTATGGGAATCGTGAATGTGAGTAATACGTACATAATAAGGTACAACCGGACTGAATTGGCTACAGATACATCACGTGTTACAAACATACCTGTAGCCGGTTTCACAACAGCCTACGCACGTATCAAGCTGTGGCATCTGTTGCATTCTCTCGGGCAACGGGTTCTCTACGCTGATAGTGTGATATTCACGGAGAGGGAAGGTGAATATATACCTCCTATTGGGGAATTCCTTGGAGAGTTGGCTGATAAGATCAAGGATGAGTATGGAGACATCGCATACGCTGATTATTTTGTCTCAACAGGCCCACAAACTTACAGTGTACGCGTGAAGGTGGGGGATGAGTACAAGTACATCGTGAAGGCTAAAGGCATCACGCTTAACCATGCCAACCACCAGATCGTCAACTTTGAATCGCTCAAAGATCTAGTGAGCTTAGAAGACGATAGTAATGAGGGTGACCAACCCACCCCACCTGGTTGTGGGGACTCATAACTCCCGAGCACAGAAATTAGGGGGCGTGAAGGAACTTAGGGGCACGAAGGTTTGTCGTAACACCTACAGGAAACGATACCAGGTTCCTGGCACCTACGACACTGTACCCTTTGGTTACCATGGTCGTTGAATGTATGCTATATATATATATATATATATATATATTATATATATATTATATATATGTGTGTGTGTATGTGTGTGTGTGTGTGTGTGTCTATTTACTTGTTGACGATATGTTTATTTATTTATTGTGTATTTGTTCTGGTGCATGACTCTATGCCATGAATTAGAAACTACTTACTTGTTGACGATATGTTTATTTATTTTAAATAAATCACGTTTCAATTAGCGTTTCATTTTCTCTTTTGTGTGTGTACAGGAAAAAATCTAAGCACCGCCCACTGTATGACGCAGCCAATCAAAAGGGTCACGTGACTCCTGCTACTAATCGGTCATATCTCTGCCTTGCGCGCTCAGTTGACTTCAGCAAGCCCTGGATCTCAGACGTGTATTTTACCTGTTGAAGAATTCTCGCGTAGACGGAAAATAGTGATGGCTACCTTTGATATTGCGTGCTCGACATTCATGAAGTGATACGTGATAAAGTCTACAGATGTGGTGAACACTCAAAGAATCCCTAGTCCTCCCTCCTTTGAGGCTTTTAAGGCCACACTGAACCGCGTGAAGCGTGAGGAGCAAGAGGTCCATATACTCTATGGATATTCTGGCGAGAGCATTGCGGGCTTTCGCGGCTTAAACGACGTAATGGACTACGTCGTAGGACTAAACTGCGTAAAGGCGCACATACACCACGAAGTGAAAGAAACATCACGTTCAGAAGAGAAACAGCCGGTGTGGGTTGTGAACCTTGTTGATGATTGGTGGGACAAGCGGTATTATGTCATGTTACATCATACCGAGTATGCATACCCTGCGGCTGAGATTATTAATCTTGTGATTATGGACAACCTAAAATATTTTTTTCATTACGTTCATATATATATATATATATATCATGATGAGGTTCGCAGTGAGGTTGTGGCTAAAGGCTTGTGCGAGTTTTTAATAGAGTTTAGGAATGAGTATCGCTTATTAAGCAAAAAGGATAAATATGGGCAAATGTTTCTCTCAAATAGAGCGCCGGAGTGTTAATAGAATGTGTGTAGTTCGAGAAAACGAACGAAGATGTATGGTGCGCGTTCATGTATCGGAAAAATTCTCTAAACGATTGTCCGGCATAATGGGTCACAAATATTCGTATGATTCGGTTCTTTCATGTTGGAACAATCCTGTACACGAATCATTAACGCTTGGTATGACGCACCCGTGTGACTCGTTCCCCCACACCTCCTGCCGAGCCAAACCGCGCACCGGCTGTTCATAGTCACCTCAGAGCTTGACACGACTGGACATGCTCTCCTCACAATAGAAAACTAATAAACGATGGAGCTTCCATTGAGCAGTATCCTCACTGCAGTATACGATGTGTCCGTGTCGAAGTCAGTGCGTGTGTTCAGGCGTAATACCGGCGCTATTAATTATGTACTTGAAACGAAGTGTAGACAATCAAACTCTAGTAAACGGAATGTTATTTATTTAAGTGTTGAGGAGATGAACAGAATCCTCGTGGTGGTTGAGAAGTAGGGCGAGGACCGTTATAAGATACCTGCAGGTGTAGGCACAAAAAGAGAGCAGATTAGTGATGCACCCTCATACGCAATTATTTGTACGTTGTGTATAAATCAAAACCAGCCATGCATTGATATACGGTCGATGTGGAAGAATGCAGCTGACAATAACGCCCTTATGCCGACGCGAAACCGTTTCATTCTTGACAGAATGTTTGAAGTCGTCGGCTTCCGCAAGCTAAAACCTATATTAGACGCGCGTGTTGCCGATATGCTTTATTTTGACACGGTTCTTGAATACGCGTACACCGCTCTGTTCGACGGTTTTACCGAGTGTAGGGAGGATAAGGCGAGAATGGTTTGGAGTTGGGTGCGTATTTAGAAGGTATAGAGTCCTCGAAATATCACGAACTTAGGTACAAAGGACTTGAGAAGTACAGGGCTGAGCTCACCTTCACTGTTCACCCTGAAGAACTATTTCTTTATATAACGAGTAGTTGTCGGCGCGACTTAGACGATTACTTCAATTGCCGATATGCATTGTGAAGAAGAATTCACGGTTGAAAAGGTCGGATTGGAAAGAATAAACCCTCGTTTGGAAAGGAGTGTTTATAAACTTGAATTTAATAATGATGTTGTGGCAAACGATGCCATCTTTGTGCGTGCTTTTGAATATATTCTAACCGTGTTTAAAGAGAGTGATAACTTACCACCGAATTATAAAGTGGGCACATGAATAGTGTTAAACGAGCTGAAAGCCCTTTATACTGAGTATAGATATCCACATACTTTGACTGGTGAAATAATGTTAAATCGTATTTATTGTGTAGTACAAAGCAATGAGGATGTAACTGTCGATTCGATTACGTATGAGTTTAGTATTTTATGTAAGCGCAGTAGAACTTAAAGCGCGTATTTTTTTTTATGTAAATATATTATCCATGTATTGTATTTAGAATTCTTCTGAACTATTATTTTTGAAGTTTATATATGTGCATTTTTTGATGCGTTCACACATATTAAACCTGTATATAGATTTCTCCTGTACTATTATTATTTTTTATGTTTATATATAAGGGTGTAGTCAGAGGCGGTTCTTGGACTGGTGCATTGGGTAGGCAGAATATTATATAGGCATATATATATATTTTTTTTTTTTCAGTAAAGGTATATAATTATAACTATATATGTATATAAGGGTACTTACCCTTGTATATTGTATTTGTATATTCGCGCAAACCACCCTTCATCCCCTTGTGACGTCATACACCATTCGCCTATCAATCTTTTTCCTTTAACCCCCCCCCCCCCCAAATCGTAGTTTCTCATATTTCTTCATACGGGATGGCTTGATAATGAGCGTAAGCGTGCAAAATGTATCGTTTAGTAGGAAAGTCCGCGCGCTAACTATATGTACATTTACTCCGTGTTAAAAATGGCATATATCAAATCCGCCACACTAGTTGAATTTATATTATACATTCAAGGTAGGCAGGGCATTTTAGGTTGTAATACTGTTGCTAATATGAAAAAAAGAAATCATATGATATTGGATTAAGAGGGCGCGATCGACAGATTTTGTCTAATTGCGCTAATTTATATTGATATATTTATGCTTCTAAAGTTTGACAAAATTAATGGTCAGGCAAAGCCTAACCTGCCTACCCTATAAAAACGCCTCTGCGGCGTCACCGTCACTGTATATATTAATGTTTAATGTGTATATATTAAACGTGTATATAGATTTCTCTGTACTATTATTTTTTATGCTTATATATATATATATATATATATTTATTTATTTATTTATTTATATGGGTGTATTTCTTTTTATGCACATAGATTTCTTCTTTACTATTATTATTTTTATTGTATATTTATTTTTTATATATTTCCCGAGCTGAATAAATGTATGTTAAATAATTATTTCCATGTTAAATAATTCGTTTTGCGACTAAATAAACAGAATGATGTAGTTGTGTCTTATTATTCAATAAACGATATTATTTGATTTAATGAAACAAGTACGTTGATGGGTGAATATATATATATATATATATATATATATATATATATATTAAAAACGATTTTATTTTTGCTGCATGTGTGGTTTAATTCGGTTAAATATATATATATATATATATATATATATATATATATATATATATATATATATATATTCTAAGCAAGCCAACTGGCTGGCTCTACATTCTTGCACATATATATATATATATATATATATATAAGTGCCAGTGCCAGTGACGCTTGTCAGTTTTGTGCTCCGTCTTACTATCAAATTAACAGGGTTTAAAGTCAGTAAACCGGTATGTTACCTATACAATAAAATTTGTGCCAAGATTACCCAGTTACAATCTTATTAGATGATCCACAATACTTAATTAATAATAATACATATAATAAATCCTCAAAATTTTCTAACGACACCCGGCACTACCTTCTTGGACCTATGAGGAGGTAAACAGTGACCTTGAAATAGCGGGCATACGAACGAACGAGCGAGTGAGCCCTTTAAAATTACGAACGAATGAACGAACGAAACGAATGAACGAGTGAATTTTAACTACATAAACTGTTCAAAATATTTTCAAAAGGCCAAGTAAAGGCTCCGAAATCTTAAATGAAAGACCAAGCAAATATATAGGTTATATTACTTTAGATATATTTACAAACTTACACGCTTACATGATTTAAAGGGACAAGGAGTGTGCACTCCTTTTAGCATCCCCATCCCGTTCCCCTCTCCCGCCCTACCCCCACCATATACACTGCGAATCTTCCATTTAATAGTAAAAGTTTTGACGGTGATCGCGGAAAATGTATGTTTCATTACGGTATAATCGTACAGTGACTCCGCGTGTATACTTTTTGTCATAGTTAGTAATAGTTACATAATTAATGTGAAAAGATGCCTGAGCATCGAACCGTTGGTATCCCGAGCATGATTTAAAGGGACGAGAAGTGGACCTCTTTCGGCGTTCCCCCCATCTCCACCCCAACCACCCGTCACCAGCTACACTCCCCCGCAAGCCGTTACAGATACAATTGGGTCGTCTGCTGTAAATCTTGTAGAAAATCCATTGTTATGTTTTATATTTGTCAAAGTAGATCATATTAGGTCAGACCTTCTTGTATCTGTCTGTCATGATTTTTATGATTCAGGAGAAATAGAACATGCGAGGGTACAATTAAACACCCTGTTCAATGCTACCCTCCCAACTCGTAGAGGTAATTCTAGAAACGAGAATACCCTGAAAGACATAAATAAAGTGTCGACCCTCTGGGATAATGAGAAGAATATTACCTTTTACGTTACTAACTTCCATAGAATTCCGGTAATCTCTATGGGTAACGTAGACGTCTCAGTGCTCCTCAAACAGTATAATGAGGTACAAAAGTCGATAGTTGAAATGAAACACCAACACGTGGTGTCAAATCAGAAAAATGCGATTTCGCTAGAACAATTCCGGTCAGAGTTAGATGCGTTGAAAGAGACGCTCCTCCCAAAGCCCAGTTACTCGGAAGTAGTTCAGCAAGCCAGATCTCCAAGAAGCGCGTCAGGCAGCGAGGGAAACGAAATCCCCGCCTTCAACTCCCCCCCCTGAAGGTGGGGTGGAAACGCAGCATGCAGGGGTAGCGGTCAACCCCCCCTCCCGTTCAGGAAAGGACCCCTGCTCCCGATTTCGCAATGAGGAACAGGGACGGTTCAATGCCGAGAGACGAGGCATCATTGCCCTCTTCCCTGCATCCCACTGCAAAGGAGAGGTGTTCGATTACGCCTTGCTCGGTGCGCAGTTCCCCCCCCTCCCACCGAAGAAGGAGGGGCACGCGCGGCCGTCAGGTTATAAACACCGCTAACAGACACTCACCAAGCCATAGAGTAAGGGAGGGGCCTCCTATCCCCCAAAGGTTGTGCCACCCATCCCCCAGGCAAGCGAACCCTGCCTCAGGGAGATCGAGGGAGGAGGACGAAGGGTGGGTAACTGTTAACAGGCGCCCTTCCCGAAGGTTTCCTCAACCGGTCTCCGCGGCGAGGCCACAGATGGGGAATCTCACCCTCTTTGTGTCGCGAATTCAGCTCTCGAACAAGGCAAGCGATATTCGACACATGATGGAAGAAGTCATTGGTGAACACAGTATATTGATAGTTAATAAACTAAACACGAAATCTCCGTATTATAATTCATTTAAAATAATAATTAAAGGTGTAAATGCGCAT
Source organism: Bathynomus jamesi (assembly GCA_023014485.1). NCBI lineage: Eukaryota > Metazoa > Arthropoda > Malacostraca > Isopoda > Cirolanidae > Bathynomus > Bathynomus jamesi. The sequence goes on along the minus strand of JAJOZX010003548.1, from coordinate 311,980 downwards.
TTCAACCCGTATAATGTGAGTCAATGGCCAGACGGTATTATTGTTAAGGAGTTTATTCACTTTTCCAGGAGATTTGATAACAGGCAAAATAATAATAATAATAATAATAATATTAATAATAATAATAACAATAATAATAATAATAATAATAATATAATAGGCGCCCTAACGGTAATGCCTGAACGTTGTACTGTGTAAATAATAATAATCTTACTAATAATAAATTCTCTATCAGTCATGGCGGATAACTTGTTGAAAATAGTCTCATATAATGTAAGGTCAGTGAGGAATTCAACTGTAGATGTTCATAAAATCTGCAACAGTGCAGATTTGATACTCCTGCAGGAGCACTGGCTACCTAAGCAAGAGCTAAAATTCCTCTCTACCATCCATGATGACTTTCTGTACCATGCGTCATCAGCAGTAGATTCGTCGGATGAATTAATGTACGGTAGGCCTTTTCGTGGTGTTGCTTTCTTAATAAGGAAAAATTTGTCAAAACATATAAAATTTTTAACAAGCGATAATGTAAGGTTGTTAGGCATTGAATTAACAGTGAACAATGATTGCATATTAATTGTAAACTGCTATTTAACATATAACAACGGCAGTAATCTAGATGAATACATTGATTTGCTGTACAAAATTAAGTTATTATCAGATAACCCCAAATATTCTCACTGCATAATAATGGGGAACTTTAACGCACATGTGAACTCGGAATTCTTTGTAGAATTGGGTAACATGTGCGAGTCGGCCAATTTAAGTATAAGTGATGTAGATGTATTAGGGGTAACCAGTGGTAATTTTACATACGTTAGTGATATGAGTGGTACCACCAGGTGGATTGATCATTGTCTCACTAGTAATAATCTAAAGGATCGAATTGTTAGAGTTCATATTCTGCATGATTTCCTTCTTTCTGATCATAGACCGTTAGAAATATTAATTAACGTTATCAATTTATGCGCAACACGACTTAACAAGAACTCAATAGGCAAGAATAATCGTGTCCATTGGTCAACTGTTACGATGCAGCAGAGAATAGAATACAAAGACAGAATAAGTCACCTCTTTAATAATTTAGAAATTTTGCACCTTGCCTGTAATAATCCTTCCTCAAATGATTCTCACTGTAAACTCATAGATAGGTATTATAGTAAGATAATATCCCTGTTAAGAGAAGCAGGAAGCCCCATGATTAAATCTTACAACTATCAAACTCAGGACCGGATTAAGCATTGTTAGGGCCGGGGGCAATGAATATTTTCGGGCCGGTGTCACAAAAACACTAGAAAAACAATTCTTTACCTGATACATCATACATGAGTGATGTGATCAGCTGACTGGGATCGATCAACAGAAAACGAAACAAAAACAAAGATGTGATTACAGAAAATGTATACTTTGTTCACATAAATGGGATACTAAACTAGGTTTTGTAGACGCGGAATCTAGAATTTTTTTCTTCCTCACAGTCGACCAATTATTTCAATGGTAGATTATAGCGTTTACATAGTTTCTTGGGGTCGGTCAGCATCTTGGGGCCGGTCAGTATCTGGGTCCGGGCACAAATGCCCCCTTTGCCCCCATTATAATCCGCTACTGATCATACTAAGATTATTCCTGGATGGAATGATTTTATTGCCCCCCTAAAGAGGGACTCGAAAGACGCCTATGATTTGTCGTGATTTCATGGTAGACCCAGATTAGGACCAGTATACTTGAATATGTGGAGAAGTCGGAGTCAGTATAAGGCGGCCATAAGGCGATGTAAACAGGAAGAAGAGTCTATTCGAGCATCAAAAGCCTGTGAAGCTCGCATAAATAACGATAATAACAAATTTTGGAAATTTGTTAAGAATCAAACGGGTGTCAAAAATGTCCTCCCTCCGACAATCGATGGGGTGTCGGGGGAGGATGAAATTGCAAAGCTGTGGAAAAACCACTATTCTAACATTCTTAACAATATGAGTAAGGATAATCTTAAGATAGATTGCAGCGAAACGATTGTGGGAGGGACAAGGGAAAATACTTTGATATCATTTTCTGAAGTAAAGAGGTTAATTAAAGAGTTAAAGACTGGTTCTGCGTCAGGGGTAGATGATTTATCGAATGAGCACTTAAAATATGCAAATGACGTAGTATGTCTGCATATATCATTGCTCCTATCAGCCATGCTGGCTCATAGCTATATCCCTGCAGAGTTCATGAGGGTATATATCTTACCACTGGTCAAAAATAAGTACGGAGACATTCTGTCCAGTAATAATTACAGGCCTATTTCTGTCGCTTCCTGCTTCTCGAAACTACTAGAAAAACTCTTGTTACGCCGATTAAATGATTTCCTATGGACATCTAATCAGTTTGGCTTTAAAAGGTCCCACTCAACTGACCTGTGTATCTATGTACTTAAAGAAACAACATCTAAATACATTGACAGTAATTCAACTATTTATAGCTGCTTCCTAGATATAAGTAAGGCATATGATAGGGTGAACCACAATATTTTATTTGCAAAACTAGAAGCCAGGAAGGTTCCCATGTACATATTAAATTTATTGAAATTTTGGTATTCCTACCAATTTTTCAGTTAGGTGGGGCAATGTACTATCCGAGTGTTTTGGCTCCTCTTGCGGGGTGAGACAAGGTTCCTTGCTCTCCCCTATGCTGTTTAATGTGTATATCGACGGATTAATTGCTTCACTTAATGAGGCAACAGTGGGATGTTGTATAGATAACACAAGGATAAATAACTTAGTTTATGCCGATGATATGATGTTAATAAGTCCCTCTGTTAAAGGTCTGGATCGGCTACTAAAAGTCTGCGAAGTGTATTCGCAGAAACATGATATTCTTTTTAATGTTACCAAAACTAAGGTTATGTAATTTCATCCTAAAAGCTGTAATCAGCCAGTTGATATAAGGTATAAAATGAATGGTGAAGTAATTGAGGAAGTACAAGAGTTTAAGTATTTGGGTCAAACTATTACCAGCTCCTTGAGTGATGACTCAGATATAAGAAAACAATCTCGAAGCCTATGTGCTAAAGCGAATATGACTATAAGGAACTTTCGATTCTGTACAAGTGAAGCTAAAGACACTCTCTTTCGTACTTTCGGCAGTAATATATACGGACAGCAACTATAGGTGAATTATACAAAAGGTTCTGGCAGAACTCTAAATTTGCTGTACAACGGGTCGTTTAGACTCTTAAATAAATTACTCCCGAGATGCTAAGCTTCGCAAATGTTTGCCACCCGCAATGTCCCGAGCTTCCCGGAGGTAACAAGACGTGCTCAACACAGTCTAATGCAAAAAATTAAAAAATCAACCAACCCGATCATCCAAGCTATCCATGAGTCCTGCCATTTATCCTCTAAGCTATGGACTTCTTGGTACGAAAACGTGTATGTAGCTCCACTTAACTTCGACATTACAGTATTATTTCTAATCAACTGTATATATTTCTATCCTTAGTATATGAACTGTTATTGTATTAATAATATTTGTCATATGGACTATAGTCTGCCAATAAACCTTTTCATTTTCATTTTCATATATACACTACAAAGCCAATTACGCCTTCTAAGCGAACTGGGGCTGTCAAGAACTTCATTATGCGTTGAGCCATGGCAGTGAGACATCTCTCTCCTTTAATATATATATATATATATATATATATATATATATATATATATATATACACACAAGGGACAAATTAAATAACTTATCCCCACTGGCAATTATTCTTACACTCTCTCCTCTCCTTTAATATATATATACACACTACGCCTTCTAAGTCAAATGTCGGATTAAACCTTCTAAGCCAACTGGCTGATTATGCCTTCTAAGCCAAGTGATGCTCTCAAGAACTTCAGTATACGATGAGACATGCCAACAAGAACATCTCCTCCTCCTCTCTTAGGTTACCTTTTTATGTTAGGATTAGGTTACCCCTTTGGGGGAGGTCTTTACCCGGGCCTCCCTTCAAACCCCCTCTTCCCCCTTCATATAACTTGGGGGGACTAACCCGCTCCCCCCTTGTTTCATACCCCCTGCCCCTACCCCTATCCCACCCTCTTGTAACATTCATCATCTTGCATGCCATTGATTTGCACTCTACATTTTTGCGGGCATACTAGCCTTGGCCAGTATTATGTCTAAGGTGTTTGAATATATACTTATTAATAGACTTGAATGTTATCCGTATACTAGCGACAGTAGCGGATTATAATGGGGCAAAGGGGGCATTTGCCCCCGGCCCCAGATGCTGACCAGCCCCAAGATGCTGACCGACCCCAAGAAACTATGTAAACGCTATAATCTACCGTTGAAATAATTGGTCGACCGTGAGGAAGAAAAAAAAATTCTACATTCCGCTTCTACAAAACCTAGTTTAGTATCCCATTTATGTGAACAAAGTATACATTTTCTGTAATCACATCTTTGTTTTTGTTTCGTTTTCTGTTGATCAATCCCAGTCAGCTGATCACATCACTCATGTATGATGTATCAGGTAAAGAATTGTGTTTTTCTAGTGTTTTTGTAGTGACACCGGCCCGAAAATATTCATTGCCCCCGGCCCTAACAATGCTTAATCCGGCCCTGACTAGTGATAACCAATTTGGTTTAAAAAAGAAACACAGTGTGTATGCCTTGAAGGAAATGGTCTGTAAATACCAAACTCTAGAGTCTAGATGCTAATGTATTTTTGTGTTTCCAGAATGCTTCTAAGGCATTTGATCGTGTTAATCATGACAAATTATTCATGAAACTTGTAAATCGTAATGTACCTGGTTATTTGGTCCGTGTATTAATATTCTGGTATAATCACTAGACAATGATTGTAAGATGGGATGGGGTTAATTCAGAGCCATTCTCTGTGACCAATGGTGTCAGGCAGGGAGGGATATTATGATAGCCCCTACTTATTCAATGTTTATATGGATAATCTATCTGTTGTGCTGAACACTTGTAAAATAGGCTGCTATATTGGTACAATGATTGTTAATCATCTGATGTATGCAGATGAACTAGTTCTTATTTCTCCATCTGTAAAAGGGCTCAGCACACTTTTGAAGGTGTGTGAAAGGTTTGGGAAGGATAACGACATAAAATATAATCCTGCTAAAAGTCATGTTATCATTATGAGGACCAAGGCCTACAGTATGAGTATATAAAATTTCCTGAATTTCAATTGAATGGTATGGTGCTGTCAAAAGTAACCTAGACTAAGTATCTTGCCACATACTAACGGATTGTGAAAAAACTATATAGGGCTATGGGTTGATTGCCTGTGCCCTCATCCGTTGGAAATTTCCAACAGACTTCAGTGGAGGGTTACCGACAACAGCCCTATGCTTTTTCGTTAGAGAGTTATGAATATGTAGGTCTTTAAAGGACCTCTTTATATTTATATTGATTACGGTAATTCTAGCGTCGGGATTTGGGAAGCCTTATGTTAATGAAAACTGAAATTGCCTCACCTTATTTTTGCTGGGTCCTTGTTTGCTTCGATGTAGGGCGTTACGATCATTTTCGGTGTAGGGCCGCCACGATCGAGTTACGCGGCGAATTTACTTAAGGTAATTAATATAGGCAGTCACTATATAAATACTTTAGGGTGTAGGCCTACCCTTTTATAGTATTGAGTTTATTATAAGGAATTCACTCAGAACTTGAGGGAAAACTTAAACGCGTCTTCCCTGTTTAAAGCGTTCGCTGTAGAATAAACAGCCCCAGAGCCGTTCCTTGGTTCGCTTGTATTATTTGCCGAACTAGCAAAATTTTTGTTTGGTCTACTCTTCTGTGGTAGACTAAACAATAAATTGGGTTTTCTTGTTGCTATGTGAGGCTGATTCATACATACAGGTTCTTTGTACGTATGGCAATTCAATTATTTCATTCCCAATAGGCTATGTCGCCAATCCCGAGGCAACTTTGTATAGATATTTAATTCAATTAATTAATAATTTATATTTAATTATGAAATAAATGTACCACATATGATACCATGTTGTGAGCGCGTATAGTTTTTCCATATACTGGGGGGGGGCCGAGAAAAATTTGTATGTTATAGATCAAAATTTTTTTGACAAACTGTGTAAAACATGTAAAAAATGGATCAAAAGAATGAAGTAGAAATTTAGGAAGAGAGAGGTTACTCAAGACCTATTCAAATATGAAAGTTCAAGAGGCCAACTTCTCAAGTTTAGTTAAAGTTATGTCAATCAGTTTGACTCCTTTAGGTATAGGAAATTTATGGGATTAAAGTAAAGTTATTAAGCATTTTAACTTTGCTCAGTTTGTGTAAGGTTTATAAGTCACCAGTCTTAATTTTTTCTTGTAAAAGTTTTCTGGCTTTCAAAGCAGTCTTTCTTTGAGGCCTGTCTGGTTTAGTCTGAGTTACATCAGGCACATTGAGAGATTCCTCCCCAATAGTATCCTGATCCATCCTTTGGGGTAATGGTTCTAATTTAGCCCCACACTCCAAAGGATATAGTAATGTGATATCTCTGGTGGTCTCACCAGTTGCTGTTTTCAGTTTTACAACCCTGGTAACTTCGTCTTCACCAGTTTTGAGTTCCAAGACTTTTCCCATTGACCAATGTTGTCTTGGTGTCTTGTCATGTATCAACACAATGTCCCCAATTTTGACTGAATCATTCCAACTTTGTTTTGTTAATTGTTTATGTCTTTCTCTAAGACTTGTTAAGTATTCTTCTCTCCATTTTGTTATAAATTGAGTCTTGATTTGTGTCAAATGTTGGTATTTTGTGTTGAGTTCTTTGTGTCCTATTTCCCAATCTGGATCCTCTGTACTGTTATGTTCAGATTCTGGTAACATGTTTACTGTTTCTCCCTTAATTAGGTGGTTTGGTGTGAGAGGTTCTGGCTCATTAATACCATCTCCCACATAAGTTAATGGTCTGTTGTTGACAACATTTTCAATTTCTGACAGAATAGTCATGAGTTCAAAAAGTTGTAGATGTTTTGTCCCAATAGTCTTTTTAAGGCAGTTCTTTACAGTTTGTATGTTTCTTTCCCAAATTGAACCATACCATGGTGTATTAACAGGAATGTACTTCCAGGTTATGTTGTGTTTGGTTAAATGAGTTTGTACTGTTTCACTGTCACAAATCTGATGAATAATTCTTTCACCAGATTTGAAGTATGTGGCATTGTCTGACCATATAGTTTTGGGTACAGAATTGTGTGCACAAAATCGTCTGAAAGCAGCAATAAAAGCTTCTGCTGTCAGATCTTCTACTATGTCTAGACATATGGCACGTGTGGCAGCACAGGTGAAGAGTACAATGTACACTTTGTATTCCTTTGAATCCATTTTGTCTCCAAAACTCACATTTACCGCTCCAGTGTAGTCAATACCCGTGGTTTCAAATGGCCGAGTAAATGTTACTCGTTCCACAGGTAGGTCTGGAGGGCTTGGGGTCTTAAAGGGTCGTGAATGGATACGTTTACAAGGAATGCATGTGTTTAAAATTTTCTTTGTTTCAGTTCTACCCTTTGGTAGCCAGTAAGTTTTTCTCAGCTCTGTCAGGGTTTGTGGGACTCCCATGTGGTGTATTTTGTTGTGGGTATCCCTGATGATGAGTTTTGTGAAGTGATTTCTCCTTGGAAGAAGAATTGGGTGCTTAGAGTTGTAAGTCAAAGTTGACTTGTTAAGCCTTCCTTTACACCTTATCAGACCCTCTGTATCCAGGTACAGATTTAGATCCATGACAAGTGAAGGAATACCTTTGTTTAATGTGCTACTGGACCTAAGATACTTCAACTCCTTGTCAAATTCTGAAGCTTGTATCTGTTTGAGCCAGTATTTTGTTGCAGTTTCTGTTAAGTTAGAAAAGGCTTTCTGAGGACAGTGTTTGAGAAGGTAGCTATTGACAAACTTGCAGCAATAGACTGTAATTCTCAAGAGTTTGTTGAGGTCTGAATAAAGGTGATAGTCAAATATAGGTTTGTCCTCAGTGATCTTTTCAGTTGTTGTAGAGTTGAGTGTGAGGTTAACTACTTTGGCTGGCCAAAGATCCTCACATGTTAGCCATTCGGGCCCTTCATACCAGATTTTATTTGTTTTCAACAGTTGTAAGAGAGCCCTCTTGTCAAAAAGTCTGCAGGATTCTCTTTTGTTTTTATGTACCTAAATTTGATACCAAGGTTTGTGTTTGCAGTTTTGATTTCTGTTAGTCTGTTTTTCACAAATATATTTTTGCAAGAAGTTGTATCTGTGTTGGTCACCCATGTTAGACAAATTTGACTGTCTGTCCATAAGTAAATGTTTGTTATGTCAACTTCTTTATACACTTGTGAAAGAAAGTTTGCTGTTTTAACTCCCAATGAGACAGCTAATAATTCAAGTTGTGGTACAGTTTTCTTTTGGTTTAAGGGTGCCACTTTTGCCTTTGAATAAACCAAGTTACTTTCATTTTCACTTGTTAAATAGGCACAACACCCATAAGCTTGTGTGCTGGCATCTGTAAAAATGTGTAGTGTTTGAGATTTCAATCTGTAGCCAGCACATCTTGGTACGTAGATGTCTTGAACTTTGTTCAAGTCTGTGGCTAATTTTTTCCAATGAAGTTGGTCTTCCACTGAAAGTGGTTCATCCCAATCAATTTTCTTTTCCATAAGTCTTGCAAAAGGATTTTGGATCTTATGGTTGCTGGTAAATATAATCCAATGGGGTCAAAAATTTTGGATGATTCTGAAAGCACTTGTCTTTTTGTATTGGCATTTGGATTTAAGTTATAACTCTTTGTGCAAAGAGTGTCATCGTGTTCAGAATTCTGTTTTAAAAACCAAAGCATTCCAAGTGTTTTCGTGTAATTGTTTGGTTCAATGTTCCCATTGTTGTCTTTTGTTATTTGTTCATTTAATTTAGGAGAATTAGAAACCCATTCTCTCAATCCAAAATTTCCTTGCTTCATTATGGGTTGTGACATTTGGTAAATTTCAAGCAATTCCTCTTCAGTTACAGTGGAACCAATGAGGTTATCCACATAAAAGTTTTGTTTTAAAAACTGAACTGTTAAGTCCTCTTGAAATAAGTTTAGGTGGTTTCTAATTGTTAAAGCAAGAATACTTGGAGAGCAATTTGCTCCAAAAATAATTACTTTAAATCTGTAGGTTTTGAAACCTTTGTTAAGGTCATGTGGATCATTCAACCACAAAAACCTGAGATGATTTTTATCATACTCAAGCTTCAAATTTATACAGAGGAATGCTTTTTCTATGTCACTTTGTACTGCATAATTGTCTAAACGGAAGCAAAGGAGAATTTTTACAAGATCTGAGACAAGGTTTGGGCCTTCCATGAGACAATCATTTAAACTAACAGAATTTGTGTCTTTTAAACTACAGTTGTATACTACTCTTAGTTTAGTTGTGGATGAGTCTTCTCTGTAAACTCCCCTGTGTGTTAAATAATGACAACCTCGTTTTTTAAAGGGTTCATCAGTAACTTCTTCAATGAAGCCCCTTTCTATTTGTTCCTTGAATATGTTGTTGTATTGTTCTAAAAGATTGTCATTTTTTAGTTTTCTGTAATTTTTATACAGATGTGCCTTAGCTACTTTCAAATTGTCCATTATTTCTGGACAAGGTGTTTTCCAAGGCAGCTCCACATAGTATTGATTGTCTCTGTGTTGTAATGTATCCTTAAATTGTTCTGTCATCAATTGGTCTTCATGTGTAATAGTACTGTCCTTTATGCCAACTGATTCTAATAGTCACAACTGCTGTAACCCTTCATCCAATGTGGAATCATTTTCATTCAAATGATGTGGGATTATGACAGTGTTTTTGTAGTTCGAGTTTGTCACATAGTCAGAAATTTGTGACTGTGGTGATTTTGTTTTGCGTAAATTTTGTTCATGTTCTGTGTTTTCTGTGTCAGTAGTAAGATGGTATTTAGTTATGTCACCCAAAAGAGCAATACCTGTGGGAGTTTGTATGGCTATTCCATCTCCTATTTTAATGATGCCTCTATGGACCAGATGAAGATAGTCAGCCCCCATGAGCATATGTATATCATCAACTACATCTGCATTAAGGGTTTTATCAGCTATCGTGTATTTATTTTGAAGTTGGAGCAAAGCTTGTTTTAACCCAGCTATTTGTATTTTTTCTTGTTCTACTTTGTCCACAACAACAACCTTAAGGGTTTCAAATGTTTCATCAAGAGTTAAAGTTATATTTGCAGTTTTAAAACTGGCTTGTACTGGGTTTTTATTGATAAATGATGAAATAGAGAGATCTTCATCTCCTTGTTGGTTTTGAAGTCCCAATTTTTCTATCAGTTGTTTAGTTACAAATGTTTGTTGTGAGCAGGTATCTAAAAGACACCTAACCTGTACTATTTGTCCTCTTTTGTTTTGGATTTCCAAAGTTGTGGTTGGTAAAAGAATTTTTGAATTGTGGTTAATGCTAGATGAACTGATATGTCCATTCATAGCATTTTTGGTTTGTTTCTGTTTGTTTTGGTTTGATTTGGGTGTTTGTTCATAATGTTTGTCAGTTTTTCCAATGTCTGTGTGTGTATTACACATAGGGGTAACATGGTCAAAACTGTTGCAAAACTTACAATTGTATATCAAATTTGATTTGCAATTTGACTTTTGGTGCCCTGATCCAGTGCATTTTTTGCATAAGTTTAGTTGTTCACAACGTTTTGACCTTGCTGTAAAGTCTTTGTATTTGGGACAATTTGTAGAATTATGTTCACTGCTAAAACAAAATTTGCATGGTGTGGGATTATACTCAAAAGTAGCTACATTAAAGTTTTGCAGAGTAGGAGTCTTTGAGTCTTTTTCTGTCACTTTATTTTCTGCAAATTGAGTTTTGCGGTTGTGTTTTGATGTAACTGGTAAGTGTTGAAATCTTTTGTTAGGTTTTTGGTTTTCTGCATTGTTGGTTTTTTCTTGTTCTGTGTTAAATTTTGGGAGTGTGTAACTTGATTTGTAAAGTGCTAGTACAGTTGGGAAATCTTCTCTTAGTTTATTAAGGCTAGGGTATATGTCAGTTGTCCTCTGATGAAATATCTCTTTGACTTTAGAAGGGAGCTTTTCAAAAACAACAGCTTGAATGATCCAAGCTGTTTCTGCAATGTTTAAATTATTGTTTTTAAGTTGTCCCATGAGACATTCAAACTCACAGTAAAAATCAAAGAGGTCACCATAGTTGTCTTTTGGGGTTCGCATGTTCATTACTTTAAGAGCCAAATCATGTATAATTTCATCCTTATTCATGTAATTTCTGTTAAGTAATTCTATTGCTACAGAATAAGAAGTACCTATGGCTGGTAGTGATTCCACTAATCTTAAGGCTGGGCCTTTCAGATAGTTCACTAAATAACTAAATTTATCAACATCTGTAATGTAGTTTTTATTACCTATAAGGCTATGAAATTTTTCAATAAAAGATTGAAATTTGGCTCTGTCACCCTCAAAAGTGGGTACTGCAAGTGTAGGCAATTTTGATTTTAGTTCATTGCCCTCAGCCACATTGGGAGGGCTAAATGAAGCATTTCTTGTAGCTTCTAAGAAGCTTTCGTATGTGTCTTCTTTTTTGCACTCATCAAGTTGGTTTTGAATTTCAGAAATATAGTTGTTAATTTTTGTAATGTAATTTTCATTGTCAAGTAGGAGAGTAGAATACTCATCATCTGTTAGTTCAATTGTGTCATCAATTTCTGTAATTATGTCTTCATCTAGTATGAGAATTTCTTGTTTGTAACGAGTAATAGAATTTAATGTTGTTTCAAGATCATATCTTGTAGGTTCCTTTTGTTTGAAATCATTGTACAGTTTGGTGATGACACCTTTACGTGCTGATTTTTCCTCATTAATTTTTTGTGATTTTGAGATGGTGCCATAGCCCCAAGGTCTGTGTTTTTGTTTTCTTGGTCTGGGTTTCTTACCCTTTTGTCCAAGTCTTTCATAATTGTTGTTAGTGTTAAAGTTCTGAGTTTAATTTTATGATTTTGAGCAAGTTAAATTACTGTACAGTAATAAGTTTTTTATATAACCTGCGCCACAGGTTAATTAAAAATTCACAATGTTTTTAGTTAGGATAGGTCTTGAGTGTAAAGAGTAAGGCCTACTTTAAGAGGTAGGCCTATTATGTAAGGTAAAGTTAGGTGGGCCTACTAAATAGGCCCATTTGTTGGGCCTACCAAGTAGGCTTATGTTTGGGCCTATTATTTTATAGGACCTCAAAATGAGTTAAGCCTGTTAAATTAACAAGGCTTAGTTTTGAATTTGAAGAGTAGGACCTATTAAATAGGCTTAATGTTGCGGGCCTATTATTTTTAGGACCTAAAATAAGTTATGCCTGTTAATGAACAAGCCTTTGTTTTCGATTAGTGTAAAGGTAAAGGATCGGTTCCCAGTTGCTTAGGCCACCATATGAAAAAACTATAGTGGGGTTACGGTTGAAATTGGGGTTAGCCTAATGAGCTAAGCCTAGCCACTGCGTGTCAGTGTAAATTGTAGAGGGGTTAGTTCCCCATACACAGGGCCACCATATGAAAAAACTATATAGGGCTATGGGTTGATTGCCTGTGCCCTCATCCGTTGGAAATTTCCAACAGACTTCAGTGGAGGGTTACCGACAACAGCCCTATGCTTTTTCGTTAGAGAGTTATGAATATGTAGGTCTTTAAAGGACCTCTTTATATTTATATTGATTACGGTAATTCTAGCGTCGGGATTTGGGAAGCCTTATGTTAATGAAACTGAAATTGCCTCACCTTATTTTTGCTGGGTCCTTGGTTTGCTTCGATGTAGGGCGTTACGATCATTTCGGTGTAGGGCCGCCACGATCGAGTTACGCGGCGAATTTACTTAAGGTAATTAATATAGGCAGTCACTATATAAATACTTTAGGGTGTAGGCCTACCCTTTTATGAGTATTGAGTTTATTATAAGGAATTCACTCAGAACTTGAGGGAAAACTTAAACGCGTCTTCCCTGTTTAAAGCGTTCGCTGTAGAATAAACAGCCCAAGAGCCGTTCCTTGATTCGCTTGTATTATTTGCCGAACTAGCAAAATTTTTGTTTGGTCTACTCTTCTGTGGTAGACTAAACAATAAATTGGGTTTTCTTGTTGCTATGTGAGGCTGATTCATACATACAGGTTCTTTGTACGTATGGCAATTCAATTATTTCATTCCCAATAGGCTATGTCGCCAATCCCGAGGCAACTTTGTATAGATATTTAATTCAATTAATTAATAATTTATATTTAATTATGAAATAAATGTACCACATATGATACCATGTTGTGAGCGCGTATAGTTTTTCCATACGGATAGTCTTTCAGATGACTGTGATATTCTAAGGCAATGTAGACAATTATATGCTCAGGGAAATACTTTGATTAGAAAATTTCATGCGTGTTCATTAGATGTTAAGTTGATTTTGTTCAAAACTTTTTGTACTCCAATGTATATAGTTCATTTGTGGTGGAACTACAAGATGTATAATTTGAGAAAATTATATGTTGCATATAATAATATTTTTAGGAGCTTATTAAGAACTCCAAGATTTATAAATGGTGCTTCTTCTAATGTCATTATGCTGTTTGTTGTCAATAAGGTGCCTAACTGTGCCAGTGTCATTCGCAATTTTGTATTTAGATTTATCACTAGGCTTCGTGAGTCACTCAATAAGATAATAGAAGCCATGGTTAGTGGACTGGTCTCCGATATGTTTTATAAATCTCAAACCTGGAAGCATTAGCGTAGGCAATTGTATGTTCATTATGCACAGTGATTCACTGCCTACTTAGTCAGTGCTCCAGACAACTATCTCTTAATCTTCTATGGACATCTTGTATAATGTTTGTACCTGTTGAGTCTGAAATAAAGTGTTTGTTTGTTTGTATCTTCGGTCTCCCCTAATCCCTCTTACTCACCTTTTTTCTACTCCCTTTCTTTACTTCCAGTTCCCCTTTACCTTACTGTATAAGTTAACCTTTTCCTTTTCTTACATTCCACTCGCACCTGATGAAAATCTTAAAATAGGCCGAAAGCTTGTGACCCTAATAAATCCATTACTTTATGTGGCTTTATTTACTTAATTAATTTAGCTTCTAACCGAGAAAATTCATGTAACTTGTAAAAATAATTAATAAAACAGCGCGTGCAATCAAAGAGATAGAGGTTAAAATTTTCTATTCGAAACAGAAGCTAATATTGTTTGTTCAAAATTTTGTGCTTTACTAATAGTATTAGCAGTATAAGTGACACTTTCTAAAATATGGAATTTTCATCTGATTGTGATGAAACTCGGTGGTAATGTTAGGAAAAGTATTTTTTTCTTTTACATGAATATCATTTCAGACAAATTTCATAAATTTTGAACTCAGGGCATCGCATCAGAGTGCAAAACATGTGTGCAAGACATGCGTTGACTATTGGAAATTAATGTTTATTGAGCCAAAATTGTTTGACAAACCCAAAATGGTGCAAACGATATAATATATATCATGAGGAGAACCGATAAGAGAATAACAAGCCTCGTTATGCAGTGTGCGTTCCTTAAAAATGCACTGAAGAACGCGACTTCCGCGTATGAACATTCTTATCCTTTCTGATCAGCAACCATACGTAGTCTCCCATCATGGAAGCATCCCAATGGCCCTGGTACCTTTTCTCCATCGTTTGAATATCTTGATGGAATCTTTCGCCATGTTCTTCACTCACATCGCCCAGGTTATCACGAAAAAAGTCTAGATGTGAATGCAGATAGTGTAATTTTAAAGACATACGGCACCCCATTTTGCCATAGCACTTAATCAAGTTTGACACTAACTCCTTATAGTTTGTTGCTTTATGGTTGTCTAAAAACCCACGAACCACATCACGGAAAGCACACCAAGCCTCTTTTTCGATCGGAGTCATCTTGGCTTCAAGGTTCTTTGAATTCAACAGCGCCTTGACTTGTGGTCCTACAAAGATGCCAGCCTTGACTTTGGCCTCAGAGAGTTTAGGGAACATGACCCGAATCTGTTGGAAAACTTCCCCTCCAAAATCTAACGCAATTACAAACTGCTTAATTAGACCCAACTTAATATGGAGAGGTGGTAGCAGAACTATGTCAGGCTTCACAAGAGGTTCCCTGAGTACATTGTACTTTCCTCGTTGCAGTCCTTCACGTGGAGGCCACTGAACTGTTTTATAGTGCTCAGTTGAAGCCCTGCTATCCCACAGGCAAAGAAAACATGAATATTTAGTAAACCCTCCTTGTAAACCTAACAGGAAACCAATCATTTTGAAATCACCACACACGTCCCAGTTATATTGTTCATACCTGATTTGAGTGAGCAGTTGTTTGACATTTTCATAGTCCTCTTTTATTTGAACAGAATGTGCAACTGGTATAGATGGATATTTGTTCCCATTGTGGAGTAGAACAGCTTTTAAACTCAGAGTTGAACTGTCAATAAACAGGCGCCACTCTGAGGGTATATGTGTTAACCCAATAGCTGTGAATAGACCATTAACCTCGCTGCAATAACAGAGAGCCATTGACATCGTAGAACCTTGCAAACTCTTCATGCCGCTTTCGGTATACAGTGCTCTTGCAGTCTTCTCCAAGCAAATTCCACTCTTTGAGTCTGGAGGTCAGAAGCTCAGACCCTGATTTCGTCAGACCCAAATCTCTAATTAAGTATCTTGTGCGATACTTGCTTGGGGCCTATGTAATACCCACAAAAGTAGCAGAATATATCCGGAGAGTGTTTACAAGCTCTAGTTGCCATTCTCTTTACCAAACTGTACTACATTAATCATAACCTGCAGATATAGAGAGAAGAGTTATTAAATCTGCAACAGATTACAGATTCCAGAAAAAAGATGTATTCACAACACTGAAATAATGTTCGCAATAAAAAAGGGTCGATAACACTCAAATCGTCAGCACAGAGAAGCACAGAAACACAGTACCTCAGTGCTGGTAACCATCAGACAAACAACCTTCTTTCTTTGTGTGCTCACTAGGGTTATAACTTTTAGACTTTTTTTCAAATAAAAGATCTCCTGTATCATAAATCGATGAACTTTTGCTTACAAACAATGAAAAGACCCTAATTCCTCTCAGTTTTTAAAAAGGTCACCCCCCAAATCAAAAGTTTGAATCACCAGAACCATATATTTACGTTACTACTCATAAGTATATAAATATATTATTATTAGAGGGCGGACTTTTAGGTTTTAACCTAAAAAATATTTTCGAATTTTTCAGTCCGCTAATATATCGTGAGATCGCCCGAAAAATCACTTCCGGTGCTCAAATTCGATGACTAATATCATCCACCCATAACAAGAAAATTCTAGAACACACGACATTGTTCTTCATGCACTCGCAAATTGTATAAAAGCACGAAATGAAATCAACCGAATCACTTGTGTCCAGTATTGCGCAATAGTTTACTCAACTGTTCAGTTCAACTCAACTTCAGTAAGCTTTTATTATTTTAATATGTTCGCTTAATTAAAAACGTAGCGAAATGTGGAATTCGCTTCTGCACTCTTGAACACTCCAGAACATTTTTTTAAATTTATTAACCATAATAATTTGTTGAATTTTTCTTCCATTTACACGTAACAAAAGCGTATCCAGAATGTTTTGTAGAGGGGAGTCAACTCAAAAAATATATAGAGCCCAAAATATTTGGTGATAAATATTTTCGTGAGACGTTCTATGGATGTTCTAAAAATATTTTCCAAAATTTTATCACCTAAAAAATAAATATTTGGTCATTTTTTCACCTAAAAATCCGCCCTCTAATTATTATATTATTTCTATATATTATATTAATATTATATATATATATAATATATATATAAACAAACAAACAAATCAACTTAATACCTTTTTATATCTGTTTTCGAAGCAATATAATGTCACACAGAAAGTGATACTACCATACAGAAGAACAAGGATATCTGGACCAATAATCTGGTGAGATTCCAGCAGTCACATAGAAGAAGAGGAAGTGTGCTTTAGAAGAATCTTCACTAGAAGAAAAATGCAGAATGCCACTCCAATCCAAATCATTGGACGGTACCAGTTTCTTGGAACAGAAATCAAAGGAAGAAAGGAGCGAATAGTGGAAATTTCCAAAGAAGTTACAAAATTATGGAAGAATAAATTGAATTTTCCGCATGTGTCAGATCAAGTAATACGAACAAAGCTTGACAAGGTGATGAAGACTTATGATGAATGTGTCAGGAGGGGAAAATATGATGCCCTGAATGAACTTTTTGATATCACTAAAGTAAATGGCCAATGGTATCCTCGGAAGACAAACGACTGTACACCTTCAAGTGGAAAGCAAAGGAGAAGTGGGGTACTCTACAGGTCAAGTTGCAAGTGAAGAAACGATTCACCCTTCAAAGAGACGAAAATTGCCTGCTGAATCAGCATCAACATCTTACAATCATGTATCTGGTGGTAGTGGTACTGAATCTGAAGAGAGCGAGCATGAAGATGAAGATGAGAGTATTACTCCACGAACCAGAAGACATAACAAAAGTAAAGTTGCAACCAACTTGGTGACATCCACAGGAGTATCAACAAGTAAAGCCGCTAAATATGCAAACAGTTGTCACTTGATGTATTGACATTCCAACACCAAGTCAAGCAGCAATTTACAAGTCAGCATACAAAGAGGCTGCTAAATTGAAGGAGGAAATGATTGAAAATTTACAGATGGAAGAGTGGTCTTTACATTTGATGGAAAGCGCATTGAGGAAAATGATATCAAGTAGTGGTACTTAAAAATGAAAGAACCGAAGTAAAATTGGATGCATTGCGTCTGAAAGATGGCAAGGCTGAAACTATTGCTGAAGGAATTGCAAAAGTTATTGATGAATACACCTTATGGAATGCAATAAAGATGATCGTTGCTGATACAACAAGTGTTAACACTGGGAAAAAGAGTGGAGTTGTTGTCAAATTGCAACGAATGTTCTCAGAGAAGGGTATCTGCAAACCACAATTTATCAGTTGTCAGCATCACATTCTGGACAGGATTCTCCGTTTGGTAATGGACGAAGATCTTGGTGCTAACACCAGTTCTCCAAACATCGATATCCATTTGTATCCCAACTGGTGAAGAATTATGAGGAACTAAAGGCACAGTTTGTTAATGGAACAGAAGAGGTCCTCGAGAAATCAGGATGGAGAGATGATATTAAGTTTTTGTACCATCTAACACGGGTGTTTAGATTCTTTGAAGAAAAAGGGAATTTTCCTTTGATTAACTTTCAGAAAATTCCAAACATCAGTAATGCGCGAGGTGGCATTCAAGAGCCATTCTAGCTATCCTTGCATTTATTCTTATACCTACAACAAGGAAGACTTTGGAGAAGGTATGCAGATTCATTTCATACAACTGGGCAGAATATTGGTTTACTAATCAGATGTACAATGAAAGTGACTTCAAGAACTTGTCAGAAATATTGAAACCTTACAAAAAAGCATTGAACTCATTGGAAAATCACTGGAAGCAGGAGCCATCCCCACTCAAGATACCAAGAAGTAATCAGTGTGCAGAACGTGCAATCAAAGTTATGCAGGAACTGTATGCTGCCTGCAGAAACAAAAACAAACTGCAACTTCGGTTTATTCTAAGCATTAAGCAGTAATATATGTACGAGTATTATAACGATTATGTTGTGAGTTCTTTTATTATATTACATGGAATATGCAATAAAGTTACGTATGCAATAATCGATTTTTTGATTTCGGGGTGACCTTTTCTAAAAAGATATTAAAATGAAAGTTCATTTCTTTGTTTTTAGGCAAAAGTTCATCGAATTAAAGTACAGGAATATTAGGTTGTAGAAAAGTTATAACCCTAGACTGCTCACACTTACTGACTTCTCAGACTCTGCGCTCTTCTTTATATAGCACAGTGGAAGTTTCGGGCAATTTCT
Organism: Bathynomus jamesi; assembly: GCA_023014485.1. Lineage (NCBI taxonomy): Eukaryota > Metazoa > Arthropoda > Malacostraca > Isopoda > Cirolanidae > Bathynomus > Bathynomus jamesi. Next base: position 293,013 of record JAJOZX010003548.1, on the reverse strand, counting down.
AGAGCAAGAAACTGTCAACGAACATTCGGATTGTTTTCAACAATTCCTGATTATTTTGATATTGCTGCGCCCATAATAACATTATACTGGTAAAACAGGAAAAATGGATTATCTCTGAAACTATTGATGATACACACAAACCAAGGCCAGATTTGGACTCAGCGCCCACAACTGCATATAAAAACAAAAAATTCTATATAAACAGAATCAGTGTTACACAGTGTAATTAGACAACTTAACCTAATCACCACCTAGTCATCTCAGATTAGACACAAAACAGATTACAATCAACGATTCCTACAGAGAGAAAATTACATGCTGCTTAGGTCAACCCCTGAACAGAGCACTGTAGGGTGTATCATGCTCAGGTCGAATATTGAAAAACTTAGAATTTCAAGATTGGCATTATGTATTCCTATGTAAAATTGAATTATAAGAGGGGTTCGTCTTTTGCAACTTTTGCGAAAAATCGCATTTAAGTGTTCAAAATCGCACTTTTTTTTCGAAAAATGGGATTTTTGGCCAATTTCAAAGACTTGGTAGCCTCAAATGACCTCCATATGTTCTATATTGTTCACATACACCCTTAAGCATTTCTAGGGGCAGGCTTGGACCCATTTAAGATCAGCAAAGTGGTTCATAACCCCTAAAATAACCAAAATCACCCAAAATGGCCCAAAACTAAGGAATTGTATGATTTTTAGTCTCCTATACACCACATTTCGCGGTTGTTCTCTTCATCAGGCAGAATCTTTTTGTTCTTCTTTCTTGGTCTTGCATTTTCTTTTTTTTAGAAACGCCTCCACCAATTTTTATTCATTTTCTTTTCGGCATCAGTGAGTGTGATGGCAGCTGCCCAGTGGCGTAACTAGGGTGGGGCAGGTGGGGCGCGTGCCCTGGGCGCCAAATTTGGGGGGGCGCCATTTTTATGATTAAAAAAAAAAATTTAAGAGTAAAAGCATGCTCTTTTGGAAATGTACCGGTACCATATCTCTAGCCATCGAATTTCCATGAATTTCAGATTTTTAACTTCATTTAACTTTATTAATTCATTCTATTTTTATTAGAATTTTATTATGAATTATTAATTTATTCTATTTTTTTTGTTTCTTTCTCTAGAAAATTTTACCATGAAGAGAACATTGCCGATACCGAAAAGTCCGAAAAAGAAGCTGAATGGAGCAGAAGGCAGGAAGAAAGGAAAAATGCAAGAAGCAGAAGCTAAAAAATCAAGTGGCTTTATGATATCATTTCTTGAACAGCAACAAGCTGGTCCTTCATCAGCATTAACTGCATCAGATATGAGTGTTGACCAACCCGCCAGTGTATCAGAAGGAGAATTAAGTGTCTTTCAAGAACCAGAAGTGTCTTTCAAGAAGCCAGAAGATACTAAAACTTGAGTAGCGAAAAGCAGGAAAAGACAGCACAGCCTATACCAGATGCAAATCATGCGATTCAGCATCACGATGTAGGCTTCTTGGAGTTTGATAAAATATAAAAAAAAGTAATTTTATCAGATGCCCTGAGGACAGAAATGGTCACATTGGGTTCGAAGTATTTTCAAAATAGTGAAGGGCCATTTGTTCCCACACAAAACCGATCAGTGAATGAAAGATGGTTTAAAAGAAAGTTGGGAAATGGATGTGGAGAAGTTTGGCGCTCATGGCTTGTTTATTCTCCAGAGAAGAAAGCAGCTTTTTGCTTTTGTTGTTTGCTATTTTCTCAAATTGACAATCAGTCTTCATTGGAGCAAGAAAATGGGTTCAATCATTGGAAAGCACCAGAAAGGCTTAGCACCCATGAAAATGCAAAAATCATCGATACTGCTTCACCCAATGGAAGGAAATGGAAAGAAATCTTTTAGAAAACAGAGGAATCATTGACGTAGAGCTTCAAGCTCAAATTGCAACAGAAAAATAAAAATGGCGAGATGTTCTCCTCAGAATTCTCCATTGCATAAAATTTTTAGCAACTCAGAGCCTTGCATTGCGTGGTCACAAGGAATCCCTTAGACAGGAAGAGGAAAGCAATATTGGAAATTTTCTTGGGTTATTAAAATTGTTGGCAAGGTTTGATCCTGTCATGAAAGAACATCTCAGTATTGTGGAAAAGCACCCTGGAAGAACATCATATTTATCTCCGTTAGTGCAGAATGAATTTATTCAGCTGATGGCTTCTACTGTTCGCTAGAAATTGTTACAGAGCATTCATAAGGCCAAATATTTTGGCCTCATGTTTGATTCTACTCCAGATCAAGCACATCGAGAGCAAATGGCAGAAACAGTTCGTTATGTTGATATTGATTTTCAGGAGAAAACAATTTTTATAAAGAGTCTTTTCTTGGATTTATCCAATTAAAACGAAAGGATGCTGAAAACTGTGGAAGCGATTTTGGAACAACTGGAAAAGCAAAATGCCGTCAGAAGACTGTCGATCTCAATGCTATGACAATGCTGCAGTTATGGCTGGTTATAAAAGTGGTGTTCAACAGAGGATTATTTAAAAAAATAGCAAAGCTATTTTTGTAAACTACGATAATCATTCTCTCAATTTGGTTGGAGTGCGTGCTGCTAACCACGAATCCATGATGCAGTGATGGTGACTTTTTTTGGTGCAATTCAGTCGCTTTATTCATTCTTCTCACGTTCAACTCTCCGTTGTCAAATCTGAATCTGAAACTCGATGGAGTTCCAGAACAGAGGCTGTGAAGCCTGTTCATGAATACTTTGATATTATAGTGGAACTCTTGCAAAACATGGTTGATGATCAAAATGAAACTGCTGATACAAGAGGTGATGCAAGGCAGGTGCTGAATCAAATTTTGACTTTTCATTTCTTGGCTTTGCTTGGATTTTGGAACAAAATTCTTGTTCGGATTGATCGTGTTCAAAAACGACTCCAAGATCATACCATGAACTTTCATGATGCTGCTTATGATTTAAAAGCCCTTCAAGATTATTTTTTAAGCAGTCGAGAATCATTGGCCAGTGAATCACTTGAAGCAGGGCTGAAACTGTGTGATGAATGGGATATTCGAGTAGAAAGACGCCCCAGAAAGAAGAAACAAATGCCTGGTGAAAAAGCCAAGGATGTAGAGTTAACTGTGAAAGAAGAAATGATGAGAATAATGAAAGAAACTATTGATCGTCTCCATAATGAAATGGAAGAAAGGTTTGTCCGTCTCCATGACTTGGATTCAAAATTTGGATTTCTTTTAGATGCTAGAGGATTATTGTTTGACTCAAATGACGTAAATATCTTGAAAAGTTGTTTCAACCTTGGACAGTTTTATAGCAATAATATTGACAGCTTTGAGCTTTAAAGAAATCCTGGATTGTAAGATGCCTCTGAAAAGTCGCCCAAATGTTCAGATTTCTAAAGCTGAAGAACTCCTCAAGTTTATTGTTCAGTATGGAGATGAAAATGTTTTTCCAAATTTGAGAGTATCTTTCAGATAATGCTCACTATTGCAATTTCAATTGCCAGCTGTGAGCGATCTTTCAGCAAGTTAATATTGATCTTATCATATTTGAGAGCTTCAATGGGCCAAGAAAGACTTTCTGCTTTAGCCTTGCTCAGCATTGAACGTGAGGAAACTGAAATAACAAATTTTGATGACATTATTGATAAGTTTGCATCAGCAAAAGTAAGAAAAACACATGTTTAGTGTGAAGTTCCAAATTATTCATTAAAAGAGCCAAAAATAATAGGTGCAAACAAGGCATTTCTTTTAAAGTACCATATAATTGGAATGATTTTTGTCAGTATCTAATATTCTAATTGCTAATTCTGCTATCGGTAATTCAGTAAAATTCAAGAAAACATCAAAGTGTGTTCTCATGAAAAGTTATGCCTCTCCTTGTACATATATTAATTGTTTCTGTTGTAATTCGGCAAATAATTAACCATACTTTGGTTCTATAAAATTAAATTGTATTAATAGAAATTTAATATCAACCTTAATAGTAAATATACGCGGTTATGTATATGGATAGAAAAACATTAAAGTATAAACTGTAAAAATAATTTTTATGAATTGTATTTTCATTTCATTTCAATTTATTTTTACATATTTTTGTACAGTTTTATATGTATATAACTGTATTCCATTTTCATTTGTCATAAAATAAACTTCTTCTTAAAAGTATATTTTGTTAGCGGTATTATTACGAGTAACCAGTTTGAGTACCATTATAAGAATTCAGCCAGAATTTTAAAGAACACTGGTTTTAAGGGCGCCATTTATTGATTTGCCCTGGGTGTGATCAACCCTAGTTACGCCTCTGCAGCTGCCCCAACCTTTCCGCAAGCTGCTGTGACGTCCAACCTTTTTTTTGCAATTGCAATTCTTCTTTAATATTTGTATAAGTCCCTCCTCCACCCCCAGCTTGTAATAATCAGTGGTGGGCACAGCTAACCGAAAAGTTAGCTTCGATAACCGCTGAACCGCTAACTCAAAACTTAACTTCGATAACGCTAAACCGATAAACCGCTAACTCAAAACTTAACTTCGATAACGCTAAACCGATAAACCGCTAAAAATTTTAGCGGAAGCTAACGATAACCGCTAACCGCTAACTTTTATTATATGAATTTAGCTTCGGTTTGGTTTTTTGGCTCTAAAACCCTTAAAGAGAGCTGAAATTTTAATATGTTGCAGCTTAGACATCGAGCTTTCCAAAAAGGTATAGCATGCCAAGATCAGATGATGATCAAGGTGTACATAAATAATTAAATGAACAAATGAAATTAAACATTAGTTTACATTCAACATACAGTTTATTTACAGTACAAAAAGTATTAAACGAATCAAAAATATTAAGAAATAAAAATACACATAAAAAATAACTTTAATAATCTAATAATGCATTCACTCTGGCTTGGCCTCCTGCTCCTTCTCCATCGCCTCGACGTGATGCTGGTTGCCCTTCATGAACATCAGCCTCTCAAAGTTGGCATCTGACAGGGTGGCTCTCTTGGCGCGCAAGATGTCCTTGCCTATGGAGAACAGGCGCTCAACTGCAGCACTGGATGGGATGGCTGTGTTGTACTTGATGAACAGGTCGATCAACACTTGCTCACCCAAGAAGGCGACGTCAGTCAGGACCTCCTTCGAGCCGGCCTCCAGCCAGGTCTTCACCAGGTCTTCACCTGGTCCTGGCGGACCTGGCCATCAACAGGCCCAACATCCTCAGGCGGAACCAAAACGTCTTCACTTTCCATTGCAAAAACTTGTAGACTCGGTAAACTGACGAAAATATGCTTATGATAACGTACGCTGTCGCTGACACTGTAAGACTGTAACGTCGTAAGTGAACTGAACTGCAGAATTACAAACGCTGCTCAGCTGCTGCTGCGTCGACCAATCACGTCTTGTGTTTACACGTAGTCAGCCAATAGCGTGCCAGACTGACTGTTGCAGACACGCTCAGAACAGACTGGAACAAACATGTATGATTTTAGGGTTAGCGGACTTAAAGTTAGCGGAACTAAATTTAGCGGAAGCTAATTGGTCCGCTAACGGTTCTCAACGTTAGCGGAAACGCTAATCCGCTACCGGAAAAGTTAGCTTCGCTAATTAGCGGTTAGCGGATTAGCGGGACCGTGCCCACCACTGGTAATAATATGCTGGTCAACTGAATGTTTTGATATTTTTTCTTCTGAAAGCATCTTGATTTGTCTAGCAGGTTTTGTAGAGATCTAAAACATGTTCATAAAGTCTTGCTTTGACTTGAAAACTGGCAACAATTCTCTGTGATCGATCCTAGCACGAACAAAACCATCTCTTCTCTCTTGCCCATACACTGCATGAGCTGCAGCTGAAACTTCCTGGACTGCTCTTTCACAGCTTTGAGTGTGAACTAAGAAGTTCTCAACTTCAAGTGGAGACCTGAGAAGCTCCTCAACTTCTCCTCTTGACATCTTACAAGTGAAGAGTGGATCATACAGTTTCTCCTTATCCCAATTAATCAGAGTAATTGGAGAAGTGGCATCAAAATTCAGTTTAGGGTTTCTATGAGTTCTCAGACTCATATCTCCATACTCAGACTTACTTCTGATCTTCTTGATCATCTCAAACCCCCCATGCCCTCTCCTCCTCATCCTCACTGCACAGAGAGAGACAATGAGGTTCTCACTGTGAGCATGATATGCTCCACGAACTATCACATGAGTGATTATGTTCCTGACTTCAGAGGTCTGGCTTCTCAGCAGTCCCAGAGCGGTCACAATATGGTGATGTCCATACCTCATGTGGTGCTTCACCTTGATCTCAAAATACATCTTGAAGTAGAAGTCCAGGCAGAACTTCTGCAGCGCCTCCAGCTTCTTCAACACCTTCGCCTTCAGACCATGCTGCCTCATCCGCAGCATCAACAGGGCCGTACCTGTAGTCAGCCAGCGTGACTGATTCAGTGGACCACACTTCAGACCAGCAACTTCCTTGCTCAAATCTCCTGTCTTGAGAGCTTTGATCAGTAGGTAGCAGTTCTTCTGGTCAGTGCTAAGGTTTTGTACAATGTCTTCTGGCAGTTCAATTATATCTTCTCCTGGCAGAGCCTTGAAGCTAAAGTTGACAGGTATGTCATTGATCTTCTCCAAAAGTTTTCCTATTGGGCCACTGAACCCAGACTTGTGCGTGTAGGGACCATCAAGCTTGATGATCATGTGCCTGAGGCTGAGTTCATTAATATGCAACTGGCATATCAGCCAGTGACACTTGTGACCTAGCAATCTCTCCAAGTGAGTGATGGCTCCTCCATCAGGTCCTGTGTTTGTGTTGGTGGAGTCACCACCAAGGACCACAATAGTATCTTTAGCACCATGAGTACTAATCCACTCAAACAGAGCCTGAGCTATCTTCAGTGCAGGTTTATCATTTCCTTCAGGTTCTTCTGGTGTACAATGGAAGAGATACTTCCCCTCAGGTTCCCAGGTAACACTATAGTGCTCTTCAGTTGTAATATCAGGATGGAAGCAGCCAGTTTCTTCATTGTACCTCATGATCTTTGTCTTTTTATCTTGTTTTCCATCAAAGAAAATTCCCTTGATCTCCTCTCCCTCTGTCCTTTTCTCCAGGGCCTCCACCGAGGCACCAATTACAGATTCCTTGCCCCTCCACATCTTCATCCTGTCAACAGCTAGATATGCCTTATCAGCAGATAGATAGCCAGCTTTGATGAGATCTTGCAGAAACCAATTGCAATGGCTGCTGCAGGAGTGTTTGCCACCTTGAACCTGATTGCAGCCGCAGCAGTACTTGAGATATCCATGTAGTTCCTCCTGGCAGAGGTGGAGACTTTGCCAGTGTTGACACTGGAGCTTGTGCCTGGTGCAGTACTGGAAAAATCTCTGTCAGCAGTAGGAGCTGCTCTGCCGGGAGACTCTTGCAAGGAAGTCACCTCATCTTCTTCATCATCACCATCATCGGCTCTAAGCAGTAGCTCCTTTTCTTCTTCCTCTTTTCTGTTTCTCTTTTCAGCTGCCTTCTGTTCTTCCTCCTTCCTCTTAGCAGCCTTCACCTGCTTCACTGTTTCCTTCACATCAACAGATGCCATCCGGAAGCCAGAAACTTCTGAGGTTTTTATCCTCTGGTAATGGAGCCACTCTAGCTCTAGCTTTGGAATCTTCTGAGGCAGAGGACAATCACAGCTGACATGGACTCTAGAAGCACAGCCAGAGCAGCCAGATGCTTCAGTTCCACAGAGAGTGATATCATGTCTGCAGGTTGTTATGTCAAACAATGTATCAAGTGGATACAGGAGGAGGAGTGAACTTGGCATTGCTTTTGCGCCACTGTGCCAGTACCAGTGATGCTAAGTCCTCAGCCAAATCTTGCAGAGGATACTGAGCTCTCTTCATATCATCCAGAAGCAGCTTCTCTTCCTGGAGGAGGATTCCTTTCTGAAACACAGCTCTCCAGGTTGGAACTTCTGTGGGAAATAACTGCTTGCTTGGACCCACCAGATCACTCAGCTTTGAACCAGAACTTTTTCTGGTCTTTCGTCCTTGCTTAGCCATGGTGGCTAGTCTATACAATCCTCACCAAGCTTTGTATTTGAAACATAGAAAATTATCATAGTGAAACTCTAGTAGCCTATAACAGCTGTTACAATGGTTTTGTTTGGTAAGAAACCGCTCTGTTACATTTGTACTACAGTGTATGTCCTGCACAGCTGTTCTGTACATAACCAGAAAACGAAAAAGTGGAAATTTGAACACTTAAACATGATTTTTAACAAAAGTTCAAAAAAACAAACCCCTCCTAAAATTTAATTTTACATAGGAATACATACTGCCAATCTTGAAATTCGCGCTTCAATGAGCATGATACACTTTACAGAGCAGGCCGCTTCTTAACATTTATGTTTTTGTGTTGCCATTTAGTTTCCTTTAAATGACTTTCCCGTTGAGTAACTTTTGGACTATATATATATATATATATATATATATCACCTCACTCCTCCCCAACAAATTGAGTTTGTCAGGGGAGTGGAAGACCCTAGTCGATCCTCGGAGCGGGGTTGATGCAGTAGGAATAGGCGCACCCGCTTAGGTGGACGATTTGAACCATTTTCAGGAGCGTCAGACCTCCCCTCAGGAGGACTCTGGCCATCATGCAATTCACGTTCCCATATCTGGTCCTGGTGGCGTTTAATAGAACGACCATCTTCTGTTTGGCACTTGAAGGAAACAGGATCCGTTCTCTCCTGCACCGTTGCAGGAACCCATTTTGGTTCAAACCCATAGTTGCAAACCATAACTGGATCCTTAGGTTGCGCTTCTGTAACATTTTCTTATTGTCGTGATACAATTTCTGTTTTTCCTGTTGGCGTGAAACTCGATGTTGCTGTAACGTTTCATTTGGATGTAACAGATCGAAAACAGAACGAATTCCACGGCCAATCATGAGTTTAGAAGGAGACAGCTCCCCCGTCGTTGTGTGAGGTGTTAGTCAATATATAAACAAAGATTTATCCAATACTACTTGCATTTCCTCCTCATGAGAATGACGTAAGACCGACTTGAAAGTACAGACCATGTTTTCCGCGAGACCATTAGTAGACGAGTGAAAAGCACTAGACAGGACATGTCTAATGGCATTTAAGTGGACAAAAGAACAAAATTACTGACTGTTAAAACAAATACCATTGTTAGAAACCAGCAGTGGTGGGCGCGGTACCAAAATTTGGGGGTGCGTTACGCGGTACTGCGGTACCTCAGCATGCCCAGTGCGTTACGCGGTACTGCGGTACTTTTTCAGGTCCCCCTGGTGCGTTCCGCGGTACTGCGGTACTGCACACAAGAACAACACAAGTAATAGCACATATTTTCAGAAATTGCATATCGGCGATTTCGCACCTGAACTTTCTGCCATAATGGCTAAAAATCGATCTTTGTCACAGGAATGTAACACACGTGCAACCGGCTCAAAAGCAAGCACTGCACTGAGGCGTTGTGATAGGATGGCAACGTAACATGTTCTGAACGAAAACTTAACGTGTCTAGAGTTAGGCTGATGCAACACACGCAGCATTCGTCTTACTGTACTCCTGTAATAAGGTTTACTTCAAAAAAGTGTTAATTTTTGAAAAGTCGTGTTTGTCGGTACCGCGGAAAGTACCGCGGGAAATTTGAATGCGGTAGCGGTACTGCTGTACTTTCAGCGATCCTTTGCGGTACTGCGTTATGCGGTACCGGTTTGGTAGTGCGGTAGTACCGCAGTACCGCAGTACCGCAAAAAATACCGCAAGTGCCCAGCTTTGGAAACCAGAACTACACGTAAACCCCATCGCCATCGAGCGAAACACGAACGGAGTAGGCAAATAGTAACACCCGAAGTAGTGGAAGTAGTTGGAAAATTTTCCACCCACTTAGAGTAGGCGTCCACAATGACTAGGAAATAGGTGTTATTTATAGGACCTGCATAGTTGATATGGATCCTATGCCAAGGTATAGTAGACCATTCCCAAGGATGAAGGGGACTTTTCTTTGGAAGATCTCTATTTTCTAGACAGTTTTCACAGGACCGAACCACCAGAAATAAGATCCAGCTAGCTCCTGTTAGAAAATCTAGAAGAGGAAGAGCCATTGTTGTCCCAAGGCGATATGATTACTAAGCTGATTGATGCAGCACTGCTTGTGTATATTAAGTTAAGGTGTATATTATATCCATCTCATAATTGTAATTTTAGTGAAAAATTCACTTAATTTAGAGCTAGCATTTTTGGGCTCTTGTGGCATCATTGTTTGGGGTACTCTTGTGGCATCATTTTTTGGGGGGCACTGGCGCGTCCTTTCTACTCGTTTGTTGAATGCGACACTTACAGGGCGTGGTCTTATAGAGAGCTCTCTTGTAATTTAGTTTGGCTGTTTAGATACAAGATTGTTGCATCGTGCAATGGTGCCGGTTGTGTTGTTGTTGCAAGGTTTAGAAAGAAGACCATAAATAGCGCCCATTTTGTTTTTTCTTAATTTTATGCACCTGAGGCCTAAAGTAGGCCCACATCGAGTCAGCAACCCTGAGGTAGGACCTAATAGGACCTCCAGGTCTGTAAGTTTGTTTTAGTCTAGCTTAACTTAGGCTATAAGTTAAAGTGCCTCTCAGAACTTGGCCGTTCAAGGCTCAGCTGGGATTCTGAACCCAATCCAAATAAATAAAATAACAGCTCCTTCATTTTAATTGCGCCCATGTGTTCAGAATGGAGTTCCTTCACTAAATTCGACCTTCCTTCATTCGGAATTATTACTCTATGACTAGGGTTGCCAGATGTTCCGGTTTTCCGGGAATGTCCCGGTTTTCGGCCTCTTATCCCGGCGTCCCGAAAAGACCTTTCGGACCATCGAATGTCCCGGTTTCACAAAAAAAAATCACATAAAAAAAGAATATTGTTAAGACGAATTTTATGATGTCGAGCAAAGTTACACGATTGCTTATTTTTAAATATAGGCAAAGTAATACAGTATATACATTTGATCAACTGCCTCAGTGATCAACTCGTTTTGAAACAAAGCAGAAAACGATGTTTACCATTTAGTCAACTAAAAAAACGCATTGCCCAAACAATCAACATAATTATCAAAGGCGCAATCAGCAAATATATATATCATAAATATTCACTGCCTAAACAAATGTTTCTATTTTATATTCACGAACTATATTTTTATTACAACTATAATGTATATTTGTGTGTGTGTGTATATATAGGGGAAGGAGGGGTAAGACGGACTACTTAACACAAAAATGAGTCTAGAAACCACATTTATATAATTTTGGGGGTTTTTAGGGGTTGTGGTGGTGCTTTGGGGTGTTATATTTAAAGTCCACACCCTGGTCACGGTTTTTAGAGGAAAAGACTGAAACACGAGATTTTACCAAATCAATATTTTTATTGTACCAAAAACAAAATCACGGGATAAGATGGATCTTTTTTGCTCTAACTGCAGCTATTGCACTTTCCATAGCTGCCTCATTCCATTCCCCTCTGCTACTGACTCGCACATATTTCAGGGGCATCTATAGAGAAAAAGAGAAGAAAATGTTAAGGGTTTGTGAAATATGAAAATAAAAACCCACTCTAATAGACAGAGTTTATTTCCACGACAGTTTCGACGCCCACTGGCATCCTCCTCGGGTGGATACAGAAACACGAATGAACCAAAACAAGAGGGAAAAACAGTCCAGGGACCGACCGTTAAGAAATTCGCACCTAGGTTAGATCCCATTCTCCCGACACCGGAAGGGCATTTTTCATTAAGTACATTCGCGCAAATTTTTAAAACTATCTTCCTGTTCTAAACATACAGATTCTATTATATTTTTTTACATAATTATTGCATTTATTACATTCAATATTGCATAATTATTTATTACAGAAATTATAAATTTATTATTACATTGGTTATTACATTATTGTTTATTATACAGAACTTATAAACCGAAAAACGAATGAAAAAAGCCGATTAGGAAACAATCCAGAGACTATTGAGAAATTCGCACCTAGGTTAGATACCGTTCTCCCGACACTGGAAGGGCATTTTATTACAGGGTCCGCTTATAAGTACATTCCCACAAATTAAAACTATCTTCTTGTTCTATACATACTGATTCTAATATTTTGACATAATTACTGCATTTATTATTACATTTACATTTTTTTAACATTATTATTATTACCTTTACCCTAATTATTAAATTTATAATATTACCTTTATTATTACATCTGTTGCATTTATATTTATTTCCACATTTATTACTTCCATTATTACATTTACTAAAGGCGAGTAAGGAAACATTCCAATCCAGAGACATTTAAGAAATTCACACTTAGGTTCGAACACGTTCCCACGACTCCGTAAGGGATTTTTTGACCAATAATCTCATTAAAGGGTCTAACTTATAAGTACCTTCGCACAAATTAAAATTATCTACTTTTTCTATACACACAGATTCTATTATTTTTCTTTTGACATAATTATTACATTTATAAAGTACCTTACTTGATTCCCAATCTATAGCATGATTATTTTGGCTAGCGTGATAAAAAATGGCATTATTAGTATTACAACTTCTGAAGGCATATTTGTGTTCTTTAATACGGGTTTCAATATTTCTTCCAGTTTCTCCCACGTATACTAAATCACAACTTTTACAGGGAATGCTGTAGACACAGGCTTGTTCCTCTTTTTGCCACGTTATTCCTAACCAATTTACTTTTCACGGTAGACGAATATTTGAACGCCAAAGCAAACTTAAAATCTTTCGTCAACGGTTTTACTCTTTCTAAGCCGGCAATGTAAAGCAAACTCACATATTGTTTTTGGTTAACTGAAGGTTGCCGAGGGGCATAAAAAGATATTCTGGCTTTAAAATACGCCTTTCTGATAAACCACTCGGGATATTTTAAATCCTTAAAAATGTTCCAAATCTTTGAATTTTCCGGGTCCAGCAAATGTGGGCTACAAATCTTACCCCAAAAATAAAACTTCAATCTCAAAACGTTTACCAAAACATCCAAGTATTGTATACCAATTTATGGCACATATCTATCATGTATACACACATGGGCATATCCAACGTAAGTAGTAAGTCATTATAACTAATATTTCAATACAAAAAATCCAGTTTCTTACCTTGTGCATATTACATCAGCACCACACAAAAAGACAACTTGCTCTCTCGAAAGCACATGGGGCAACTGAGCTTGACTGCCGCCGGCAATGACGTGACTGTTTGGTGACGTGAAGGACATCTAGCAACCAATATCTGAACCTCGCCCTTTCTGCTTGGGTTTAGAGGGGGTGTTCCATCTCACCCCATGGGTCCGTCTTACCCCACCTTCCCCTATATATATATATATATATATATATATATATATATATATATATATATATATATATATATATATATTAGGGCGGGTCGATTTTCCACATGTTTTGAAATCGCAAGGTGAATAAGTGCCCAGTAGTTAGGTTTGGTTGAGAAATGAACCCAAAAAATTTTTTAGAGCAAATGGATAAGGGCCTGCTTGCGGATTTGCAATTAAAGTTTGTTATGGTTTTTGACCCAATTTTCGACAATATTAACTAATTATAGATGTAGCAACTCAATATCATTTTCTATCCCAAGAGGAGACAATGCCTAATGTATATCATGTGTTTTAAGTGTAAAATGATAATTTCGTTGAAAAAACGCATTTTTGCTAATTTATTCACATATTTTGGCTACAAAACTTGAAAAATACTTTCAAAAGGTGATAAATCCAAAAAAATCACATGTTCTCATGTAAAAAGAAAAACTATTCATGTAAATCATCATAAGATTGAGAATAATGGCCTTTTGATATGAATGCAGGACGCATCTTCCTGCTCAGTACTTTAGTAAGAATACATCTGTGACGAGTTTTGAACCCGTACACGGTATAAGAAGCCTCTGTCACTAATTTCACACTCCTCTCAACACTCTGAGAGTGAGAAGGCAAGTCTGAAATGTCTGGCGTAGTGTTAGTGTCCATGAATGACTGGACTTCTTCACCAGATAGGTGCTGTGTGGTAGGTGGTTCCATGATATCAGGGTCAGTGAGGTCGATGGAGCTCATGCCAGTGATTTGCATTCCAATTCACCTGGGGAATTTTCTTTCCTGCTTCCTGGTTGCTCTCCATTCTATAAATGAAAAATGAAAATGAAAATATAAATGAAAATATAAATAAAAATATAAATATAAATGAAAAATAGTACTCAAATATTGCCGTTTCAATAATACAAACAAATTACCCACTTAAAGTGACAATTATAATATTTTTTCCATATTTTTTGGAGAATAACAGCTTTGGCAAAAAAAAATAATAATAATAATTACAAGAAGCGCAAAATTTACCTGTGTCTGAGAGTGAGTATAGTCTGAAGCCCAAGATTCCTGATTCTGTCTTCATCATCTTTCACCATGGCATAGAGGATGTTCTCAGGTCGGAGGCAGAAAACATTACCCTGGATGTTCTGCTTTACAATGCGTTTCACATCATCAAATGGAATCAGCCTCAGTCGGCTGATAGCAGAGAAGAGGATGCGAGGAGAATCATGCAGCTTAGAGGATGCCTTTATCTCAAACCATGCAGGAGCATAAACTCGAACAATGTAATGGACCAACTTTTTCAAATTCAGGTTTGGTCTGTTGTGTCTTGTGTACAAACAAAGAAGTCGTATGGCAAGAGTTAACCATCTTGCATGGTTAAGTGGACCAATCTTCCAAGCAGCCCATCTGTCATCTACTCTTCCTGATCCGATCCCTCTGCAATACTCATACAGAAGCCTTTGATCATGACTGAGGTCTTTCAGTACTTCCTCTGGAATGTACCCTTCAATGATTGGAGTTTCCACAGCTTCAAACTGTACCTGAGGTTCATCCTGGATATTTTCTGCGCACCTTTGCCTAAGGGGCCCGCTGAAACTTCTTGGGCCAGTTGTCACTCCATCCATTTTTTTGAAAAGAGCTTTTAGTGGGAGTTCATTCTGATGCAGTGCGCAACTAATAGTGTGCAGTTTCCTCCCCAGCGTTTCTTCAAGTTTTACCACCAAACCACTCTTCCAGCCAGTGTTGGTTGCGGTATTATCAAGAAGAATGGCTCGGATACTTTCAAGGCCATTATATTCTTCAAGAACACTGAATGTCTCCTGAGCAAGGACCTCACCAGTGGCGCCTATAACAAGAATTGTTCTGTGGGTCAAGTAGGCGCCAGGAGATTTTCCATCTTCATAGGTGAAGGTGAGGTGATGTTCTGCGTCAACACACTTTCTGAGAACAGTTTCCCCTTCAGGTGTCTCTATTTCTTTGTAAGTCATGGTATTCTCGTCAACCTTCCCATCCACACCAACACAAATGAGCTGTGTCTTTTTCTCTGATTCCACACCCTCACTAACTACCCTAATTTGGGCTTTGGCCCTGTCTAATTTGCACTTGTCAATCATGATGTGATTGATGTTAACTTCAGGTCTCAGTAGGTGTTTGATGTCATGGAGCAAGGCATTCCCAAGAGCTGCGCCCAGATTTGATGAACATTCACCTCTGACAAGTTCCATAGCATATCTGGGAAACTTTAAAAGGCTGTAGTCTCCTGAAGGCCTCTTCCTAGGGTGCCATTCATCTTCTCCTTTCTGAAAATAAATGGAAAATATTAACGCGTGTTCTGTTTATTTATTTATTTGATTTACAAGTCCAGGCAACTCTGTAGGCTGTATGAAAGATCCTACTAGCTCAACTTCCTCCTGAGGTAGTACATGTTGCTGTCCTTGTTTAGCCTTCCTGTCTCTTTTGGCAGCAGCTGTGTCCACTGAAGACAGCTGGTATGCATCCTTAGGACCTGTTTTAGATCGCTGATCACGAAGGTATGCTCTTTCTTCAAGTGGCACCTTTGCATTTTGAGGACAAACACAGATGATGTGTTCTTGTGTACACTTGTCCTTCTTACAGTATACTCTTGAATCACTGCAAGGTAAAATATCCAAAGAACAGGAACAGGCAGAAATATCAAAAAGTTTGTCCAAGTTAGCATCCAGATTTCGCTTGACACTTGCCTTAGCATGCTTGCGATTAATGTCTTTCACAAGAGTGAGTAGGTCTTTAACCTTTCTGTCAATGGATTTGTCATTAATCAAAGGCAGCCTTGGATTCACTGAAGACCAAATGAATTTTAAATCCTTGCTAACTTGCTGCACTAAGGCCCAAAAATCTGCTCCAGGGTTAGTATGATTAAGGTCATAATAGTATTAAATCAGCTGCCTGTAAGTGCTTGGTTCGGTCATTAATAATTCACAAGGACCACCTCCATACTTTTCTTCACTTTTCTTTCGGGTCAGGGGTCTTGTTTTTGCTTTCGGCATTATTTACACCGGAAAATCTGAAACATAATGAAAAGTGTTAATGCGAATAGCAATATGTAAGAAATAAGCGTGAACGGTCACAGGAAGTATAATATTTTACCATTATTTTTTAATAAAGATGCATAATTAATAATTATATAAAAATACAAGCAAAACGATGATATTTATGCTTATAGAAACAAGTTAATAATTTTGGGTTTGCTTTGTTTTGGTTGGGCGTATGCCGCATACGGGATTTTACGCATGAAGCGACAACAGAAAAACTTAAAAACTTAAAAGCTAAATTCGCATTCTGATCTTTTATAAAAATGCATTTCTTTGTGATTTTCACATTTCATAGATGAAACGACAACTACTGGATGTTTATTCGCTTTCTGGTACCAACTTCGACCACCCCTAATATATATATATATATATATATATATATATATATATATATTATGAACCCCAAATTTGGGTTGTCCCGGTAGGGCATATCATACTCTGGGTTCAGGGTTGAAATTTTGGAAAAACAAGGTGGCTAATATGTATTCCTATGTAAAAATTAATTCTAAGATGGGTTTATTATTTGCAACTTTTCCGAAAAATCTCATTTTCATGGTCAAAATCGCAATTTTCTGATTTAAAGGCTGCCTAACGCAGCCTCAGGGCACCCAAACCAAAGCGCGCAGCTGTTCTGCATATGATTTAGTCTAAAAGCTGCTTTTCTGACCTCATCCTTGCTTTCTTGCATCTTTCAACACCTCTAGGTGCTGAAAAATTTTTTAGATTTCACGTAAAACTTAAGAATTTTAAGTTTTTCTTCAAAGAATAGGCGCGGCTCACCAGCTCTACTCTGATCGAGTAGCGGGAGACTTGCCACCTCCACGTGTAGGTTTACACGCCTGTTCTTCCTGGATCCCTGAAAAGCGTGGCCTCATAAGATCTTATATTATGATCTTATGAGCCTCATGAGATCTTATATTATGATCTTATGAGCATTAACGATGGCTTCAGCCTCTTCATCAGCAGTAGTATAGCCGAAAAAGGGGAGAGTGCAAGAATGTTGCAAGTGATGACGTAATGTTGCAAAGGGGGTGGGGGTTGTTGCAAGGGGGTGGGGTGTTGCAAAAAAAGAAAAAGAAAAAAAAAAGAAAAAAAAATTCCCCCAAAGGGGGGATGCTGCAGGTGCAACAAGGAAAACTTGGAGGCGGCGTTATCCCCCAAGAGAAAGGAGAGAAAGGAGGAGGAGAGGTGTTCACCTGGCAGGAGCCAAGTGCATATTAAGACTTCAGCCGAGTAGGCGTTCTTTTATAGGCTCCTAATCAGCCAGTTGGCTGTAAATGGCTTGAGTTGCCAGATACCTCTTTTTAGCAGTATTATTGTATACATTATTATAGACTCATAATCAGCCAGTTGGCTGTAAATGGCTTGAGTTGCCAGATACCTCTTTTTAGCGATACCATTGTATACATTATTATAGACTCCTAATCAGCCAGTTGGCTGTAAATGGCTTGAGTTGCCAGATACCTCTTTTTAGCAGTATTATTGTATACATTATTATATACGCCTAATCAGCCAGTTGGCTGTAAATGGCTTGAGTTGCCAGATACCACTTTTACCCATTATTATGGTGAGTTGTCTCCAATTAAAAGATTTCGTTCCATCAGATACCATTGTATACATTATTATATTTCTTAAAAGAATACCGGTAGTAGGTTTAGAAGGCGTAACAATTAAGTAAAATAACATTGCATCATTCTGTTTATTATAAATATATAGAAAATAAATATACATTTCAATTGAGAATATGCATATAACAGTACAGAAATATATACACACAATTATGGATATATATAAAATAAAATATACATTTCAAATAGAGATAAATATACATTTCAATAGAAATATGTACATAACAGTACAGGAGAAATATCACGCAAAATATATATAAATACAATTCAATAGAAATATGCGTATAATCAGTACAGGAGAAATGTCAAGCAAAATATATATAAATACAATTCACTTTTTTTCAAAATACTAAACTCGGTCTTAATCGAGTTTACAATTACATCATTATTGCTCTGCATTACGCAGTATATGCGGCTTAATAATATTTCACCGCTTAAAGTATAGGGAAACCTGTACTCGATATGAAGGGCTTTCATATCGTTCAGTACTATTTTTGTCCCACTTTACAACCGGTTGGTAAGTCATCTTTAAATACGTCTAGAATACAATCAAAAGCACGCACAAAGAGTTCATCGTTAGCTACATTATTAAACACAAGTTTCTACCGACTCGAGCTTTTCAATCGTGAACTCACTCAACATAGCGGCAATTGAAATAATCTTCTAAATCGTTACGACAACTGCGCGTTATATAAAGAAATAGTTCTTCAGGGTGAACGGTGTAGGTGAGCTCAGCCTTGTACCGATCAATTGCTTTGTACCAAAGTTCATGGTATTTCAAAGAGTCTAAACTTTTTAAATAAACGTCCAGCTCTAGACCATTCTCACCAGCCCTACACTCGGTAAACCCATCGAGCAGAGCGGTGTAGGCGTATTCAAGTACTGTATCAAAATAAAGCATCCGTAACACGCGCGTCTAATATAGGTTTCAGCTTACGGAATCCGACGATTTCAAACATTCTGTCGAGGATGAAACGGTTTCGCGTAGGAACAAGAGCGTTATTATCAGAAGCATTCTTCCACATCAGCCGTATATCAATGCACGGCCGATCGTTATTTATACACAACGTACATACAACGGCGTATGAGGGTGCGTCACTAAACTGCTCTCTTCTTGTACCTACGTTAGCAGGTATTTTATAACGATCTTCACTCCACTCAACTATCTCGAAGATTCTATTCATCTCCTCGATACTTAAATAAACCCGTTTGTTTGTCGGTCTACACTCCGTTTCCAGTACATAGCTAATGGTACCGGAATTACGCCTGAACACGCGCAACGATTTCGTCACGGACACATCGTACGAGGCGTTGAGAATGCTGCTCAAAGGAAGTTCCATCGTATTCGAGGAGCGCACGTCCACTCGGTTCAAGCTCTGAGATAACTATGACCCATGTGAGGCACGCAGCTAGGTAGGAATCGTTCGTCGGGCGGCTGACTGGATGATACGTGAATGGGCTTGTTCGTATGACCGCGAGTCGAATTGCTGTACATATTTCGGTACAAGAATATCACTACCAGCCTACGCATCAGACATTTTGGATAAGAACTAGGAACATTTTATGTTTTACTAAACATCTCCACACTCCGGCGCACTATTTGAGAGGAACATAGTTCATATTTTTCCTTTCTGCCCATCAAACGATACTCGTCTCTAAACTCTGTTAAAAATTCACGCAGGGCACTAGCCACAACCTCACTACGAACCTCATCATGATATACGTTAATATAGTGATAAAAATACTTAAGATTGTCCATGATCACAAGATTCACATTTTCAGTCGTAGGGTATGAGTAATCGACATGGTGTAGCATCACGTAATACCGCTTGTCACACCACCCATCAGCAAGACTCATTATCCATACCTGCTGCTTCTCTTCTGCACGCGTTGTTTCTTTTACATCACGGTGTATGTGAGACTTTATAAAGTTTAGCTCTGCAGTATACTTCAGCACATCGTCTGTGCAACGAAAGCCTTCAACGGTCTCACCAGAACATCCGTAGAGTATTTGTACATCTTGGAACTTCGCACAATCGAATGTGTTTTTAAAAGAGGCATAGGAGGGAGGAATAGGAAGTTTTTCGGTATCCACCACATCCTGGCACTTTACTGAATACCATTTCGTAAACGTTGTGCAAGCAATATTAAAGGTAGCCATTTGAATACACGTCTGATCTGAATACACGTCTGATCTCTCGGGCTTACTGCGGTCGACTGACCACGCAGGGACTCCCAGATAGTAGCATGACTCACGGTCTTACAGTGGGCGGAGCTTAGAACTTTCACCTGCACACACACACACACACACAAAGGAGAAAGTGAAACGCTATTTGAAACATGATTTATTTAACAAACGAGATATTCAAGTTATATATATTACATACGATTTAATAAACGAGATATTCAAGTTATATATATATATTTACAAATACGTGTAATAAATCAATTTTACAAATACGATTTAATGAACGAGATATTCAAGTTATATATATATATTTACAAATACGTGTAATAAATCAATAGATACGATTATATACAAGACGTGTGAGTTAGAAGCATCATTGGTATCCAAAGGGTACGGTATCATAGGTACCAGGTAACTGGTAACGTTTCCTATAGGTGTTACGGCACACCTTCGTACCCCTAAGTTCCTTCACGCCCCCCAGCTTCTGCGCCCGAAAATTGTGGGTGCCTACAATTAGTTGGGGAGGTTGTTCATCATCGTCCAAACATACTAGATCCTTCAACGACTCAAAGTTAACAACCTCCCGATTCGCATGGTTGAGCGTAATACCCTTTGCCTTCACGATATATTTCATTTCCTCCCCCACCCTGACCCGTACCCCATAAGTCTTAGGTCCTGTTGAGGCAAAAGAGTCGGCGTATGCGTTGTCCCCATACTCATCTTGATCTCATCAGTGAGCTCGCCGAGGAACTCCCCAATAGTGGGCATGTATTCACCCTCCCTCTCTGTGAATATCACGCTATCTGTATCGGCATACAATACTCTCGCCCAAGAGAATGCAATAGACCCCAAAGTTTTATACGGCGTATACTGTTGTGAAGCTGGCCACAGGTATGTTTGTAAACCCTTGAGGTATCTGTGGCAAATTCAGTGTTGTTGTACTTTATTACGTAAGTATTACCTACATCTACGATCTCCATGACCTCTTTATCGGGGGCATGGCATAATCCCAGACATCGCTATAACTTTGTGCCAAATGAATGCTCCCTCTGCCGGTATTCTGCGCAAATTTTCCCCATAGACTGTTTAGACACAACTTTGCACTAAAGCGCTTGCCAGGATCTTTACAATTTGGACACGATCAAGTTGTATACCTTCGGTCGCCGCGGTAACGTTGAATATAGGCAGACTTTCATCTTCGGTATCAACTCCTCGCGGAACCCTGATGCCTCAACCTTATCCTTCAAAAGGTGTTTATATATGGGGTGAAAAGGTTGGGTAGCTTCTGAAACCTCCAAATCATGTATCTTCAGTATTCTATAAACCATGGCGCACGGCTAGGGCCAACTAGGACTTGTATATACGACTCTGATCTTACGCTGGTGGGGTATATGGTTACATTCGCCGTTATCTCTTCCGCGCACTTCACGCACAGGGGAAACATGAGCTTGTCGTCGATAACGACAGGTAAGATCGGCATCCATAAATTGCGTGGGGGAGTACGTCTACGAAAGAGAGCCCAAGTACGATCATTCAAATTTTTTGAAAATTCATGATGGAGGGTAGGCTAGTCCCACCAGTTTCTCAGGAGCGCCAGGGGTACGGATGCTCTTCATCACGTATGGTATAAAGAACAGAAATCGTAGTAATGAGAGCTTCACGCCCTCCGTAGGTGGAAAGTATAGTCTGAAAGGATTTGTACGTCCTCCAAAAACAAGCTATCACCACATTTGAGAGGATCCGCACCATTGAACGCTTGATCGTTTTTATTTCCTCACGGTACACCTCGTCTGTCTCGATCCGGCATCATATTCATGCTCCCACAAGACTTTGTGAGTGAACTGTGATCTATAAGTTGATCGCGGGTGCGGGTCGATGCAAGACAGTCGGCAGGAGACCTACCGTGGATATCTCGGTGATTCGCACTCATGAAGGGGCATCATGCCACCAGCAACCGTTAAAGGAGTACACAGTCTTCACACCAGTGAACGGTTTTCACTTAACCCATCAACCCAAAAAACACGTCCATTAATCTTAATGGGTACTTCACCCGTGTTGCGGGGTGCTTTATGTATACACTGTCTGTTGCTGTAGGTGTATGAGCCAGTAAATAGCCTTGTGCCCGTAACTGCGGGGATTGTTTCGGTGAAATGGCTAAGGTGTCTTTCGGCATCAAGTATTCTTGAACACCGTAAAACATAATGATGCGATGTGGTTGCGACTTGCAGTGGATCGCATTTGAAACGGGCTATGTACAGTACATCCTTCTAAAGGCCATGGAACATACTCTAAGCACACGCACATCATTCACGCAATAACGCTCACATTCATCAGCTATATTATAAGGGTTACTTTCATTAAAACTGTCGTAGTATCGATCAAGTCTTCACGTTCATCCATACAGTCAAAATAATGTTTGGGGGTGTGTGGCCTACGTAGTTTAAAGTCTCGCTGGTGAGGAAAAGTGTAAAGGAAGTATCCTTTGGAAACTTCAGCTGCTACTCCCATCACCTTGGGTAGCTTTGCTAATTTACAAGGTGTGATAATAAAGTATCTTTAAATTGTACATTGCCTCTTATCTGCATCTGTATTAATTGTTGCCTCTTTTCAATGGATCACATGTAAATATCTCAGAGGATTAGTGTTCAAGCACCTCCTTATAAAGGAACTGCGTGTCAAAACTTTGCCCGTTATGGGCGAGAATATACACAGTCATTTTTTTGAACTTGTCGGCTAACTTGACAATATAGGACACAAATAGTTTCACAGGACTATCGCTGACATTCGTTTTAAAAACGTTTGTCCGTTACCACATTTGGGGCACTCGTCACATTCGATATCCATACACTCATCACAGATAGTCTGGCTCACAAGTAAATGTGGAATTACCTCTTTGGTTTCAGCGTTCGTATATGTTTCTATATCGTAGTATACAGTTATACAATGTTTATTTTAGGCTTAGCATCTTTCATATAACACACATGCTTACTCCAATCCGCCTTATATTCCTCCTGGCATGTAGGACAGTGAATTACGTCACACTTGTGCTTAAATTTTCCCCAATTATCCATTGTGTGAAACATACCACATTCACAGATTCTCAGTTTCTGCACGTGCCAATTGATTTATGGAAATCAAAACAGCTATATTGAAAAATGTGCGTCTAACACATCACAGTCTCTCTTCTCAGCTTCAACTACACGGCTTTCACATTTGGTGCTTTTACACTGCTCACCTTACCATGTGACATTCTTTACAATGTCTCACTATATCATCCGCAAACTCGAGGCACCCCTTACACAAATCATGATGTCTCCCATATTTTCGACTTTTGTCATAACTCGCGTAAAGCCACCTTATATTACGGATGGGGAGATACGTTGTCCTGACAATCCTAAAATAAGTAGGGGTCTTGTACGATCTCTCACACAGCTTTTAAAAACATACACAGTCCTACGACGATCATCCAACCCAAACACAACTATGCGGACATTCATTCCTCGTTCTACCCTTCTCAGCTCTTCAGGACCCATATTACAGTCAAATTCAAGTCACAGGTCTACAGCTAGTTTACGGCACGCTCCACGACTGTAGGCAACCAAATTTTTTGAGTCGTGTATTTTGTACAGTAAACATACGTGCTAAGAGAACTGCTATAAAGCCGCAACCACGATCGACGTTTATATGTTTCGGTAAAATAGTCGGAGAATTGAGTTAAGAGTATACGGTATGGCACTATGACCCGCAACACGGTATAATATGGTCAATATTTACCGTGAAGTTGTCCATATTGAAGGCTATATACTTTGGGCGGCTTGCATTATACGTCCTAATATATATTCTACATCTTCAGCCGCCAAACGTCTAAATGGCACTATCACCCAATAATAGTCTACACATCACCGTCATCTGACCCAATCCAACAGGACAGACTCGTCCTGACTTCACGCTCGTCACGATTCTGAAGAGCAAACTCTATAATACACTCTACAACCGGCGTAGTCCGCGCTCAATACCATTGTATATACATGACTAGGGTCGACCCTAACTCTATACCGATTTCTAGTCAAGGCTGGGTGGGGGGCTGCGGAGCGCACCAATTCGAGCGTTATATCTTCCTCAACAGAACGGGGGGCGGCGGATGAATTAGGGGGTATATTAGGGGAAGGTGCTGCTGATGGGGGGCCTGTTGCGTAGGAGGTTGAGGTTGGGGCTCTATTATTGTAGACTAACAGAACGGGGGGCGGCGGATGAATAAGGGGAATATTAGCGGAAGGTGCTGCTGGGGGGGTTGTTGCGTAAGAGGTTGAGGGTTGGGGATCTATTACTGGTGCAACAGGCGCGTATTTGGTCGCTTATACCTGACGTGGGTATCTCATACCTCCGCTTTGGACGTGTTACCGGTATCGCTGGTGAGGGTTCGTTGGCAGGGGAGGAGATCACAACTACACTGTCGTCGAGGTCATCCGTAATGATGGGCTGCTACCTCATCGTCATTCACGGTTCTGTGGGAGAAGAAATATAAGGAACAGCACTCAAAATTTGTAATATTTTGTAAATGACCCACTTAGGAGTGTGACGTGTTAGAAATGGACTCTGTAGAAAAATTCAGATTCACGAGCCCATCACATGTATTATATCTGGACCTACAGGATGTGGTAAAACTGTGTTTATGCTTAAAATCATTAAAGAAAAGGGGGAGATGTTCTCGAAATTTGTGCATAAAGTTATATGGTGCTATTCGACGTATCAATCAG
The DNA here is from genome assembly GCA_023014485.1 of Bathynomus jamesi. NCBI lineage: Eukaryota > Metazoa > Arthropoda > Malacostraca > Isopoda > Cirolanidae > Bathynomus > Bathynomus jamesi. Next base: position 268,020 of record JAJOZX010003548.1, on the reverse strand, counting down.
TGTTCAACGAGTACCAAGATGATATTTTGTTCCACAAAGGCGTATATGACGTTAATTCGTTTAAAGGGAAATGAACATACAATCATTGTAATTGACGATCTCATGTTGGAGATGGATAAAACGTTTGCCGAGACATTTACAGTATTCTCCCACCATCTTAACATAAGCGGTGTTCTCATCAATCAGAATCTATTTTTCAAAAATAGATACATGCGCGATGTGTCGTTAAATACGCAATATCTAGTCTTTTCGCGCAAACGTAGAGATGTATCACAAATTGGGGTATTAGCCAATCAAATGTTCCCGAATCAGCGTAAGGAGTTTTTGGAAGTTTATAAAGAAGCTACAAGCACGCGTTACGGATATTTGCTTTGCGACCTTCATCCGCGAAACACGTTTAGAGTGCTTCTGCGAACGAATATATTTCCAAACGAGCCTGAAACGGTGTATATTCCAGAATGACAAAGAGACTAAAGCAATACCGTGAATAATAAAAAATCTATCATCGACTGCACCGGGCATTGCAGCAGATGTTTATTAAAAATATCGATGCCGACTTTTTAAAATGCATCTGTGAAATCTGTCTTAACGTTATAAATTGCAATGTATCAATGAAAACCCATCAGAAGGCTCGCCTACGCCGCTACAAGAACATAATACGTGCACTCGCTCGTAAAAAGCCAAACTGTAGCGAAGAAAAAATGAATTATTGTACAAACAGGAGGGTCATTTCTCCCCATCTTATTTTCAGTTTTGGGCCTTTACTGACTAGATTAATATAATGAAGAAAGTGGTAGTGATTCCCCACGAGGTGTACCTCACTGCAAAGGAATCCAGACACGTATCTAGATCCCCGTAAAAGCAGACTTAAAAGAATGGAAAGAGAATTGTTAGCCCTCTTAAACAGTGAAAAAACACCTGATGAGAAAAGAATCTTATACCAAGAAGCTCTGCAGAAATTTCTTCACGAGTACGAAAATTATAAGAGCCCTACAGAGATTCTGTGGTTATTAGGCACAGCACGGGGGACGATGGTGACATAGGATCTGAGCCCGACGAACAGCTGACCAACCAAAAAAGATTAGCCACACAACATATCGAACATGTATTAAAAAATACCCTCCCACTTACATTGAGGAGTAAAGGCTTAAGTCTTATAATCTATTGAATGAGGATCCCGCTATACAATGGACCGATACAGGGGAGATCATTGTGGAAGGATCAAAGGTACAGGGATCGAATATCGTAGAATTGTCCATGATCTGGTGAGAAAGTGGGATAGCCATCACCATCAGGATGGAAGCATATTAAAGCAAGACTACAACAAATAAATGTCCCTAAAACGTTGATAGGAAATCTGAACAGGTTAAAAGACTTGGAACATGCAACGCCTGTGACACAATTGAAGGCGCCGTCACCCCGGCGGTAACACCTTTGAAGAGGAGCAAGAAGAGGTTAAAACCAACCCTACCCACGTGCCTCTAAAATACGCAAATGGCTAACGTATTAACTAAACGCTATTATGACATTTCTACCCATCCTCTTACGGCGGCGTAGATAGACTGTACAGAAGTGTTTACGGAGTAGGAAAAAAAGATGTTGAAAGATTTTTGAGGGAGCAGGACGCTTATACGCTTCATAAGCCTGTGAGAAAAAGGTTTAAAACAGCCAAGACAACGGCTTCCTCGATTGATTCTATTTGGCAAGCAGATTTAACAGACATGCAAAGATATTCTGTGTATAACGATGGTTACCGCTACATTCTATTCATAATAGACGTATTCTCTAGATATCTGTGGCTAGTTCCTCTGAAAAATAAATCACCTGAAACAGTTGCTAAAGCCACCAAAACGCTAATGTTAAAAGAAAACAGGGTTCCTGGCTATTTTTGTACGGATATGGGGAAGGAATTTATAGGCCGTGCTTTTCAGAACATGTTGACAGAGTTTAATATCAGCTATTACACAACCAATTCTATACATAAGGCTTCTTTAGCTGAAAGAGTTCAGCGCACCATAAAGGAACGCATGCACCGTTATTTTACACATAAAAACACATACAGATTTCTAGACATTCTGGAATCATTGGCATCATCCTACAACCGCTCACACCATCGCACGATTGGGACATCACCTAACGAAGTTTTAGAAAGAGGTACGCTCCCGAGAGAGATGGATCACCACCACCACCACACTCTGCGCGCTTCAAAATCAATGATTATGTAAGGCTGTCGCGTTCGGGGAATAAATTCGCAAAGGGTTTTGAGCAAGGATGGACACGCGAGATTTTTAAAGTTAGGGCTGTGAGACCTAAAGGTGAGATAATGATGTATTACATTGAAGATTTGAATGGGAAGAAATCTCAGGAGGCTTTTACCGCGAGGAATTGCAGAAAGTTGCGTTTAATTTAGAAAAAATGTGTTTAAAATTGAGAAAATTTTAGGAAGCAAAGGTTCAGGAAGAGAAAAATGTACCTGGTGAAATGGCTAGGGTACCCAGAAAGCTTCAACACCTATATAAAAGCTGATGCAATAATGAAGCTTAAATAGTATGCAACATGGCTCCTAACCATTTCTACGTCACACTCCCGTCCTCCTCGTCCCTGTCTGTACACCCTAACAACACACTAGCCAACTTTGTAACAGAACTCCATGGGCACATTGAATTGGGTCGTGATTCGTATGAGGTGGGGATATGCGAAATTCAGCTGGACACCGTCTTTTTAAATATTGAACATAAAGAAACCGTTTTTACGATTCTTAGAGACATTGACGAGTGTGAAAAAGCTGGGGTAGCTATGGATGAAACTATGCGTATCGCTCGGACTAAGATTGCACGGTATTACAGTACAGAAGTAAGACTAGGCCGGGTCAATATGGTTCGGCCGAGGATGTTGTGAGAGGCTTAAACGTAAGTTTAAGAAACTCAAACCTTACGAATGATTTAGTATACGAAATCGTAAACAACCCTGCACATACACTAATCCTAAAATCAAAGACTAACAGACGTATTAAAGACCATAGAAAGTTCAAATTCTAGCCAATGGCCGCTATAGCGCAGTCTTCCAAAGAGACACATTTCACGAGACACAGCATGACTTGTCCAGATTAATGTATCAATTGAAGATGGAGAAATTGGCTGAAAGGTCCCCAGACATGTGCTATATTTACAGTAATATAGTGGAGCACCAGTTTGTTGGGGATACCCAGGCACGCCTGCTGCGCATTGCTCACATCCCCAACCATAGAGGAAGGAGTTTGAGTATTACATATGACAGACCCCATTATGTGAATGTCGCAACTAATTTAATAACCAATATCACAATATATATAAGAACGATTGAGGGTGAAAACTTCCCATTCGGTAACGGGAGCTTAACAGTGAAGCTACACTTTCGACGCACTGAGTTATAATGGATAGAAAGCCTTTCACCGTCTATCGAGGGATGCGATACCAGCGCGGTAGTGGACTTGGTCCATTTTTTCATCCATACTACGTACGGCTGTTCCTTTGCTGAAGAGGGGTGCCAGATACCTTGGAAGGAAAGCGCTACAATCAGGCCTTAACACTGCAGAAGACATATTGGCCGGGGCTAAACCTAAAGAGCTCTAAAAAAACATTTAAAGCGTACACGGGACGAAATCATCAAAGATGCAAAGAGAAAAATGCGTGGTGGCGGGAAGAAGAAGAGGGCTCCCCGGAAGAAGAAGGGGTCACGTGGTATTAAACGTAAAAGGCTATCAAAAAAGAAGTGCTGTAAGCGAATGAAACCTATGGTTGACCACTTTTTTGACTGATATAAGCTAAGGACATTGATCTCATGAATCATAGTTTGTTTACCACTTGTCGAGAGAGGAGTCACTATTTCGCCATGGCACGCTTCATCCACCCATGTAGTTCACAATGCTGTAAATCGGAGCTGTCCCTTTTTGAGCTACCTCCAACCCAAGTTTCTATTGAGCACAGTGACTTTATTACAATTAACCCTTTAAACACAATTAGTTCCCCGAGTGCACCTATAGAATTCGTGATACCCAGCTCAGGCCCTTACTTTTTTGATCCAAGCTGTGTGCACATGTACGCTAAGCTACGTATAGCCCATTCTGATGGAACGGTCTGCGATGACAAATATGCTGTATACCCTGAAACAAACTTTCTGCACTCCATATTCAACCAGTGTGACGTATATTTAAATCAGACCAACATATCGGCAGGCACGGGGTACTATCATCTACGAGCCTATCTGGAAAATGTCCTCAACTTTTCCAAAGAAGCGAAGGCTACCTTTTTAAGTGCGGAGGGATATTATCAAACTAAAGATGAAAATAGTATAAAGGACAAATTTAAAAATTCTAAAAAGAAAATATACGAGTGTTTTGGACGGTTGCACACAGATTTCACTTTCCAGGAGAAGTTGCTTGTGAACGGGGTGGATATGAAAATAAAGCTCACCCGCACGAGTCCTGAGATCTGCTTAAATCTGGCTGCTGATCAAGAAGAGGGTGCAAAGCCCGTTGTGGTTCACATTATGGACACATACCTCCGCGTACGGCGAGTGAAATTAAGTTCACCAAAACAACTAGAAATTGAGAAAAATTTACTAAACGCTACAGTGAAATATCCTATTAACAGAGTGCAGATCAAACTATATACGGTTCCTGCAGGGTTGGCATCGAAGCAGATAGAAAACATTGCCCTGGGAAATCTTCCTAAAAGGATATTAATCGGCATGCAGGACCACGCTTCGGTGAATGGAAAATATAAAAAGAGTGCCTTTAAATTCGAGAATTTCGGACTTAAAAATATAACTCTATACGTTAATGGCACTGCTTTGGGTGGAACAATGGGTACGGACTATTCATCAGACGCTGTGTTACCTCTTTGTGCCAGAGCCTATAGTAATCTGACCCATATTGCAGGTGATTGTGATGAGCTTGGTAATGGGGTAACGCAGGAAGAATTCATTGATCAATTTAACCTTTATCCGTTTGACATTACACCTGACTTATCTGCTAGCGTAAATACCCATTTAACCCCACAGCAGAGCGGAAACATCTCAGTGCGGCTGGAATTCGCCAAGCCTATAGACGCTCCTATTAGTGTACTAGTATATCTCGAATCGCAAGCCCTAATAGAAGTAGATAGATTTAGGAGCGTTATCACTGACTTTTAAAATGGATGCTAATACACTTCAGAAAGTAATGGAGCGAGTCACACGTTCCAAATTTATCGGCGTGTTTGCGAAGAATGAAACATTGAGTTTGCCAAGTACGCGAGAATGCGGTAGTCTTATTGTGAACACAGACATCATCGGTAATGAAGGGATTCACTGGATCGCTGTCTATTTTAAAAATAGACAGCGCCTGTACTATTTTGATTCACTCGGTACTCAACCCTGGAGTGACCCTATTATTGTAAAATTTCTCGCTCAGTTACATATTCCCGAAGTTGTATGGACCCATTTCGCATGCAAGGATATTTTACTAATGTTTGCGGAATGTACTGCGTCTCATTTCTCATGCATATGTCAAATGATAAAGAATTTATAAATTTTTAAATTTATTTGACCCGTGTCACACTCGCCGAAACGATGAAATGGTATGCAGACAGATAAAAAACCGTTTTCCAATTGTACGTACTCGTTGTATATTATAATGTTTTTGTTCGTATATTTGTAACGATATATTCTGTAGTTGTTTATTGTACTGATTTCTTTCATTTAATAAATTTATGAAAATATATTGTGTCTTCTTATCCCAAAAAGATCGAAAAACACTTACATTATTTCGGTGTGACATTGTTGACTGATCAGTATATCCTCCTATTCCGAGATTCTTCAAAAGATTGTATAACACGTGTCAAATCCTCATCGGACCTTAAAGGAATAATGTTCATTCTTTTAAAACATATACAGAGTATACAGACAGATCCCCATTATGTGAAGATATCTTTGGTTCGAGGAATAACATTGAATGCCATAAAAATTTCGATTTTAGCATAATGGGGATAACCAAATAACATTGATTGAAAAAATTTTGGCGAGTATCTATTTGACGAGATACTACAACTCTCCATATATATATAAAAACGAATTATAGACACTTACATTTCTATGGTAGTCCCTTGCGTCGGATTGTAAGGAGCGTCACTGCAAATATCTTCTACGGTTTGCGTTGAAATAATTCCACGGTCAATCGCATTGAAAAGACTAATTGGTTAATGCTGCAGTATCACGTTCTTCATACAATTCCGGGGAGACGTACAGGTCCATGGTGGAGGATGTGTGACATTGTTGACTGTTCAGTATATCCCCGTATTCCGAGATTCTTCAAAAGATTGTATAACACGTGTCAAATCCTCATCGGACCTTAAAGGAATAATGTTCATTCTTTTAAAACATATACAGAGTATACAGACAGATCCCCATTATGTGAAGATATCTTTGGTTCGAGGAATAACATTGAACCATAAAAATTTCGATTTTAGCATAATGGGGTAACAAAATAACATTGATTGACAAAAATTTTTGGCGAGTATCTATTTGACGAGATACTACACCCATCCATATATATATAAAATTCTAATTATAGACACTTACATTTCTATGGTAGTCCCTGCGTCGGATTGTAAGGAGCGTCACTGCAAATATCTTCTACGGTTTGCGTTGAAAATAAATCATCACGGTCAATCGCGTTAAAAAGATTAATTGCGGTTAATGCTGCAGTATCACGTTCTTCATACAAGTCTGGGGAGACGTACAGGTCCATGGTGGAGGGAATGATTAATCACTGACGCGAAAATAGCTACTGTTACTCCCAACTGAAAATATCCCCTTTTATATGCACAATCGCCAAGCTCCGCCCAAAAGACCAGATGTTCGTAGTGATTGGCTGCCGATGTAGCTGGTGGAGCTATGACGTGTACCAATCCGCTATAACGGGATCGGAAGAGTAACATATATATATTTCACCAATAGATTTAATGCTCGTATTCTCCTTTGAAAATTATTTGGTGATTCGTATATAACTTTTGATACTGATTCCAAATATGGTTTCAGAATGTTTCTATCACCCATAGTTTTCGAGAAAATAATAATAATTTTCCATTTACTCAGAGTTTCCCGCATCATTAGTCACTAATGTAATCGAGAGGATATAAAGAAATATATCCTAATTATATTTTAAAAGAACATTCGGTTTCAACGTTAAACTGTGGGTCTAAGGTGGGGTGAAAACCTTTCCAATTCAAATTGCTCTAGGGGACGACGAAAATTATTTGGTGTTTCTTGTAGAACTTTTGATACTGAGTCCGGTTTCAGAATTTTCTAATGTTAAACTGTGGGTCTAAGGTGGGGTGAAAATCTTTCCAATTCAAATTGCGCTAGGGGACAACGAAAATTATTTGGTGTTTCTTATAGAACTTTTGATACTGAGTCAGGTTTCAGAATTTTCTAATGTTAAACTGTGGGTCTAAGGTGGGGTGAAAACCTTTCCAATTCAAATTGCGCTAGGGGACGACGAAAATTATTTGGTGTTTCTTATAGAACTTTTGATACTGAGTCAGGTTTCAGAATTTTCTAATGTTAAACTGTGGGTCTAAGGTGGGGAAAATCTTTCCAATTCAAATTGCGCTAGGGGACAACGAAAATTATTTGGTGTTTCTTATAGAACTTTTGATACTGAATCCGGTTTCAGAATTTTCTATTGTTAAACTGTGGGTCTAAGGGGGTGAAAATCTTTCCAATTCAAATTGCGCTAGGGGACAACGAAAATTATTTGGTGTTTCTTATAGAACTTTGATACTGAGTCCGGTTTCAGAATTTTCTATTGTTAAACTGTGGGTCTAAGGTGGGGTGAAAACCTTTCCAATTCAAATTGCGCTATAATAAAAATTAAGTATGTAAAAATTATTTATTTAATAAACAAACTCTCTCTCTCTCTCTCTCTCTCTCTCTATATATATATATATATATATATATATAATTGTGGGCATATCTAAGAAATGGAGTCGAGAGAGGTTTTGTTCAAGCTGTCTGTGAGAAAGGTAATTATGGTCAGAAAAAAATCGCCTCTGGCAATAGGTGAACCGATTTGACCAGACTTTTCCTCGTGTGTGTGTGTGTGTGTGTGCACGAGTTGCTCATATACAAACACAGCTGGGGAATGTACGAGTATATATATATATATATATATATATATATATATATATATAGATGGGGCTCGATTGATTAACTATATATATATTATGGTTTTTTATATGCTTTGTGCACAGACAAGCGTGTGTTTTCATAATTTCTCTTCATTTGAAGTGAAGGGAGACTTATCAGGGATTGGGGGGAAGGTCTCTCATTATGAGTTGCTGTTCACAACGAAATCTTTTAGTTGGAGACAACTCACCATAATAATGGTAAAAAGTGGATTGAAGTGAAGGGAGACTTATCAGGGATTGGGGGAAGGTCTCTCATTATGAGTTGCTGTTCACAACGAAATCTTTTAGTTGGAGACAACTCACCATAATAATGGTAAAAAGTGGTATCTGGCAACCGAATTGAAGCTCTTTCCGAAGAACAGAATAAAAATAATTATCATCATATGTTTTCACAGAAAACAGTTTTTACTTTTAAACTTAAATCATTGTGATTAAATAAGCACATATACAGAGATTAGTTTAAATAAGTTATCAATAAGAAGGAAAGAATAAAACGAAAAAATTTTTAATATACGCTTTATTTACGTTTGTTATTATTTTTTAATTTAATATGCGTCATAATTAGTTGGGTATCCCTTATAAAAATTCATTTTCTGTCTAACGAATTATTTATTGGGTAACTGTTAATTCTGTTATATTACTAAAATATATGAAAGCTGCCTTTACTTTTAATCAATCCGTTGATAATTACTTTATAACTTGGGAGTTAAACTTTTAAAAGATGCTGTAAACTATAAAAGCATCCTGATCTTAAGTTAGGCATATCAATAATATATTTTTAAGTCATACGTAAATCTTTCTGAAACAGTGAAATCATTGTTGAAATGCTTTATTTGATGGAGCTAATCGTTAAACACATATACATCTATTGTAAAACACTATATACATCTATACATCTATAAAAAATTAAGTGTGTAAAAATTATTTATTTAATAAACAGAATTTAATTGGATTCAATTGTTTAATTTAATATGCGTCATAATTAGTTGGGTATCCCTTATAAAAATTCATTTTCTGTCTAACGAATTATTTATTGGGTAACTTTGTTAATTCTGTTATATTACTAAAATATATTGAAAGTTGCCTTTACTTTTAATCAATCCGGTTGATAATTACTTTATAACTTGGGAGTTAAACTTTTAAAAGATGCTGTAAACTATAAAAGCATCCTGATCTTAAGTTAGGCATATCAATAATATATTTTTAAGTCATACGTAAATCTTTCTGAAACAGTGAAATCATTGTTGAAATGCTTTATTTGATGGAGCTAATCGTTAAACACTATATACATCTATTGTAAAACACTATATACATCTATACATCTATAAAAAATTAAGTGTGTAAAAATTATTTATTTAATAAACAGAATTTAATTGGATTCAATTGTGGTACACAATGGATGATTAATATATGGATTTCTGGGACACATGGCGCTATCTGGCAACTGAACACATTGCGCTATCTGGCAACTCAGCCAGAATAGAGGCTTATAAAAGACCGAGAAGCTGATGAAAGAATCATTCAAGCTCAGCTCCCAGCCGAGCAAGGACCTCTGGTCCTTCTCTTTCATGCCCTTTGGTAAAACCCCTTAGAGGCCTCTTAGGTTAGGAAAACGAAAATAACTTGGGGGAGAACTCCTCTCTCTCCTTCAGGTGCCTCTCTCTCTCTCCTTCAGGCGTCTCTCTCTCCTTCAGGTGTACCCCTCCCCCCTTGGCTCAGTCAACTGGCTGATTCAGCCAACTGGCTGATTCAGCCAACTGGCTGATTCAGCCAACTGGCTGATTCTGGCTGATTAGGAGCCTATAAAACAACGCCTACTCGGCTGAAGTCTTAATATGCACTTGGCTCCTGCCAGGTGAACACCTCTCCTCCTTTCTCTCCTTCTTTCTGGTCCTTTGGGGGGAATAGCTTGGGGGAGGCCCCCAAGTTGCATGCCCCTTGCAACCCCGGTTGGCAACAAAGGCCAGTACTCTTTTTTTCTTTTATTTTTTCTTTTTTTTGCAACCCCCCCCCTTGCAACAACCCCCACCCCCCTTTGCAACGTTGCAACATTCTTGCACTCTCCCCTTTTTCGGCTATACTACTACCAGCCACTCGAACCTGAAAAGCTCTTAAGTATGTCCTGCTTCGATCTGAACACTGAGAGCATTTCTCGATGGTCTATCCTGGCTCTTACCCACCCATCTCTCCTCTCGTGACCGTACACAGCTTGGGAAGCAGTTGAGACTTCCTATACAGCTCTCTCGCAGGACTGAGTATGAACAGAGAAAGCGTCCACTTTGAGTGAAGTTTTCCTGAGATCCTCGAGCTCAGTCAAGGTCATCTTGCAGGTGAAAATAGGCTCGTAAATATTCTCTGATTCCCAGTTGATGAGATCCTCAGGTGAAGTGGCTTGCAGATTGACTTTGGGATTTTTATGGGGCCTCACTGTCATATCACCAAAGTCTCTTCCTTCTCTGATCTTCTCTATCTGGCTCACAGCAAAAGCTCTCTGATGCTCATCCTCACTGCACAGGAATGAAGCCAGGATGTTCTCAGGATGTGCGTGGTAAGCTCCTCTTATCACTGCAGCAGAAATGATGTTCCTGACCTCGGTAGTCTGGTTCCTCAGCAGCCTCAGGCTTGAAAAAACGTGTGCAGGACCAAATTTGAGGTGGTGCTTCACTTTGATGTCGTAGTACATTTTGAAGTAGAAGTTAAGGCAGAACTTCACGAGGACCTCGAGCCTCCTCAACACCTCCCCCTTCAGTCCGTGCTCCCTCATCCACAAGATGGCCTGTGCAGTAGTGAGCCACCTGGATTGGTTCAGAGGTCCGCACTTGAGACCAGCCAACTGTGGACTGAGACTCTATTGAAAAATTTATTATTTAGAATTTATTATTTAGCTTGAGATTATTTTTATTTAGGTGTAGTATTAAGGTTAAGTTTACTTTAAATAGACACAATAATTATAGAAATAATAATGGCCTATTTAGACACTGTCAACATAGCTACAGACTTTTTCACTGTAGGTTGCAGTGGTTTTCAGGTTAAAATTTGGTCAGCAGCCAGATTACTAACTATGGTGAGGCTAAATTTAAAATTAATTTAGACTTACCAAAAATGAAGTTGCCAGTTGAACGTTACCCTTTCTGTTTCTAACTAATCCATAAGTTTCATTTAGTTTCCAGGTTTGAATTTTATTTGTTAAGTTTTAAGTTATTATTTAACACACTGCTAGGTTATTTATTTGTAGGGGCTATTTCCCAGACCTAGGTTTTGCAGGTTAAGTTAGGCTAGGGCTGGATTGCCCTTAAGTTTTTGGTTTTAAAGGTTAAGGTTTAAGGTTTTGAAGGTTTTACTCAAGTTAAGTTAGGGCTATATTGCCTTTAGGTTTTAATAGGGGCTATAACAGCCATTTAATTATTGAGTTAGGCCCGTTGTAGCCCGGTTCGAGTTTCGTCTAGGTACCTAGTTTTTTCTCTTACCTTAGTTATTTTCTTTAACTTACTTACACCTAGTTCTGATAGGCCTCTATTTAGTTAAACATGGTTTTTGATTAATTGCAGTGGTTATTAATTAAGGATAAGGTTTAATTAAAGGTTGTTAGGTTTGAAGGTTGACTAAGTTTCCCGGTTTGGGTAACCACGAGCATTTTAATTTTTTTTTAGAAAAAAGGGCCCGCTTCATGCGGTCAAAAATTTTCAAGACTGGCCAAAGTTCCGTTTTTCTTTGTCCCAGAAACATTTTTTTTCTTCTTTTTGTTAATTAGGGAAACCCAACTTCACTAGTTGGTTAGAAACGAGGGTTTTTGTTTTTATTTATTTTGTTTATATTTCATTTGGAAATATATGCGGTTATTTCTAACCACTTTTTTCAACATTTCCCCCAAGGGGAAAAATTTACCCAGAATTGTATTCTTGGGAAATTTTTTTTTTTTTTTTGATGAATGAAAATGACATGCTCTTCAGAAAAGTTCCTTTTAGGTGAAATATGAAAATGAAAGCGTCTTTTCTGTAGAACGTTGGTCCTAAGTTATAGCTATTTACAATTATTTACAATTTTCAATTTGTGGTCTTCACAAAGATCCACTCTGTATTTTCCTTTGCAGTTCTTCCCGAAATCTAACTGCAGCTTGTCTTTGTGGTCGGGGTTGAGTAGCGGCAGTAGTAGTGTCAGGAGAATCTACAGTTCCTGATTCTGTGGAAGAATTTTCCAGTTCTTTCAGGTCAATATTCGGTTTATCAGTTATTTCCAGTGGGTATAACCGATATGTGTCTTCTGAAGAGATGACCATTGGGTGTTTTTACAGTTACATGCCTGATTATGCCATCTTCATCTGGGTGTAATGTTTCAATTACAGCAATCTTCCAGAAGTATTTGGGATTCATAGAATTTTCATCTAAGAGACATAGTTCTCCTACTTTAGGTTCTTTATTTAGGCTAGGTTTGCTTAGGTTGTTTGGTTCAGCCAGGTTAGGCTAGTTTGCTTAGGTTGTTTTAGGTTCAGCCAGGTTAGGCTAGGTTTGCTTAGGTTGTTTTAGGTTCAGCCAGTTAGGCTAGTTTGCTTAGGTTGTTTTACGTTCAGCCAGGTTAGGCTAGGTTTGCTTAGGTTGTTTTACGTTCAGCCAGGTTAGGCTAGGTTTGCTTAGGTTGTTTTACGTTCAGCAGGTTAGCTGGTTTGCTTAGGTTTTTTGGCTGTAGCGTTGGTAGTTAGGCTAGGTTTGCTTAGGTTGTTTTAGGTTCAGCCAGGTTAGGCTAGGTTTGCTTAGGTTCAGCCAGGTTAGGCTAGGTTTGTAGGTTCAGCCAGGTTAGGCTAGGTTTGTAGGTTCAGCCAGGTTAGGCTAGGTTTGCTTAGGTTGTTTTTGGTAGGCAAATTTCTCTTCTTCGGAAAGACCTATGTTATCATAAATGTTTCTGAATGAGGTCTTAAAGTTTTGAAATTTAGAGGGATTTCCATCAAATGGTAATATTTGAAGCTCAGGAATTTTAGTACTTATTCTTGGTTTAGGTTTGGCTTCGGCCCACATCACTTCCCAACCATGTCTCCATACTTTTTCCTGGAGTGGCTTCAGTTTCATTAGCCATTTTTTAGGTTTATTATAAATGATATTTATCAATGATATTTATAATTAAATTTTCAGATTATGTAAAAAATTTAATTCACTGGATTTAAAACTATTGTATCAGAAATAAAACAAAAAAGGGTAACTAACTTCTCGAGCCCACCCGGGGGCGCCATATTGCAAAATTTATTGAAGAATTATTTTATTTAGCTTGAGAGAGATTATTTTTATTTAGGTGTAGTATTAAGGTTAAGTTTACTTTAAATAGACACAGTAATTATAGAAATAATAATGGCCTATTTAGACACTGTCAACATAGCTACAGACTTTTTCACTGTAGGTTGCAGTGGTTTTCAGGTTAAAATTTGGTCAGCAGCCAGATTACTAACTATGGTGAGGCTAAATTTAAAATTAATTTAGACTTACCAAAAATGAAGTTGCCAGTTGAACGTTACCCTTTCTGTTTCTAACTAATCCATAAGTTTCATTTAGTTTCCAGGTTTGAATTTTATTTGTTAAGTTTTAAGTTATTATTTAACACTGCTAGGTTATTTATTTGTAGGGGCTATTTCCCAGACCTAGGTTTTGCAGGTTAAGTTAGGCTAGGGCTGGATTGCCCTTAAGTTTTTGGTTTTAAAGGTTAAGGTTTAAGGTTTTGAAGGTTTTACTCAAGTTAAGTTAGGGCTATATTGCCTTTAGGTTTTAATAGGGGCTATAACAGCCATTTAATTATTGAGTTAGGGCCGTTGTAGCCCGGTTCGAATTTCGTCTAGGTACCTAGTTTTTTCTCTTACCTTAGTTATTTTCTTTAACTTACTTACACCTAGTTCTGATAGGCCTCTATTTAGTTAAACATGGTTTTTGATTAATTGCAGTGGTTATTAATTAAGGATAAGGTTTAATTAAAGGTTGTTAGGTTTGAAGGTTGACTAAGTTTCCCGGTTTGGGTAACCACGAGCATTTTAATTTTTTTTTAGAAAAAAGGGCCCGCTTCATGCGGTCAAAAATTTTCAAGACTGGCCAAAGCTCCGTTTTTCTTTGTCCCAGAAACTTTTTTTTTCTTCTTTTTGTTAATTAGGGAAACCCAACTTCACTAGTTGGTTAGAAACGAGGGTTTTTATTTTTATTTATTTTGTTTATATTTCATTTGGAAATATATGCGGTTATTTCTAACCACTTTTTTTCAACAGACTCCCAGACTTGATGGCTTTTTTATCAGAAGATAGCAGTTGTGCTGGTCCGTGGAGAGAAATTTGACTATCTCTACTGGCAGCTCTATGATATCTTCAGTTCCTTCCACTGGTTTGAAGTTGAAGTTAACCTCAAGTTCATTCACTTTCTCAAGAAGTTTTCCAATAGGCCCACTGAAGCCTGACCGGGGAGTTACAGGGCCGTCCAGCTTGATGATTAAGTGCCACAGGGGGAGCTCGTTCACATGGAGCTGACAGATCATCCAGTGGCACTTGCGACCCAGCATCTTCTCCAATAGGGCTATGGCGCCTATATACCACCCCGTGTTGGTGTTGGTAGAGTCTCCTCCAATCATTGCAAGGCTCTCGTCAGCTCCGTGATCCAGAAGCCACTCATGCAGGCCCTGAGCGATCTTATGAGCAGGCTTTTCTCCTTCCTCAGGTTCCTCGGGAGTGAAATGGAAGAGGTACTTTCCTTGAGGCTCCCACGTGATAGTGTAATGCTCCTCGATCACTTTGCCAGGATGAAATCTCCCTGTCACTTCGTCATATTTCAACACCTTTGTGTTCCTATCCTGCTTGCCATCAAAGAATATCGCAGAGATCTTCTCCTCCTCTGACCTCTGCGTGAGAGCTTCAACTGATGAGGCCATTACTTCCTCCTTGGCCCTCCAGACTTTCATACCATCTACGGCCAAGTAAGTCTTGTCTTTGGAAAGATGACCGGCCTTACCGAAAAAAATGGCGTCCACTCACTTCTACTTAACAATTATAACTGGCGTAATTACACAGAGCCATCTATTGAGAGAATGTTGAACTTCGCCTTCTGCGTCCAAATGGTTACAAAGATTCAAAAGGAGTAGATTTTTTTTCTTATGTATGTATGTATTAAACCTGTATAAGAGTTAAGCAAAGTTAATGTGTCTAAATGCCAACAAATTACGACAAAGGGTTAAAAATATGAGGTTGTGTTCAATTGAATATTCAGTATTTCAATATAGAACAGAAAACCGCAATTTTGAACATGATAACGCGATTTTTGGGAAAAGTTGCAGAAAAGAAACCCCTCTTAGAATTAAATTTTACATAAAAATCCATATTAGCCAGAGTGAAATTTGGACTCAGAAAAGTATGATATGCTCGATTGTCCCGGTCTGCAAATACTAAAGTTAAGTCTTCGCGTTCAAACTGTGAATATCGCCTTTTAGTCTCAGTTAGTGTCCTAAACGAGAAACAAATAGGCCTATCTACACCATCAATGTGATGAGAGCACTGTACCAATTCCATAAGAACTGCTATCTGCTGAAACTACGAGAGGAAGTTTAGGGTCGTAATGCACTTGGAGGGTGAACTTTAGTAGTACGTCCTTTGAAACCTCAAACGCTTCCTTTTGGGTTTTCCCCCATCTCTACTGTTCCCCAAATCGTAATAACTTACTTAGGGATTTTAGGAAAGTCCATGCATTAGGCAAAAATTTCCTATAAAAGTTTAGGAGACCCAAATAAGCTTGTAAATGCGTGATGTTTTGTGGTGGAGGTGCATTTTTTTTTGCTTCTAGTTTATCCACCGCTGGATGAATGCCCCAGGCATCTACAGTAAGGGGTTCCAAAAAACCTTAGCCCTCCCCCCCCATTTGCAGCTTACATGTTTACTTATATCGAAATAGTTTTTAGTGATTATAAAAATATATAAAATTCTTTATGTATTGCAGGTATTAAAATTACTCTAGCTGATAAAGTGATAATATAATGGCTTCCCAATTAATTGGTGATTCGGAGAGGCAACGTGTGATAGATCGCATACGAGCAATAACATTTCGGGAAGCTTGTGATGCTGAAGCCACCTTTATAACACGTTCATGGGTTGCCAAAAAGTTGCGAAGAAGTGAGGACTTCGTTAAAAGAAATTGGAATAAAACTTTGGATGAATGTGAAATGGATACAACCAAATCTGGGCGCCCAAATTTTCCACTCTCTCAGGAAACAAATGACATCATTGAAAGCGGTACGCGTAAGCGGAAAAACAGCTGTGCTAAACTTTCTAGAGAGATCGAAGTGTTGAGAGGAAAGATCGTTAGTGGTGAGATCATTCGACTGTACCGTCATAGGCAAGGTTTAAAGCCTTGGCATGAACTTCCAAAGCCAAGAAAAACTCAACTTAACATCGATGACAGAATGTGGTTTGCCCATTATCTTGAAGATTGGGATGTGGATGATTTCATGCATTTAGCTGTCTCCGATGAATTTTTTGTTTATGTAACACGTCGGCCTAACTACCAAAATGATCGAGTGTGGGCCACAACACCAGATGAAATCGATGACAATGAACATTATCGCGAATTATTAAAAAGTCAGACTGTGTTGGTGTGTTTGTTTTGTTCACTGCAAAGAAGCTCACGTGGGTGCTGGAGCCAAATGGTCAGAGTTGGGATGGACAGTATTTTCGTGATATTATTCTATCCCAGCATGTCATTCCTTTTCTAAGAAACCCAAACAATGTTATGGATGTCGATCAGGTCACACTTCTGCACGATAAGGCCCCCTGCTTTAAGGCATTAGCCACTCAACAGTTGTTGCGGAACCATGAGATCGATTTCTTTGGAAATGAAGAATGGCCAGGAAATTCTCCTGACCTGAACGTCTGTGAACACATTGGATCAGTTATAAAGGACAAGGTTGAATGTCTCTTGTTTCAAGAACCTGCAGCAAATCGATTTTCGAAGGATACAATGACGCAACACATTGAAACTGTTTTAGCAAATTTGCGTAACGATCAAGATCTATTCACGTCACTTTTGGCAAGCTACCCAAAGCGAATTCAGGCTGTCTTTGAAGCCAATGGCGGGAACACCAAGTTTTAGTTGTTTCTCATTAAATGCAGGATTAAATTCTCTTTTGTAAGGTATGTTCAGTTTTACTGTACCTCTAATGGTTTAGGCCATGGGCGGTGGGGCTAAGGTTTATTGGAGCCCCGTATACGAAACCCCAAATACGAAACCTCATTTGTGACCCAAGAACACTTCTCCTTTTTTAGCTTAAGTCCAGCGTCCCGGAGTCTTTTTAGAACTGTTGTTACTCTAGTTAAGTGTTCTTCTTTAGATGAACCTGCAATGAGGACATCATCTACAAAACAAAGTACACCAGGAATGTGGAGTACAATTTGGTTCATTGTTCTCTGAAAAATACCCGGAGCCGATGCTATTTCATACCATATCCTGTTGTACCTCGGTGCGTATTTATAATTTTTCGTCACAACGTAGTTGAGCATAGGCTTGCGACATATCTAGTTTTGTGAAATATTTACCCAACCCCCGGCTGGAGAGCTAAATAATTTATCAGGCCTGGGTATAGGGTAGCAATCTAAAAAAACTGCTCTATTTGCTGTTAAACGGTAATCCCAGCACAAACGCATTGACTTATCGGGTTTTAGTACAGGAACTACCGGGGCAGCTCACTTAACGTGTGTGACTGGTTCGATAATAGTATCTTTGAACAGTCCATCAATTTCTAAACCTGCCTTCTCCCGCAACGGATGTGCAATCGGACCTTGCCAAATTTTGGAATTATACTAGGGTCCACCTCTATACAGACCTCATGGTCTTTTAGTTTGCCTGCTTCATACCCGTAAAGAGAAGAAAACTCCGTTAACAACGAATCTATGTCAGATGAAATTGTGAGTGTATGCAAATCTACTCAACCCCTTGGCAAAATTTTGTCAATAGGCAATTTCAAGGCATCGATCCAGTCATGGCCTAGTAGAGTAGGGCCTTGCTCATCCACCACTAAAAGGGTTAAGGGATAAGATAAAGTTTTCTTGTTAAGTGAAACCTTGACGTAGGCTTCTCCACAAATAGGTATTTGCATGTTGCCATATTTTTTTAGTATTGTTTTAGATTTGTATAGTTTAGGTGTATTTTTGAAAGTTTTGTCAAAAACTATTTTAGACATGACAGTTCGGGCAGCACCTGTATCTAGTTCTAGAGGAACTTTAATTCCATTTAAGCCTATCCTATAACATACGGACTGTAGTGAAAACAAAAAACCGTCTTTATTTCTACTTTTCGCTTTCTTTTAATTATCACTCTTTCTTACTCCTTTACTCTCGTTTCGCTGTGTCTTATACGAACGCGGTAGACGTGTGAGCGTGGCCGTCATCAAGATTTCGAACAATGCGAAGGAATAGGAAGAATTACAAACAATCATCACCATTTACTGGTTTTTAATTATACCGAAACAATCAACAAGACGGGGGGGAAAGCGAGTGCGGACTCACCATTTTAATTTGATCGTGAAGAGAGGTACTTTAATTAAATTAAGTTTAAAATCACAATCACATATTAGAAACGGAAACACACGAGCTGCGAGATGAACTTGATATTGAGAGGCAACGTAAAAAGCTGTATGTACAGTAGGGTGGCCCACTTTTCAATTTTTTTTTAAAAGTATAGGTGATCGTGGTTTTTCCCATTATTTGGCACTATACTAGCACATTGGTACCATTTTTACAAAAATTGATCAATATTTAGGGGTCTCGCATCGACCTTGAAATTACATTTTTTTTTAAAAATGCGTACTTTTTAACTTTTTACTGAATCAAGATAAATCATTAAGTAGGGATGTTTTCTGAATCCTCTTAATGAGAGAAGTCGTTTGGTGTGCCTGCCAATGTCATACGACTAACGGTTTAAAGGTTGTGCCTGTATACAGGTAATACCAATGTGCTAGTATAGTGCCAAATAATGGAAAAAACCACGATCACCTATACTTTTTAAAAAAATGAGTCACCATACCCGGGCGGAATGTATAATGTATATAGGTAATTAGAAAATGCACTATGCCTGTGCCAGGTACCTAACCTGTTTCTTTTTTTGCAGATCATAACATTTTGAAATTCTGTCTGAGTTCCTCATCCTTTGTCATGGACAAATCGATGGCAACCATAACTGGAAGAACTCTTGAAGCTACAAATAGAGAGTCATCAAAAGGAAAGGCGAAAATAACATTGCTACCTTCTCTAAGATCGGCCTCGGAAATTTTTTTAGTTGGACAACCGTCGTCCTCCATCAGTGGTAGCAAATTGCCAACAACACGGCAGGTTTTGCAATACTTCTTCAGTGTTATCCAGTACACTGCTAACAGGAAAGACGCATTCAAAGAAACCGTAAACAACGTCTTAAAGTTTTGGAACATGGCCCGCATTAAAACAATCACAAAGCTCAACTGCGAACGGAAGCTAGAGGCATTGTGGAAAGAGTGGCACTTACAGGGGCGTCCGCAGGATTTTTCGCAAGGGGGGGCAAACTAACTTATTAGTTCTTAGTTCTTATTAGTTCTTTATTAGGTAGAAAAAAAAATGCACTGCGACCACTACGAGTAAAAACCGTCATCTCCCCTTATCATAGCCTGCTTTCGGTGCTAAATTTATGTACTTAGTAATACTAAGTACATAAATTTAGCACCGAAAGCAGGCTATGATAAGGGGAGATGACGGTTTTTACTCGTAGTGGTCGCAGTGCATTTATTTTTCTACCAGTCAAGTCCATTTTTTATATGTTATATGATACTATGATTAACTATAATCGTGTAAGTTTCAGTGAAATTGACCAAAAGGTTTTCGAGAGAAAAAAATAAATAAAACACTCAATATAATGATCTTTGCAAATAATTCCATTACTATATCTTTCAGTATAGTTTATTTAACACTTCTAAGTTCAACGACACGGCACTTCGGTAAAGTAAAGGTAAAGTAAACGACATTTCCTTGAATGTGGAAACACTGACTGAGCTGCAGTAGAATTATAGAAGTCGTTGCGTGGGCAAACACAAATTTCCAAGGGAGGGCAACTGCCCCCTCTTGCCCCCCCCCCTCCGGACGCCCATGGGCACTTACTCCAAACGAGCAGAAAACGAGAAACTGACGCCGGAGGAAAACGGCAGAAGTTTTCGGACAGTGTGGACAAGCTGTGGGATATCGGAGCATCTGACGCTGTCGAAGATATAAAGAAGAATCGACTGCTGTCCGACAAGGACAAGGAAGAAGACATTGACTTCTACCTCGATCAACGTGGTCCTCGGGTGGCAACGATGAGCGGGAACGATAAAGTTTTCGCTGTAAAAAGAAAGCTACAGGAAGGAAGAAACGTCCTCGCCAGGAGCCGCAAACCTCAAAGTGTGCATACGAAACCGGAGATGAGGCCATGGAGAATGATGATACTGGCATGTCAGGAGAGTCGGAGACAGAACTAGCGTTCCCCCTGCCGAAAGAGCCAAGTGTGTCTGTCAATCTTCCTCGCCGCATCCTTAATGCACCTGCTGTCATGGAAGTGGCTGATCGTTTTCGCATGTCCAATAATCAGGTGCATATTGTGTAGAGTATTCATCGATAGCGTCAGTTTTAAAGTGTCCCGTAACCCACATGTATTCTTGACAGTTTCCTTTCCACTTTCCATTCTCTACATAGGTAGTAAGCATTGTGGCTACTATCACACGTTCGGCGGATCCACCAGCAGACCTCAATCAGTTCAGCATCTCGAAAGAAACGGCTCGCCGGGGAAGAGTGTCACATCGCCGTGAAGTGGCGACGGCTGTGAAGGACTCCTTCACGCCACCGAGGCACACTGTTGTCCACTGGGATGGCAAAATGGTCAAGGTCAGTTGATTAAGTTTTCATAGCTATCAATTTAGTAATGAGATTCATGAAGCATAATGTCAATTAAAAAGAGAACTGAATGTGAACAAAAATAGGTTACTTTACAACCATGAAATTGAAATATATGGCATGTGTTTCAGAACTTCCTTGGAACGGCGGAGCACCGCCAAGCAATTCTCATCTCCGGGGCTCCTCATTGCACAGAAGGAAAGTTGCTGTCAGTCCCAGCTGTTGCTGACGGCACCGGACTGTCGCAGGCGCGGGCAACCATACATGCTCTCGAAGATTGGGGATGTGAGGAGAGCGTCATCGGACTCTGCTTCGACACCACTTCCACCAACACGGGGAGGGTGCAGGGTGCAGTTGTCCGGCTGGAAAACATGCTCGGGCGACCGCTACTCCAGCTGGGATGCCGTCATCACGTCCTAGAGCTTATCGTGGGGGCAGTAGCCGTCACCCTGCTCGGAAGGACTACGGCACCAACTGATCCTTTGTTTCAGCAGTTGAAGAGAAGGTTAGTTCATTTTTTGTGCAAGGTAAAGTTAGGACACACATGATATTCCACTAGTTTATAAAACAGCAAGCCAAACCGGAACTTCAGAGTTTTCTCACACAATTTTCTTGTTTATTATTTTTGAAGATGGGACGAGCTCGATCTCTCGACCTACTGCAAGCTGCAGGTCGAGAATCTGGCGGAGAGTACGTGGCTAATAGAACTCCGGGACGCAGCGGTCAGCTTCCTGAGCACAGCTTCTGGTTTCGTCAGAGACGATTACCGGGAAGTGGCAGAGATCACGCTCCTGGTACTCGGGACACAACCACGCCGTGGCATTCACCTCATGCGCCCAGGAGCCTACCACCACGCAAGATGGATGGCTAAAGTTAGTATTTTCACACAAAAATAATCTAGAGATAAGTTTAAATGTTATTCAAAGATAAACATTTCATTATAACGCAAACAAAGTAATTGGTAACAATAAACCTGTCTTACTTACAATGGTGCCTATTCTGTTTCAGGTCATCTACTACACAAAACTGCTGATGTTCAGTAGGCAGCTGGAGCTCGACGCCGAGCTGGTCGACAAACTGCACAGGATCGTGGTGTTCATCGCTCTTCTGTACGTACCAGCTTGGTTGGCGGCCCCTGTAGCAGCTGATGCGCCGTTGAATGACCTGGTACTATACCAGCGTTTTCTGAGGTATAGGGCAGTGGACCGCGAGGTGGCAGAAGCGTCACTGGCAGTGATGATGCGGCACTTCTGGTATCTGAGGCCTCAGACCGTCATCTTCGCTCTATGCAGCGACAAGGTGGATGGCACTGTGAAGCAACAGATGACAGAGAAGCTGTCCCACCTCCCTGTACCCAAAGACTTCACATACGAGAACGTCTCAGTCGACGAGATGACGCTACTCCCCGACCTGATCGACGAGTCCTCCTGGTTCTTATTTGGAGGTCTGAAGATGTATGGGTCTTCGTGGCTCACCCTGCCAACTGATAAGTGGGACGAGAACGAGGACTTTTGTCGTTTGAAGGATGTGATCTCTAATCTCCAGGTCACCAATGACGTCGCTGAAAGAGGAGTCCAACTGATACAAGACTATGCGAACACGGTCACAAAGGACGAGGCACAGCTGCAGGATCTTCTGCAAGTGGTGGAAAAGAACCGGAAAGAGCTCGGCGACTTCAAGAAGTCATCACTCGCCACGATGACATAGCACAGAGGGACAACGTTGCAGCCAGCGACGTGTGATAGTGGTCAATACAATGCAAAAGTGATTGTTTAAGTTATTGTTTCTTTCTTCCTTATTTGTCTGCTATTTGCTGATTTTTTTGAAAAGTATAGGTGATCGTGGTTTTTCCCATTATTTGGCACTATACTAGCACATTGGTATTACCTGTATACAGGCACAACTTTTAAACCGTTAGTTGTATGACATTGGAAGGCACACCAAACGACTTCTCTCATCAAGAGGATTCAGAAAACATCCCTACTTAATGATTTATCTTGATTCAGTAAAAAGTTAAAAAGTACGCATTTTTAAAAAAAACCTCGTAATTTCAAGGTCGATGCGAGGCCCCTAAATATTGATCAATTTTTGTAAAAATGGTACCAATGTGCTAGTATAGTGCCAAATAATGGGAAAAACTACGATAACCTATACTTTTAAAAAAAAAATTGAAAAGTGAGCCACCCTAATGTACAGGGTAACATGCTAGTAAGGAAATTTGGTATGTGTTCAGAATCAGTTAAAACTTGTCTTTTTTAGAATTTACTGTACTGCATTGTATACATCCCATCTGTGGTGGAACTATACAAAAATTGCTATGAAATAAACGCTCTGTTGCTTATAATAATATTTTCCGTATGCTATGTAGGGAACCAAAATGGTGCAGTGCCAGTTTTATGCTTACTACGCGTAACTTACCTTCCAGCCAAATGTTAATCCGGAAGAATATATATAATTTCATTACAAGGGTCCAAAACAGCTCTAATGTGTTATTGTGCAATGTCCTGTCTTCAGATACTGTGTACCTCTCACCTACAGTATATGGCAGTCTTGGTTCAGACAACTGCTGGTTTACAATACCTTATTTCTGTAATGTAATAAAGAGACAACTCCTACCGGGAGAGACAACTCTTACCAGGTGCGTCCCTTCGGTGGCGGATGAGGGAACCCCTCAGCATGTAAATGGGAGGGCTGCTCCGAATACCCAATAAGGAGCCGTGGACCAAACAGGCAGCAGAGGAGTGGCTTGCCGGTTGCCTTATTAGTCAAGAAACCTTCATAATGATGATAAGTCCGACACATGATGATATAATTAGAGTTACCGCGTCCGGGGGAACCGACGCGCCGCAGGTTCTCCAGTCACAGGCTTGCAGTGGAAAATATGTGCTGTGGTCGGCAAAGAGAGGGTCAACGGTGGCGTCCGTGACTGTAAGATCCTGGTTCTCACCGGGTAGACTACGTTGTACGCTGGAAGAAATAAACCGTTACAGATGGGATGTCCTGGGGGTATCGGAGACGCACTGGACGGGTGAGGGTGAGTTGATGTCGGAGGGGATCCGAGTTTCATACTGGGGAAGAGCCGATAATATCCACAGAGAGGGTGTTGCACTGATGCTGAATAAAGAGGCACAGAAAGCTTACATAGAACACAGAGCAGTGTCGTCAAGAGTGATATCTGTAACATTGCGTGGACACCATATAAATGCGAAAATTATCCAGGTGTATGCGCCGGACGCAGGACATGCAGATGCGGAGATGGAAGAGTTTTATCAACAGTTGAACGACAAAATAGATCGCACAAACGGAAGAGACCTCCTATTGGTGATTGGTGACTTCAACAGTAAGATTGGAAGTGATAATGTTGGATATGAGGAAGTTATGGGAAAATTTGAATAGGAGATAGAAATGAGAGAAGAGAATGGATGTTAGACTTCTGTAAAGCAAAACAGCTGTGTATAGCAAACTCCTACTTTCAACATAGAGAAAGCCATAAGTACACATGGTCACACCCTGATGGAGTAAATAGGAGCTGCATAGACTACTTTTTAGTCAATAAACGCTGGAGATCGGCGATAAGCAATAGGAGAGTGATGAGAGTGCAGATTTCGGGACAGATCATGAGATGCTCCTATCCAATATCAAAGTCAAGTTCTACATGGCAAGGAAGTCAACAATGAGAGAACACGGTATATGTAAAAAAGCTAAAGAATAGCCAATTAGAGATGAGTTTTCAGGTAACGATCGCGGGAGATTTGCAGTCCTTATGAACGAAAACGAAGATATAGATGGGTTATGGAGTAAGGGCAGAGATCACCTGAAACAAGTGGCGGAGCAATTACTGGGTAGAGGAGGAAACTAAAACAAGTTGGATGACGGAGGAAGTACTGAGGAAGTGCGACGAAAGGAGAGAAGCCAAGAAAAGGAAAAATAACAACCCTACGGAGGAAAATAAAAACCGATATAGACAATTCTGCAGAGAGGTAGAGAGGGTATGTGGATGGCGAAGGAGACCTGGATCAGAGAAAAATGCGAGAAATGTGAAAGCACTTTAGAACTGGTAATTCGAAGGCCCTATACAAAACGGTTTAAAAAGCTGACGAGAGAGTGGACCCATCAATCAGTAGCAGTAAGAAATGCGGATGGTGAAAGGTTTCAAACGAGGAGAAGGTGAGAAAAGTGTGGAGAGCCACTACCAGAGGCTTTACAGAGGACCAGAGGAGGAGTTCAGTCTTCTAAACTTCCCGGAGCTGCAGAGACAGAATGCAGAGCGGATAGATACACCAGAAGTGTTGCAAGCGGAGGTGAGAATCAGCATACAACAGATGGCGAGGGATAAAGCTTCCGGAGCAGATGGAGTGGTGCAGGAGCTGTTAGACGCGGGTGGAGACGCGACGGTGAGTGGCTCACAAAGCTGTTCCAGAGGGGACTGACTGAGGGAGTCTTCCCTCAGGAGTGGGGTCGGGCGGTTATTGTGCCGATCCACAAGAAAGGAGTCGTGACTGTTTGCGGTAATTACTGACCCATAAGTTTGCTCCCGCATGCGTATAAAGCTTTAGCCAGGATTATCCAACGGAGATTTAGCAATAGAGAAGAGGAAATACTAACAGAAGAACAGGCCGGCTTTAGAGCTGGCAGAGGAACGATCGACCAGATCTTCACCTTTAGCCAGATCGTGGAAAAGAGGTGGGAGTTAGGAAGGGACGTCTTCTGCGTATTTGTGGCTTTCAAACAAGCGTTTGATTCGGTTTGGAGAGAGGCGATGTGGCGGTGTTGCGGGCTTACGGTTTCGAGGATGATTTGGTATGTTTGATCAGTAGACTGTATGAGTCAACTAGCGCGGTGGTAAGCAAGAGACCAACGGTCCACAGAAAGTTTCCACACGAAATGTGGAGTGATGCAGGAATGCTGCTCTCCCCTCATCTGTTCATCTGTATCTGGAAACTTTGGAAAGAGTGATGAGGGAAGCCCTGGACGGTTGTCAGGATGGTATATTGGTATGTGGAGAGCGTATCACCAATCTGAGATACGCAGACGACATTGTGTTGATGGCAGATTCCGTCAATCGACTGCAGGGAATGGTGAGAAGATTGGAGAGAGTATGTGCAAAGTATAAACTTGTCATCAATGCAAATAAAACAAAGGTAATGAAGATAGGCAGGAGAAGGGAAGATATTCGTATAGAGCTGGCCACAAGAGATTGAGCAGGTGACTTGCTTTAAATATCTGGGTGTATATTATACCGAGGATGCCGGCTCGTATAATATGATAAGAAATAGAATCGGACTGGGACATGTCGCATTCAGGAAACTGACAAAGTATGGAGGGACCAATCCATCTCGCGCAAATTGAAGCTTCGACTCATGAATAGCGTAGTAATACCTACTGTATTATATGGAGCGGAGTGTTGGGTGATGAAACGGAAAGAAGAACGTAAATTGATGGCATTTGAAATATACTGCCTTAGGAGGATACTAAATGTAAGGTGGGAACAGAGGATAAGTAACGAAAGAGTGCGGGAGATGGCCGAGCTGGATCAGAACATCGTGGAGAGAGTGAATGACATACAGAGGAGATGGTATGGTCATGTCGAAAGAATGGATGCTGGAAGATGGCCGAGGACCGTGCTATACGGACGAATGCACGGTAACAGACCAAGGGGAAGACCTAGAACAACATGGTGGCGAAGCTTGAGGAACTCGAATGCACGACTCCCAGTGAGATAGATGACGAATTTGGCAAGAGATCGGGCTGCGTGGCGGAGATACCGGCGCACTGTTATGAAGGACCCCACCTGACAACGGTCAGAAGGGACGTAGTTCAGTTAGTAGTTCAATAAAGATTATATATACTGTTTGCATGTTAAGTTAAGTGTTATAATAAGATTGTATTTGTATGTTGGGTTAAATGGCTGTGCTGGTCTTATTTTTGTACTTGTATGTTAGGTTAAGTGGCTATGTTGGCCTTATTTTTTGTATTAAGTTCAGTGTATAATACGTTAGATTATATTTGTATGTTAGGTTAAGTGGCTATGAATTGTGAATGATCCGCAATAGAGATGTTTTGTTTTTTTGTTTGTTGTTTGTAATTGGGACAAACCACATCTGAGGACTGACGTTTTGGGGCATTTTTCGTGCCTTCGGTCTGAAGGGTGTGCCAAATAGCATTTTACGTACCTTAATTTCGTACAACTATTATTAAATTTCTTATTAAACATTATTATATTCTTTATTAAAAACTAATACACGACAGGACCCTTATTATCACCACTTTGCTGCTCATAAAATAGGTATTCCACTCCAATGTTCGAAGTATTTCCATTTGAAGGATTACAACTTGAAATGTTAATTAGAATTTTCACTCTTTTGTTTCTTTGAAAAACAAACTTTAACTATGTGGACTATTTTACTACAATTTTGGCAAATTGCCTCTTTGAAAGGGCAGTCTAGGGTTGCCAACTCCATGAAGTTTGAAAAAAGGACAAGAACATCAATTCCAATATACTCAATATACTGTCTACAGGGTCAGGGAAAGAAGTAAAATTTTATTTATAATTTATTACAATTTATACTGCATGCTTTTTTTTTGCATATTTTTTAAAGGAAATATTTTTATTGATATACAGATATTGACCCATTGAGTCACGCATTGATAAAATTTATGGTAACTTAATATTTATTTATTTTTAAATTTATACTTTCTTGATTTTTTGCAGACTTCAGTAAAAGAGTATAATTTTTATTTTTTCCGCAAAACCCAACAATTATCCTTTAAATTGAAATAAACAAAAGCTCGCTTTTTACTACTAGTTCAACCGAACATCGGTTTCTATCATCACGCCATTTAGCGTTCATCACACTGAAATTCTTTCGCAATATGCGGATGTTCCAGAAATAGATAAACAAAAGATACTACTTTGAAAATATTCACAGATTTGAAATCACTATGTTCCAATAGCGGGTGCCATTTGCTGCCTGTGTTTGTCCGTAAAAAGTTTAAACTTGAAATCGTTTCAAAATTGTTTCGAATTAATGAAAGTTCTTCAAAGATCATTCATATTTAAATTTAGTTTTTCGTTTAATTTTAAACCTTCAACTACTTCAATAAAGGGCTGATACTGTGGGCATGAACAGGGCCGTAACTAGGGTTTAGAAATTAGTGAGGTCCAGATTTTTTTTCGAGCGCGGCGGGACGAGCAAAATTCAGACCAAAATGACATCTACAAACACAACCCAAGCTATACACTAAACACAAAACACAAAACGCTCGACGCTCCCTCTTTTCAAAAAAAAGCGGTAATATGCGTTTCATACACGGAGAACGGTTCAGTCTCTTTTTTTTTTTTTAGGAAATAATTACCGAGGTCCGGACCTCGGTGACCTCATAGGTAGTTACGGCCATGGGCATGAATTGTCTACGAAACAAAGATTTCATAGTTTTCCATAAATCGTATTTTTGTCAAAATCGAACCTCTGTTCTAAATATGTTATTGCAGAATTATAAAATACTTTGAAGTCTTCTATAATCTTTTTATTTTCTGTAGCATCCAAATTTTTTAAATGTTGGTGAACTTGATAGCCGAAAAATTCTCCATCATAACGAATTTTTAACTTGATCTTAAATTAGTCATAATATGGAAAACATCTGCGCCAGACGTTTTATTGCTCTCACGTTTTCTTTAACTGCCAATTTAAAAATCTTCATCACATGCTGCGAAAACAACAACATATATTTCAATAATTTGCGGTATTTCTGTTGAATCTTCTTCAGTTAAAAGAATTTTAAAAATTTGCTTAGGGCAATCTCTTTGGCTGCTTACTAGGAAATAAGAACTTAAGGCTTTCCAGGAAAGCAAAATTCTGTCTATACAAGGCTGTAAAGACAGCCACCTAGTAGGTACATGGCGAAGAATTTCTTTAAATTCTGCCTCTAGTAAAAAGTAGACATACTTACCCCCTTTTTCGAGCGCACTTGATGCAAATTTCTACTTGGCCCGCTTGGATCGAACGGTCTCACGCACAAATTAATAATCTGAAAAAAAAAAGAGAACCGTGTATTATTCAATTCAAGGATTAAAAGTTCATTGTCAGCTAGAAAATCAGTGGTTCCCAACTGGTTTTGGCTTATGGCCCCCTTAGGAACCTTATTTTTTCCTGTGGCCCACATAAGCATTATTTTCAGTAGGTAATATGCAGATTTAACTCTATTTTACAAAATAACATTTTCCTGTGGCCCCCTTCAAATGTGTCATGGCCCCCAGGGAGCCATATGGCCCCCGGTTGGGAAACACTGAATTATTTTAATTTATTATTTTGCTAGATGATAACAACAATAAGGAAAATATAGGAACATTTGCCCAGTGTTCAATTTATATATAAAAGACTTGAACATTTAGATAACATTTAAGATAATTTTTGTTTTGGGACCACTTCAAATTTACAGAGCTGGGCACTTCCGCAAACACTTCCGCAAACCGCAAATTCCGCAATTGCGGAAGTATGTTTTTCGTTTGCAGATTTGCGTTTGCGGCAAAGTCATCGCAAATTAGTGAATTTGCGTTGCGGAACTAAGACCGCAAACGCAAATCTTTCTGCAAATTTCCCACGTGGCCACTGGCCAAGCCCGCTAGTGCTGTGACGCTGCTGTCACTGGCCGCCAATTGGCTGGCAGGCAGCGCGTCATCTTTCAAATGATTAAATTTATTATTTAATTTATTTACTATTTACTTGCAGGAGGTGTTTTTGTTCAATATAATATATCAATATATGTAGTATTTTTATTTCTTCTACAATAGTGATTTATTGTAATAAATTATTTAGCCTTGTTTTTAATAAAAACAAGGCTAAAACATTAAACATTAAAAGATATAAAAACTTTTTATACCTCTTTAATGTTTTGGATATTTTTTATAGTTAAAATTGCGATTGCGGAATTTGCGGTTTGCGGAAGTGCCCAGCACTGTAAAAATTGGAAATATGGTTTGCGTTTGCGGCACCAAAAATGGCAAGCAGTTTGCGGATTTGCGGTTGCGGAAGGTAAGGTTTGAGTTTGCGGATTTGCGATTGCGGAAGTGATTTTGAGTTTGCGGTGCCCAGCTCTGCAAATTTATATAAGGTGAGGAAATTACTATGATTATTGCGTAAATAACGTACCTATTTGTTGACACTTAACACTTTCGGAACTTTCTCGGCTCAGGGAATTCTGGAGACTGGAAAAGAACTGAACGAATCGAGCTGGGTTCTGCAATCTACATAGAAGTGGTTGCCAAGTTTTATTTAAGAAACGCAATCCTACAGGCCCGCTACACGGAACATTAACATTTAAGTGAAGAAATGAACTTATAAAATGTTACTCCACTTAAGACTTTATAATTATTTCCTTTTAAACAAAAGTTTTGTTACAAAACTGTTGTTTGGAACAAGATTGTTATCAAAAAAGGACAAATGGTGTCCTTTCCGAACTCAATAAAGGACAAGGACAAAAAATCCACAAAAAAGGACGGTTGGCAAACCTAGGGCAGTCCCTCTTCCAATGGCGTTTTCCACACCCAGCACACGGCTTGGAAGGCTTTTCATCCTGTTTAGAATTAGAATTAGTTGGTTTTGTAGCATATTTTTATTAGTTTGTCTAGTAGGCTCATTAAGTCTGCCAGGCCTAGAAGATTTAAAGCTATTTATTTGTTGGGTCTTACTAGTGTAACTGCCAAAAGTTTTAGCATCTTTAGCAGCTGCTTCTCTAAAAGTTAGGTCCGATAAAGTTAATAGGGCTCTTTGAGCAGCCTCCTCTTTGTGACCCATTACAAACCTATCTCTTAGTATTTCGTCTAATATGTCCCCAAAATTACAAGTACGGGCATAGGCTTTTATACCAAAAACAAACTCTGAAATGCATGCTTTCATTTGTACTCTGATGCCTAGAATAAAATTTAAAACGTTCATAGCTAAGAATCACTCGTGGTTTGTAGTGATTGATTAGGGCCTGTACCAATTCACTGTAGGTGCAATCTTCCGGTGCTGTAGGAGCAACTAGGTCTTTGATTAAGCTAAAAGTTTTAGGTCCTATTATAGTTAGGAAAGCAGGTACCTTCTCAGCATCTGAAATGGAATTAGCCTCGAAAAATAACTTCACCCTAGTGGCATAAAATTTGGAGTCCTCTCCATGTCTTCATTGGGATTTACATTACCAATCACCGACATGCTACGAACAAGACCAATTTAGGCCAAATAACGTAAAGTAGGTTAGGTAGGGTTTAAATTTGATCAAATTACTCCTCAGTTAGGTCTGAATAGTTAGGGCCGAATAGGAATTAGTATTAGAATTAGGACGGAGGGACCTAAGCTATAGTAAGGTAGCGTACCGACACAAGCCAAACCAATCGAAATAACCCATCTAGGCTAGGCTACTTCCAATTTTCCAAACAAACAAATCCCATCCTCGTCGCTAAATGTAATAGCTTGGGGTGTTAGACTCCATTAAGTTTAGGTTAGAAATTAGACATAAAAGGTACTCATGGACGTACGGGATAAGTAGTCTCTGGGGGGTCCAGGTGTTTGGATCCGACAAGAAAGATGTTGCTTTGAGGTTCAGACCGACATTTCCATAACCCAAAAAAAAATTATTGAGCTAGCACATTAGCGTCTGCAGGAATTTTTCTAGTGTAGGGCTGAGTGAAAATGAAAGGGCCAAACCTTAAAAAATGATGCTGGTAGAAGGAAGGGGACTGTGGACTGTGGAGTGTTAAAAATGTATACTTCTACTTTTTGGTAGTAGTATTTGCAGGAAGGCAAAGCTGGATTTTTACAAATATGTTAATCTGGGGTTACATAAACCATAATATTGTTATGTCATGTATTTATTATTATTTGTTGTGTATCATGCTAGGTAAACAATATTACTTACTGTTAATTTGTGTTAAGCTTAAGTCTACAATACAAAATTCAGATTAAAACAAAAATAAACACTTCTTATATTTGATTTGTGCAAAGCGAACAATAGCTTCAATGGATCTATGTAATCATCTAATACTGCCTCCCTTTTTAATTTTTCTCTCATTGACATGATGTGATGGACCCGACAAAGTGAGGCAAAATGAACCCGACACAAAGGTTGACTGGGGGGTTCATAACCCCCAGATCCCCGCCTCCTACGCCCATGAAGGTACTTACAGGCAGTGGCGTAGCTAGAGTTTGTGCCGCCCGGGGCGGTCCTTGAGTTTGCCGCCCCCCTGAAACACAACACAATACACATAACAAACATACTTAAACAAAAAGTGAAAACGACGTATAGAAAAAAACCTGTGAAAAATATTAGGACAACATGTTTACTTCTGAAGTGAAAAAATTAACTACAACATTCTACACAGTTATTTTTCTTGCTTTTCTGTTAGCAAAATCTTCGATGACATTGTCGAAGTCTATTTCGTCTGTCAATTGTTGTTCTATAGACAGTATGGCAAGATTTCTCAACCGCAAGGTGCTCATAGTAGATCTTAGGTAATTCTTTATCAGTTTTAGTTTAGAAAAACTCCTCTCACAGCTAGCAACACTAACAGCAATTGTGAGAAAAATCCGCAGCAGTATTACAATATTTGGAACCGAGTTACCAAGATTATACTTTTGAATAAACTGCAAAAGTTCAAGGGGGCCTTCCTTCCACGTCTCTGTTTCGTCTTGCGTAGCAGCAACAGCAATAAAATGCTGAAGTCTTTTTCTCTCAACGAGGAACTCTTCCTTATCAATGTCATCGTGATCGTGATCTAGTTGACACTCATATTTATCATCCAAAAGATTCGACGGGGTAAGGAAG
This sequence comes from Bathynomus jamesi, assembly GCA_023014485.1. NCBI lineage: Eukaryota > Metazoa > Arthropoda > Malacostraca > Isopoda > Cirolanidae > Bathynomus > Bathynomus jamesi. Next base: position 235,119 of record JAJOZX010003548.1, on the reverse strand, counting down.
GCATATTTCTCAGCAAGTTCATGAAGCTGTTGAAATCTCAAAGTTATTTCTTGGATCACTCTGTCCAGCGAAGAAAACATAAATTTCTCTCGCCAACTCAGTTTCGTATGGCAATTCAGCATCTCGTGATCCTTCACCAAACATTTGTTTCTTCTTTCTACAGGGTGGGGCACGGGAACCAAGTGTTTTTGGAATAATCAGGAAAATGATATTTATTTTTGTAAAGAAAATATATTGGTAGAACAACATTCGTAAGAACATAGCATTTCATGTCATAATAATCATGTACCGAAAATTATATCTGGCATATGATGTCCTTGGCCGTCGACGCATTGTTGAAGGCGTTTACGAAAATTGGCCTCCACTCTTCCCAGCAGGTCTCTGTTGATTTGGATGATTTGTTGACGGATCGCTTCCTTCAATGCATCTAATGTACGGGGCTTGTCCTCGTAGACACGTGACTTGAGGTACCCCCATAGAAAGAAGTCACATGTGGACAAGTCAGGGGACCGAGGGGGCCATGCAATGTCACCAAATCTCGAAATGAGATGGTTGGGAAACAGGGGGCGAAGAACAGCCATTGACGCTCTGGCGGTGTGTGGCGTGGCCCCATCTTGCTGAAACCACAAATGTCGACGAGCAATACGCCTTCTTCGTAACTCAGGGATGAAAAAGGTGTTCACCATCTCAATGTAACGCCCAGATGTTATGGTAACGGTAACCCCATTTTGTTCGAAGAAATAGGGACCGATGACGCTAAACTTTCCCACCGCGCACCAAACTGTAACCTTAGGGCTATGCAGCGGTTTTTCATGGAGTTGTCGCGGATTTTCAGCAGCCCAATACCGACAGTTTTGATTGTTGACGGCCCCATTAAGGTGGAAATGGGCTTCATCACTCATTACCACCATCATGTTTTCATTCTGCTCATAAAGTGCAAGCATTTCCTGTGCAAAATTCAGTCGTTGGGGCAATCGTTTACATTCAATTCCTGCACCATCGCTAACTTGTATGGGTGAAAATGTAATTCTTCATGCAAAATCCGTCTAACAGTACGATTGCTGATTCCGAGTGCAGCTGAATGTCTCCGAGCAGAGCGGCCTGGGCTTTGCAACATCGCTTGTCTGACCCTTTCAACGTTCTCTGGAGTACGCACAGTGCGTTGCGGCCCCTTCGGTTTTGTTTTCATTATTGAGCCTCCTGTTCGAAGATTGTTAACCCAACGTAAGATTGTGTCACGAGCGGGAACAGAGTCATTTCGATGAATGTTGAATCTGCGGCGAAACGCACGCTGAACTGCTGTCACTGACTCGCCACTCCTAACAAAATGATCATACGCGAACATGCGGTGTTCTAACGTCCACTGCTCCATGATGGCACCTGAAAGATAAAGGTGAGTGTTAGTTAAAGTTAAATGCTATGAACCCAGGAATGGAATGCTACCTACCGCATGCCCCTCCCATTCCTAATGGCCGATTACTAGCTATTCAAAAAACACTTGATTCCCGTGCCCCACCCTGTACTTCGACGCTGACGCTCCATGACTAATACCAGCATATTAGTTTTGATATTGATTATTTATAAATATTAAACGTATATTTATAGATTATAACGTATTTACAGAACTTTATGGGTTATTTCCCTTTTTAATGAAATAAATGCATTTATACCAATGCTATTATTAATTAAGCACAACTAAGCGCTTAAATAGCAGTGGTGAGCACGCGCAACAATTTTTGTAGCGCCGCAACCGCAACCGCAACTCTGCTGAAATAGTTGCGCCGCACGCGCAAGCGCAACCCTTTTCAAAAAGTTGCGCCGCAAGCGCAAGCGCAACCAAAAATGTTGCGCCGCAACTTTTTGCGGCGCAACTGCCCACCTTTGCATTTAACGTATATCTGCAGTGGTGGGCACGCGCAACAATTTTTGTAGCGCCGCAACCGCAACCGCAACTCTGCTGAAATAGTTGCGCCGCACGCGCAAGCGCAACCCTTTTCAAAAAGTTGCGCCGCAAGCGCAAGCGCAACCAAAAATGTTGCGCCGCAACTTTTTGCGGCGCAACTGCCCACCTTTGTTAAATAGGTATGATGGTCAATAAGGCCATCTTCAAGGGAACACAATCCTTACCATTGTCGGAAATTAACGAAGTAAGCAGTGTTTTCGTGGAAAAATAAAATTGTGTCTGGCGTCTTGTATCCTTCTACTGTCCCGACAAAAAAAAAACCTTTTTTTTTCATTGCAGTAGACCAAAAGTGCCGCCCGGGGCGGACCGCCCCCTCCGCCCCCCTCTAGCTACGCTAGTGCTTACAGGTGCTTGGCTTCAGATTTCTTTGGCGGCCTATCATTTGTTCTTTCGGTGCCCATTTGCGCCAGCGACCACAGAACCTCGACCAACCCAGTCCTACTTTACCAATTTATAAGCTATAGCCATTACCCCTGACATAATAATTAGACAACTAACCTTATCACCACCTAGTCATCTTAGATTAGACACAAAACAGGATTAGAATCAGCGATTCCTGCGAATAGAAAATTACATGCTGCTTAGGTCAGCCCCTGAACAGAACAGGCCGCGTCTTAATGTTTGTTTTTGTGTTGCCATTTATTTGCCTTTCAGTGACTTTTAGATTATATATATATATATATATATATATATATATATATATATATATATATATATACACGCCACCTCAGTGTGTCTCTGTCATGCGCCGTCTATGACGCATTTCATTTTGAAGGGAACCCCACACGCAGTCTATTTTCTGTTTTTAAAACTTTTTTATATATTTTTTTCCGCTGTAAGACTTACCTCAATTTTCACTTACTCTCCATACCCATATCGGGACATCCATCACCAAATACAGACACCTATAGGGCAGAGCATTTTTCAACCTAGTGAGTGGGCGACATGAATGTCACCCAGTGAAGAAAATTTGTCGCCCAGTAAATGAAATTTTAGGGTACTGGGTAACAAGGAATTTTCAAAATTTGTAAAAATAGAATTATCTTGGGAGTTGTCTTGGGAACATTGTCTTCGAAGCCATATAAATACATATAATGCATGCACATATGCCACAATTAGAACTGTTTATCCTAAATGTAAATATGAAATTTACATTGAATATTTATATATAGATAATGCTAGTGTTATTTCAGACCACACGGGAATGGTGGCCTGATTAGGGAACATCCGGATCCATAGTATCCTTAATCCATGGGTGTGCTGGGACCGGTTCGGTTCGGTTCGCCCGAACTGGTTGTTAAATTTTGATTGGATCACCGAACCGTTTGTTTGTTTTTAACAAATATTTAACAGTCAGTAGAAATTTATTTATATCTACATTTTTTTTCATTTTTTCAGGAATTTATAGAAAAATATAGGTAGTATCACAAGCAATGGTCGTTTCAATATTTATTTATTTTTTATGAAAAATTAGTTTATTTTTAGATAATTATGTCATTAGTGAGTATAAAGAATGTTAAATAATTTCTGCCAAAATGTTACAAAGTGCTGTTTGGAAAAGCTAAAATGCGTTGGCTTCAGGGGCTCCACCCCGGACCCCGCTAGGGGAGCTACCGCTCACCCCAGACCCCCTAGCTTAATGACTCGCGCGCTCGCCGATTTACACCCCTATCTGTATCAGAACCGGTTGTTAAGAAATTGGCAGCACACCCCTTCCTTAATACCCCCCCCCCCCCAACTTTCCGATCTGCCTTTGTCGCCCAGTGGGAAAAGCTTAAAAAATGCTCTATTATAGGGCCACTGTGGTTACCGTAAATGAGTATGGTCATTTGAAAAGGTTTTCAAATCACTATAAGACGCTTTCTTCCAAAACTTGTCCTCTTGAGGCAACTGCTGCTCATTCTTGCTTCTTTATGACAATCAATGAGAGTCGACTTTGAAAGATTCCAGCTTCAAAGAGTCTTCTGTTGATTTGGGTAAATGCTGGCAGTGCTAAACTAATTCGAAGCAGAAAGATTTATTTCTGTCTTTTCCCGAGCGGGTGTTGTGCGGAGGTGACTGGACCTTGGCCGCATTTCAATACCGAATTCCGTTTCGTATCGATGTACCCAACATTTCACTATCTTGTGATACACACTTAACCTTTCGGCTGGATTTCCTAAATTTCACAAAACATGAGTGAAACTTTATGGATTGTCTTACACCGCGTGAGAACCCGTGACGTAAAACTACTAAGAGATGAGAATGAGGCTGTGTTGAAAGAGAAAATGTACATTAGAATTCTGTAATTTGACTCCCATCAGACAACCAAGACCTAACATGCACCATCAATTCTGACGCAGTTTAGAATAATTTATCTCATTTAGACTAATTTCCCGCAGCAAAGATTTAATACTCCACATTCTAGCTGGCACCCACTGCATGGGTCGTTATTATTTCTCTTTGATTGGGTTCGGAATCCCAGCTGAGCCTTGAACGACCAAGCTCTGAAGGGCTACCTTAACTTGTAGCCTAAGTTAAGCTACACTAAAAACAGACTTTATGGAATTGGAGGCAGTGGCGACTCCATGATTCTGAAATTGAGGAGGCGGAAGGGTAGCAGAGAGATAGGCTTGGGAGGCGAAGTTTGTATTTGGAAATATATATATATATATATATATATATATGATGAATAAAACCACGAAGGAAAAAGAAACACAAAGGGGTGTCATTAGACGAAAGCGCTTGAGCACCCCTTTGTGTTTCTTTTTCCTTCGTGGTTTTATTCATCATAAATACTTTTCACGTGTCACTTTCGTGAAATAATTTTTCATATATATATATATATATATATATATATATACGAGTATATATGCCATATGATTTCATACTTGAACCAGTACATTTCCAGTGTTGGGAGTAACGGCGTTACTTTTTCAGTAGCTGCAGCGGTAACGCCGTTACTTTCGAGATGTTGTAACGAAAATGGTAACGGCACTACTTTTTAGAGCGATTTCAATCGTTACTCGCTACTCGTTACTTTCAAAATGATCATTTGACTAGTGTCATTTATTAGCTGTTAATTAGCTGTTAGCTCCTCCAAAGAGGACTATCAGATGCCAATTTTGAAAAACAAATGTTCCTGAAATCGAACAACACACTCCTAAAAAATCTGCAAAATTAGTTTTTTTGGACAGGCCATTTTTTTTTTATTCGAGTTTATGTTTTGATTTTTTTGTCATATAGAGTATAATTTGGTATTATTAAGGCTTTTTTACTCTTTAGTCTTTTCTTAAAAGTAACGGTAGCGGTAACGATAACGCGTTACTTTTTCATAGAAGTAACTGAAGCGGTAACGACGTTACTTTTTTATCAATGTAACGGTAGCGGTAACGCCGTTACTTATAGAAAGTAACGTGCCCAACTTTGTTAACATTTCATACACTGTTTCTCACAAAAGTAATAATGAGTCTCATCATTTTCCCATAACCAAAATGAAGTGACACAAAATTAAATGTAACAATTTTGTATTTCAAATACTTTTCATAAATTAATATATTGAACATATGATCAAAGGTGGGCAGGACCGAGTTCCAAAAGGACCGAACTCCAGGAACTCGGTCCTTTTTAAGGACCGTGAGTGGGAAAGTCGGTCATTTTCTGAGTGAGGACCGAAATGAGGAGCGACGGTCCATTTTTAAGCAATTCCGGACGGTCCGGTCCGGACGATCTTTTTCAGTGATTTTAGTGTGTTTAGTAATTATTTGAAGTTCTAAAGAAGATGGATCGTTTCCTCCAGAAGACTCAGAAAGAGACTGAGACTGAACTGAAACTTGTTTCAACACCTGAAGGACTTGTTCATCAAGTTTAACACGCCTATCCCATCCAGTGCCTCCGTGGAGAGGCTCTTGTCTTTGGGGAAGGACGTCCTCAAGCCGAAAAGGTCAGGGCTCAGTGACAGCCATTTTGAAATGCTAGTCTTCTTGAAGGGAAACTCAAGCATTTAACTTAATAACTTTTTTTCATCATTTATGTATTGTATTAATTATAATTTACGTTAATAAAATTAAAGATTTCCGGTGTCTTTAATTTCATTTTTCATTTTAATCAAATTTTTCACTTATATTATATATAAGGACCGAGGACCGAGTCGTTCCTAGGTCCTATCTTCAGAAAGGACCGCGACCGGGACCGTCGGTCCAGTTTGAGGCAAGGACCGGGACCGGGACCGTCAGTCCTTTATGAGGCCCGGGTGCCCACCTTTGCATATGACACACAACTGTCAAGAAAACCCAAGCATGACAAACATGTGAAAGAAAGACAAAAAAGCTAACAAGGCTTAATTCCTTACAAAAGTATCTAAATTGCTGATGAATTGGTTTCCTTCATGAAAGAGGACTGAGGACTATATCTCTTGGTAAGTGACTTTATAACCTAATACTCTGGTTCAGAAGAATTTATATAATTCAAGCTTGCGATGGCCCATTTTCAAAACTTAATCCTGGTGTTGACTTGGAATCAATTCAAAACAAGCAATATCCTCAGAAGTTTACAAGGAAGTTGCATACCAACGTAAATTACGAAGAACATCATTGGAATCAAACTGATCATAAACGTCGACATTCATTCGTTACTTGTTCACTGCCATATACTTTGCTTAAATACAGGGTGTACATAAAGTCAGGATCTATTTTTGTGAAGCACTTGGAAATTATATGGAATTCAATCATAAAATGATAAAGTGGTAACATTTATTAAATAATTAAGAGTAGGATTCGACGTGACGCCCATCAGTATCCCTGGCACAGCTCAAATCGTTCCGCAGCATGTCTAAACACATTCTGGAGCATTTGCGGGGTTATGTTATCTGCAGCAGCACTTCGTCGAGGGAAATCTTCCCCATGTAAATCATGTAAAACCTGCAAATGATAGCTTTTCTTCTGCAAATTAACTTTCAGAATTTTGTGCACAGATGACGTCGGGAGGCCGAGTCTGTGTGATGCAGCACGAACGGACGTACGTGGCTCCTCAGTGATAATTCCGCGTACTGCATTCACGGTAAGATCTGACATACACGGTCGTCCTGATCTTGCTTCATCATTTACAGATCCCGTTCGTTTAAATTTGTTCACCAATTTTCGTATTGTCTTGTCTATTGGCCCCGGCTTATGAAATCTCCTTCTAAACTTCTCTCTGATGTCATTGTATTTCTTTCCCTCGATTCGCCAAATTACTATTGCCACACGCTCTTCTGTATTCATTCTAAGGGCTTCTGAAAAGAAAAATAGAAAAAAATAATTATTTCACAAAAATAGATCCTGACTTTATGTACACCCTATTAAATCTCACATAAGTAAAAAATCTAGTAGATTGTCAAAGATTTACTATTGGTTAATGAAGGTGACGTCATAGAAATGTAAAGGTGACGTTGAAGGGCGGGAAAGGAAACTTGAGCCTACCTGTTTAGTTGCCTTGATCACGAGAGATACTTTTAGTTGCCTTGATCACGAGAGATACTGCCTCGAAGGGTACAGTGAAGAAGGCGGAGATAATTGACTTACTGTATGGCAATACTTAAGTTGCCAAGCGCGTACATTTATCAAAATATTGGAATTTCACAAATCAACCGAAAGTAATCTAACTCAATGAAATACTTTTAATATGGGAGATGTATATTCTTAGATTCTTTAGGAGAGGCGGAGGGAGAGACAAACATGTTTTAGGGAGGCACCCGCTCCCTTTGGTGTTGCCACTGATTGGAGGTTCCTATTCGTCTACCTCAGGGTTGTCACTCAATGCGGCATACTTTAGGCCTCAATTAGCATAAATAAAACAGGGCACTATTTATGTTCTTCTCTACCTTTCTAAGCAACACAACCGCACCATTGCACAGTACAACAATCCTGTATCTAGAGCATCAAACTGAATTGCAAGAGAACTCTCTATAAGACTACCCCCTATCAGTGGTCACTTTTCACACAAAAGAGAATAGAAAGGACGCTGCCAGCATTAAAAAAAAAAGATACCACAAGAGCCCAAGGAAAGTTGCTAGTGAAATAAATGACAATTTTCACTAGCATTACCATTATGAGATGGATATATATACCTTAACTAATATAGACAAGCAATGCTGCATTACAGCTTCGTCATCGTATCGCTTTTGGATAACAATGGCTCTACCCTCTTTTAGATGTTTTTGACAGGTTTCATGATAGAAGTGGACTTTTAGTGTTAATTAGTAAAGATGAAGTCAAATTACTGAATTAGCGCATTTTATTTCCATTTACAAATGTATGAACAATAAAACCGTTAACTTAGTAGGTAAATAAGTATTTCGTAATAAGAAATTCATACTGTACCAAACAAGATCAAAGCAAGTTTTCCTCAACTTATTGTCTTCATCCCAGTAATTACCTCTCTTTGTTGGGTTCAAACTATGAAATGATTTAAATGTTGATACTGAAAATTTTTAATGTAAATTCGTTTAAAAAATGGGGTTATGGTGGCGGACTATGAACGATGAGGCTATGGTTCGCTCCCGCCTGATAGTTCCTATCTCCTGGTTGGGTTGAGTTGGCCACTTTCATTGTCATTGGTCGGGTGATTTCCACCCGGAAACATCATTAAGAAATAAGTGTCCTGGCTGCTACTTTTTTAAAATTATTTTTTAATAACTGAATACAGTAAGTCCTCGTTATATTCAGTTATGCGGTCAACAAATTTCTACCGATATATGCGGGAAAAATTCAGTTATGTGGTCCACACCGATCACAAACATTATACAAGAGGGCCATAGAAGATTAAGAGATAGTTGTCTGGATCACTGACTAAGTAGGCCAGTGAATCACTGTGCGTAATGAACATACAATTCCCTACGCCAATGCTTCCAGATATGAGATTTATAAAATATATCGGAAACCAGTCCATTAACCATTGCTTCTATTATCTTATTGACTGACTCACCAAGCCTAGTGATAAATCTAAATATCATACAAAATTGCGAATGACACTAGCACAGTTAGGCACCTTATTGACTACAAACAGCATACTAACACTAGAAAGAACACCATTTATAAATCTTGGAGTTCTTAATAAACTCCTAAAAATATTATTTCAGATTATACATCTTGTAGTTCCACCACAAATGAGCTGTATACATTGGAGTACAAAATGTATTGAACAAAATCAACTTACCATCTAATGTACACATGAAATTTTCTAACCAAAGTATTTTCCTGAGCATATAGTTGTCTACATTGCCTTAGATCTTAGAATATCACACTCATCTGAAAGACTATCAGTTAGTATGTGGCCAAGATACTTAGTCTGGGTTACCTCTGACAGCACCATACCATTCAATTGAAATTCAGGAAATTTTATATATTTGTAGGCCTTGGTCCTCATAATCATAACATGACTTTTAGCAGGATTATATTTTATGTCGTTATCCTTCCCATACCTTTCACACACCTTCAAAAGTGTGCTGAGCCCTTTTACAGATGGAGAAATAAGAACTAGATCATCTGCATACATCAGATGATTAACAGTCATTGTACCAATATGGCAGCCTATTTTACAGGTGTTCAGCACAACAGATAGATTATCCATATAAACATTGAATAAGTAGGGGATGTCATAATATCCTTCCATGCCTGACACCATTGGTCACAGAGAATGGCTCTGAATTAACCCCAGCCCATCTCACAATCAGTGTCTGGTGATTACAGACCATTTCCTTCAAGGCACACACACACACACACATATCAGTACTGTGTTTCTTTTTGAAACCAAATTGGTTATCATTAATATACAGTATACAGTATACACTAGTAATACAGAGGGAAGGAGAGAAGCGCGCCGCGCCACGAGACGTGAAGGCGCCGCACTTCAGCACTTCAGTACCGCTTTCTCTACTGCATTGTGCGGAACTGCGCTACTTCATTGTTCAGAGACTATCATTCGATAAAGTTTTTTTAATATTCAACATGGCTGAAAAGCCTCCTGCTTCTGCATCATCTAATGCTAGCCCTGGTCCTGCGATGAAGAGAAAGAGAACCGTATTATCACTGGATTTAAAACTAGAAATTTTACATCGTGCTGAAGCTGGTGAAGGGCCCGCAGTGCTTGGTCGTGCATACGGAACATTAAGAAGAAGGCCGTGTTGAAAAAAGTGGTTAGAAATAACCGCATATATTTCCAAAGAAAATATAAACAAAATAAATAAAAATAAAAACCCTCGTTTCTAACCAACTAGTGAAGTTGGGTTTCCCTAATTAACCAAAAGAAGGAAAAAAAAAAGTTTCTGGGACAAAAAAAACGGAGCTTTGCCCAGTCTTGAAAATTTTTGACCGCATGAAGCGGGCCCTTTTTTCTCAAAAAAATTAAAATGCTCGTGGTTACCCAAACCGGGAAACTGAGTCAACCTTCAAACCTAACAACCTTTAATTAAATCGTATCCTTAATTAATAACCACTGCAATTAATCAAAACCCATGTTTAACTAAATAGAGGCCTATCAGAACTAGGTGCAAGTAAGTTAAAGAAAATAACTAAGGTAAGAGAAAAACTAGGTACCTAGACGAAACTCGAACCGGGCTACAACGGCCCTAACTCAATAATTAAATGGCTGTTATAGCCCCTATTAAAACCTAAAGGCAATATAGCCCTAACTTAACTTAAATAAAACCTTCTAAACCTTAAACCTTTAAAACCAAAAACTTAAGGGCAATCCAGCCCTAGCCTAACTTAACCTGCAAAACCTAGGTCTGGGAAATAGCCCCTACAAATAAATAACCTAGCAGTGTGTTAAACAATAACCTAAAACTTAACAACGAAAATTAAAAAAACCTGGAAACTAAATGAAACTTATGAATCAGTTAGAAACTGAAAGGGTAACGTTCAACTGGCAACTTCATTTTTGGTAAGTCTAAATTAATTTTGATGAATTTAGCTTCACCATAGTTAGTAATCTGGCTGCTGACCAAATTTAACCTGAAAACCACTGCAACCTACAGTGAAAAAGTCTGTAGCTGTGTTGACAGTGTCTAAATAGGCCATTATTATTTCTATAATTACCGAGTCTATTTAAAGTAAACTTAACCTTAATACTACCTAAATAAAATAATATCTCTCAAGCTAAAAATAAATTTTTCAATATGGCGCCCCCGGGTGGGCAGTCGAGAAGTTAGTTACCCTTTTTTGTTTTAATTCTGATACAATAGTTTTAAATCCAGTGAATTAAATTTTTTACATAATCTGAAAATTTAAATATAAATATCATTTATAATAAACCTAAAAATGGCTAATCAAACTGAAGCCACTCGTGGAAAAAGTATGGAGACCTGGTTGGGAAGTGATGTGGAAGCACTTGAAACTAGTAAACTGGTAAAAAGGAGGGGAGCAATCAGAACCTCAGCTACTAAACTTTTAGCTACAATCAAAGAGAGATGGGATGATTGGACTGAGGAACAAAAAAATTCACATGCTCGGCTTTTGTCCTCACAACTGGACAAGTTACAAAATTTAGACGAGGAAATCCTTAGAATGTATGTTTGTTCCGAAGGCTTCTCAGAGGATAAACAAGAAGAACTAGATGAAAAAAATAGTTATTACCACTTTGAAATAGATCAAATGATACAAGCATTAACAACTAAAAAAGAAAATAATGCCGAAGCCAAACCTAAACTAAGAATAAGTACTAAAATTCCTGAGCTTCAAATATTACCATTTGATGGAAATCCCTCTAAATTTCAAAACTTTAAGACCTCATTCAGAAACATTTATGATAACATAGGTCTTTCCGAAGAAGAGAAATTTGCCTACCTAAAACAACATTTGAGTGGAAACCCTGCCATTCAAATAAACTGCATGCAAGAAAGTAAAACATCTTATGAAGAAGCATGGCAGCAGTTGGAGGGCTGTTATGCAACACCAGGCCAAATTAAATTCTCCATAATAAAATCCCTTTTAACTAAATCCATAATAACCAAAAATTTTAAATCACTTCATGACTTTCAAGCAGATATGCACTCTACCATAAATTTAATGCAAACTCAAAAATTAGAATTAGAAGATATACTCTTGTATGTATATTATAATAAACTAACTCAAGAAACTCAGGAATTTTTAAGAACTTGTGGGTTTAAACTCTATGACCCCTTTAATAATTTTAAAGAAGCAATTGCTGAAGCTACCAAAACCTTAGCTAATGTTAATTTTGATCTGGAACAAAGTGAGTTAACTACCTTGATACCTAAACAAAAAAGAAACTTCTCTCCAGAACCAGCCAGAAAACCATGGTATTCTGGCCAAACTACAGCTGCTCTGGCGGTTTCTACCCAAAGACAATCCTCAAGAAGAGCTCAATATACTGACCAGAGAGAACCTTACTGCAAATTGTGTAAGAAAAACTCTCACAGAATCTCAAAATGTGATTCTTTCCCTGAAAGTTGGGATAAACTGAAAAAACTTGCTAAATTAAATTATTGTACTAAATGTACCTCATCTAAACACCAAGCCAAAGAATGCCCCATTTCTTTACAACCCTGTTCATTTTGTAGGTTTTCTAACCATTTATCCTTCCTTTGTACCAAACAAAAAGGAAAACCAGAGGAAGATAAGAAAACCAAAACCAGTACGGAAGTAGCTACCCAAAAAGAAAACTCAAACAAGGGAAACAAGTTACTAACTTATTAAGTTTAAAAAACACTGATCAAGAAGTAGCATTAATCCCTTCCATGCAAATGAGAATAAGAAACTCAGAAAAATCAATTAAATGCAGAGCACTTTTGGATAATTGTAGTCAAGCCAGCTACATTACCAAGGAACTCGTGAAAAAATTAAATCTTCCAACTAAACACTACGAGGAATCCATAACCATAACAGGATTTATAGCCGACAAGAAACAACCAAATTATGAAGTAGCTATAATTAAATTGGAGGATTCTAGAAACCCTGGAAACTACCAAGAAATAGAAGCCATCATAATTGATGATATTAATATTAAATATGAAGTTCCAGGATTACTGAAACTTCAAACTTATTTAAAATCATTAAATTATCAGCTTGCAGATCACTTTGAAGCTGATGAAGTGGCTGACTTCATGTTAATTTTTGGGGCTGCAACCCACAAACTTTTTGCCCTCAGCAGTCATCAGATTCATACTGCCTCTTGTTATAAATCTCCCTATGGAATACTTTTATTGGGTTTCCCTTCAGATTACTACCCTGAAAAAGAAAAAGAACCAATAAGAGATCAGATCAGCTTCTGTATTACCAACCCGCTACCTACTAGTACAACTTCTAATGAAGATCTAAAAAAAATTGAACACCAGATTGCACAATTTAGCAAACTAGAAAACTTGGGTATTTCTGGGGATGAACCATTTTCAAACAAAGAAAAAGATCTGATTGCAAACTTTGAAAAGGAAGTTAAAATAGAAGATGAAAGATTGTCTGTTAAGGTACCATGGAATGACCAAAAAGATAAAATTTCACCAAACTTTAACTATGCTATTAGCAGGTTAAAGTCCACTTGCAAAAAATTAAAAAAAGATAACTTAATGCAACCTTATTCAGACATCCTTGAACAACAATTCCAGGAAGGAATAATAGAAGAAGTACCTCTAACAGAACACTTAAGACAAGCAGGAAATTTTTTACCTCATTTTCCCGTAGTTCGCCCTGGGGTACAAACAACTAAAGTTAGGATTGTAGTAGATCCCTCGGGTAAAAGCAAACCAGAAGAAATAACCGTAAATGATGCTACTGAGGACTGCCCTTCACTCCTACCTCACTTAGCAAAATTGTGCATTAAATTAAGGCATGGTAAATATTTGATGATTGGGGACATTCAAAAAGCATATTTACAACTTAAATATCAAACAGAATTTGACTGCAATGCCCACAAAATTCTGTGGGTAAAGAATACCCAATTGGCTCCAAATGACAACAACCTGATCTGCTATAAATATAGAAGAGTTACCTTTGGCAACAAAAGCAGTCCATTTTTACTACAACAATCTCTACAACACATTTAATGAACAACAAAACCAAGTGGCAGACTACCTAGCTAACCGCTTTTACATGGACAATGCTTTAATTAATGCCAACAATCTCTCAGAACTCAAAGACCTTTACAATTATAGTGTAAACACTTTAATTGAATATAATTTGAAGCTATATGAATGGGCCTCTAATCACTCAGAACTTCAAGGACTATTTGAAAAACATGACATAGCCTCCTCCGAAGATAAAGAAAATGTAAAACTATTAGGATATGGTTGGAACACAAGTGCTGATACACTCCATCTAAAAACTGTAAACTTGAACTCAGAAGCCAAAACTAAAAGAGAAATACTAAGTTCTGTGCAATCATTGTTTGATCCAATTGGATTTGTTGCACCCTTAGTGTTTAAATTAAAACTCTTCATGCAGAAAGTAACAGCTACCAAAAAAAATTGGGATGAATATCTAGAACTGGAAATGCTGCGTGAATGGAAAAAACTTTGTAAAGAAATAAACAAAGTGGAATTTCTGAATTTTCCTAGACAAGCTTTTGAAAATCCCAAACCTCTCATGGAAAATCTTCAACTCCACATCTTTTGTGATGCCAGCCAAGAAGGTTATGCAGTAAGTTGCTATCTAGTTGGAAATGGAAAATCCGAACTAATTTACGCTAAATCAAGAGTCAATCCCAAATCAAAAAATTGGACCATTTGTAACTTGGAATTAATGGCAATCTGCCTAGGAACCAAAGTCCTAGAATACCTTAAAGAAACCTACCTAGAAGAAAACTCAGAAAACCAAAAGTTCTTCAAAACAATAATTTGGACAGACTCACAAGTGGCTTTAAATTGGACTGCTCAAAAATCTCTAAAAATGAAATCAATCTTTGTAAAAAACAGAGTGAAAGACATTCAGGAAGCAACAAGAAACTTAAACCATCACCTGGAATTCAGACATGTAGCAGGAGAAGACAACCCAGCAGACCTACTCACCAGACCAATATCTTTCAAGAAATTTCAAAAACTTCTTCACTTTTACCAACATGGTCCCACATTTTTGAGAAATGAAATTGAATGGCCACCAACTTAATTTTTAACCCCCACCAAGAAACCTTACAGACAACAATAAATGTGTGTCAAACAACTTGTAAAGAAATAAATGAAAAAACTCCCTTGTTAAATATGGAAAGATTCTCTAACAGGAAAAAACTGGTCAGAATCACTGCCTATGTTCTACGGTTCATAGAAAACTTAAAGTACTTCCGCACTCACAAATATAACCCCAAATGTAACCTGACAATGGAAGAACAAATTGCTGTTTGGAGAAAAATCATACAGCTTACAAAACTAAGGCCACAAATTACTGGCTAAAATTAGTCCAGCAACAACATTTCTCAAAAGAAAAAGAAATAATCCACAAACTAAATAAAGGAGAAAAAGTTGAGGACCTAACAAAGCTGCAAAAGAATCTAAAACTCTTCATTGACAAAGAAGGGTTAGTCAGAACAATGGGGAGATATAAATATGCAACTAACCTTAACTATTCTGCTAGGTATCCTGTACTACTGCCGAAAATTCTCATTTAACAACGTTAATTGTAACTGAATGTCATGCAAAAGCCAGTCATGCAACCTTAGCTACCACATGCAATTTCCTCAGACAGGAATTCTGGATCCCCAAAATAAGGCAAGTAGTTAAAAAGGTTCTGAAACAATGTCTGTTTTGCCAAAAATACTTTGCCATGGCTTATGAAGTGCCTACTACTGGACCCTTAGTAACGGAACGTTTAAGCTATGAAAAACCCTTTGAAAAAACTGCCCTTGACTATGTTGGTCCAATTTCTGTCCAGGATGAGAATAACCAATTCATGAAAGTCTACTTATTATTGTTCACTTGCTGCGCCACCAGATTCACCAGCCTTCACATCTGCACTGACCTTTCTGCTAAAACCTTTTTAAGAGAACTCTACCATTTGTCCTTAAACTACTCCCTTCCAAAGGTTTTGATTTCAGACAATCAATCCACCTTCAAAAGATCTGAAGATTACCTTAAACATTGGTTCCAAAATGTTCTTGTGTCTCAGTACCTCTCTGATCATGGTATCCAGTGGAAATTTACAGCAGCCTATTCACCCAGAACCTTAGGAATAGCTGAAAGAATGGTGGGTTTAGTCAAAAGAGCCCTCTATACCTCCCTAAAAGGAAGAAAAATCCCGTTAACTGAACTAAAAACAATTGTTCTTGAAATAATGAACACAATTAATTCAAGACCACTCACTTATGTTAATTCAAATGAAGATCCTTCCTCTGATCTACTAACTCCTTTCAAGTTGCTTTTTGGGTATGACAATACCAAATTCAACTTTTTAACCACTAATGATACCCAAGAAGCTGTTAATGAAGACGATCAGGTGGATGCTGATTATATGACAACAACAGAGGACAAAGAAAGAAAGAAAATACTGGATTACTTTCATAAGGGAGCTAAACAATCTCAAGAAATCAAAAAAGATGGCGATACGAATATTTGAGTAGTTTGAGGGAAAAAGAATACCAACAACACAAACAACCAGTAAGTAAAGAACCTAAAGTAGGAGAACTATGTCTCTTAGATGAAAATTCTATGAATCCCAAATACTTCTGGAAGATTGCTGTAATTGAAACATTACACCCAGATGAAGATGGCATAATCAGGCATGTAACTGTAAAAACACCCAATGGTCATCTCTCCAGAAGACACATATATCGGTTATACCCACTGGAAATAACTGATAAGCCGAATATTGACCTGGAAGAACTGGAAAATTCTTCCACAGAATCAGGAACTGTAGATTCTCCTGACACTACTACTGCCGCTACTCAACCCCGACCACAAAGACAAGCTGCAGTTAGATTTCGGGAAGAACTGCAAAGGAAAATACAGAGTGGATCTTTGTGAAGACCACAAATAGAAAATTGTAAATAATTGTAAATAGCTATAACTTAGGACCAACGTTCTACAGAAAAGACGCTTTCATCTTCATATTTCACCTAAAAGGAACTTTTCTGAAGAGCATGTCATTTTCATTAAAAAAAAAAAAAAAATAAAATTTCCCAAGAATACAATTCTGGGTAAATTTTTCCCCTTGGGGGAATGTTGAAAAAAGTGGTTAGAAATAACCGCATATATTTCCAAAGAAAATATAAACAAAATAAATAAAATAAAAACCCTCGTTTCTAACCAACTAGTGAAGTTGGGTTTCCCTAATTAACCAAAAGAAGGAAAAAAAAAGTTTCTGGGACAAAGAAAAACGGAGCTTTGCCAGTCTTGAAAATTTTTGACCGCATGAAGCGGGCCCTTTTTTCTCAAAAAAATTAAAATGCTCGTGGTTACCCAAACCGGGAAACTGAGTCAACCTTCAAACCTAACAACCTTTAATTAAATCGTATCCTTAATTAATAACCACTGCAATTAATCAAAACCCATGTTTAACTAAATAGAGGCCGATCAGAACTAGGTGCAAGTAAGTTAAAGAAAATAACTAAGGTAAGAGAAAAACTAGGTACCTAGACGAAACTCGAACCGGGCTACAACGGCCCTAACTCAATAATTAAATGGCTGTTATAGCCCCTATTAAAACCTAAAGGCAATATAGCCCTAACTTAACTTAAATAAAACCTTCTAAACCTTAAACCTTTAAAACCAAAAACTTAAGGGCAATCCAGCCCTAGCCTAACTTAACCTGCAAAACCTAGGTCTGGGAAATAGCCCCTACAAATAATAACCTAGCAGTGTGTTAAACAATAACCTAAAACTTAACAACGAAAATTAAAAAAACCTGGAAACTAAATGAAACTTATGAATCAGTTAGAAACTGAAAGGGTAACGTTCAACTGGCAACTTCATTTTTGGTAAGTCTAAATTAATTTTGATGAATTTAGCTTCACCATAGTTAGTAATCTGGCTGCTGACCAAATTTAACCTGAAAACCACTGCAACCTACAGTGAAAAAGTCTGTAGCTGTGTTGACAGTGTCTAAATAGGCCATTATTATTTCTATAATTACCGAGTCTATTTAAAGTAAACTTAACCTTAATACTACACCTAAATAAAAATAATATCTCTCAAGCTAAACAATAAATTTTTCAATAGGCCGACAAGATAAGCATTGCTATGATAAATTGTAAGGCGGTTTTAGCCAAACTAGTAACGAAGGTGAGGAATCCAGTGATAGAGAAGATAGAGAATATGTTTGCGATGTGGATAGAAGACCAAAACCAGAAAAAACGAATGTTCGCAGCACTATGATCAGGACTGAGGTCCTCAAGATTTACGAGCGCATAACGAAAGACGATGGAGCTCCCGAGGAACCATTTATGGCAAGCAAAGGCTGGTTGAACAAATTCTTGCAACGGCACTTCACAACGTGACGGTGAGTGGCGAACTGCAAGCTATCATCGAAGAAGAAGGGTACGATCCTAGGCAAATGTTCAACGCCACTGAAACAGGACTTTTTTTTGGAAAAAGATGCCGCAGAGGACTTACATAAGCAAGGAGGAGAAATGTGCACCTGGCTTTAAGACCATGTATTATTCATGTTTTTTATTGCATTTTTTTGTGCGAAATTAAAAAACCTACAGTCCGGTTTATTAATCGTCTTTTATTATCAATATTTTATGGCATGAAAATGAAAGATTTGGGTCTTTGGGGTACAATATTTTGTAGGCTACGGAACACAACCCTATTTTTTCCATTTAATTAAATATTCGATATCTGCGGATTCATATATGCGGCCATTCTCAGGAACACAACCTCCGCATATAACGAGGACTTACTGTACTGAAAAAAATTTAAAATTAATGTACATTGTGTTGTTCATTTCTCGCATTTAAGTATCATTACTACTATAATTCACCGAAAATGTGTCTGTCTATCTGTTTGTTTGTCTGTCTGTCTGTCCGCAGAAAAAACCTTTACGTTTCTGAACTGATTTCGACCAAACTTCGTATGGTGGATTGGGGTGATGAGTAATGAACGAAAACATATGTGTGACCCCCACCCCCACCAATTACTGTGCCCGAAGGCCCTAGCATCGCGATAAAACTATAGAAAAGAACGCAGCCATGAAAATCTTGAGCTTCACATTGTGCCAAGATTTGTGAAGCTTAAGATTTTCATGACTGCGTTCTTTCTATAGTTTTATTGACCAATAATAATTGAACCCCCAGTAATTGGGGGGGGGCCACAAATACTTGGTTCATACATGTTCAAAATAAAATTTTACTATTAAGCAACCGTTATCATATCTGTGCTCCAGCCTCCCCAATTACTGGGCCTAAAGGGCCGTAGGGCCCTGTTTAGCTAGTTTCTTTGTAATGTACTTGCATAATATCTATAACTTTTAATATACTGTACACTGTAACAATACATAATTCATCTCTCATTTTCATTTAATGCAATTCAAAATAATATTTATGAGTTATAACTTATTTTATCTTTTATCTGAGAACCCAGTAAAGCCTGAAGCTCAAAAACAAAATTAAATATTCCAAATGACAATTGTTTAAAATTACAGTCGGCCCTGCTATAAAGCGCGGGATGTGTTCTGGAAAAACAGCGAGTTATGTAATCGCGCGCCGTGACAAGCTTGTTTTTACATAGGAATAATGTTATAAGTCAGGGATGCATTTTTTCAAAATTATTTTTTCCTTAAAATTCAATTTATCAATTGTTCAAACATTTTTCTTTTTCTTCCTCAGCATAATTAATCCCATTTTTATATGGGGTCGCTGTTTAGGGTGAGTCGCCTCCATCTTGGTCTGTCGTACACCATATCCTTCTCCAAATTCTTCTCCCGTAAGTCCGCTCTAACACAATCCTTCCATCTCTTCTTCGGTCTTCCTCTTCTTCGCCCACCCGGCAACTCCATCACCATCACTCTACGTCCGACATAATCTTCATCTCGCCTCATCACGTGCCCATACCATCTCATTCTTGCCTCCTGTATCTTCTTTGATGCCTCTGCCACCTTCACAGTTCCTCTAATATTGGACAATTGTTCAAACGCTTTTACTAACATATATCAGTGCGTAATGTATGAAGAAACAAATATTAGTAAAAAAATCTATTTAAGAAAGTTACAAAATAAAAAAAATACCAAGTACAGTACAGGGACGTCTGGGTCACAAACGTCAGATTTCTTAAAATACAGGGCATTTCAAAAAAGAGTTATACAATTTTAAACGTTTATTTACAAAGAACCAGAAACCTCATGAACGTGAACAAAACATTTTTTGAAAGCTTATGAAATGATATTTTTTTGGCAGTAAGTTTAAGCAAAATTAAGCAAAATGCAGTTAAGCATAATGGAGTTAAGCAAAATCCTTGTAATTGACGTTCTCGGTGTGTGCCCCACCGCGGTTCAGACAGGCTTTGATCCTGACTCCTAAGTTCTGTCCAACTTTCGTCCAGGTCTCAGGGGGCATTTCCTGGACGTAGTCTGATACCTTCTGCTTCAGATCGTCCAGTGTGGCAGGGCGGTAGGCATAGACAGAGTTCTTGGTAGCCCCCCAGAACCAGTAGTCCAGAGGGTTCAAGTCTGGGCTATGGGGTGCCCAGTCATGAGCGGTACCCAGGAAATGAGGCGGTTTCTGAAGAGCTGTCGCAGGATAGTGATGGTGTCACCAGCTGTATGCGGGGTGACACCATCCTGCATAAACCAGGTCATCCTCAAACCAGTAACGCCCTAGCATTCCCCATCTGATATTGAAGGCGCAGAAGCATGTGACCTAAGGCCCTTTCAGGCACCTCTCATTGATCTCCTCAGGTGGTTTTGCGCCCCAGAAAATGTTATTGTGGTTGTTGATGGCACCGCTCAAATGGAAATGGGCTTCATCACTGAACCAGATCAGATTGATCCAGTTTGAGTAGCGCTCCATCCTGTCACTGAGCCAATTGCACGTGTCAACTCTCTTTCTCATGTCATCTTGAGTCAGTTTATGCCTAATAGAGATGATGTACGGGAAAAGCTTCAGTTCCTTAGTGAGGATACGCCAGACTGATGTTGGTTTGATGTCCAGCTCCTGGGAGCGCCGGCGGTGGGACTTCTTGGGAGTGTCCACTACAGAATCCCGCACGACGTCGATGTTGGCTTGGCTCCACTGTTGCCCTTGCTCTGGTTGTGCACTGTACCCTTGTCCTCAAAATGTTTCACAACACGTTGAATGTCACAATTTGTTGGTCCAACACGTGTTCTGAGATTGAATTCCCGGCAGAACCTCCGGCGGGTCTCTACATATGATTTCGTCTCATACCACAGAGACACCACTTTTGTCTTCTGCTCCACTGTCAATGGCATAGTTGAGCTAGGGAGCTAGAAATTCCAGAGAACAAATATCAGAATACCACCACCAAAACCTGAAAAAGAAAAGGGTATAGATTAAAAAAACAAAGAAATGGCAGGACATTAAAGTTGTATAACTCTTTTTGAAAAGCCCTGCATGCATCGAGTGTTAACTGCCGTGCACGATATTTTTTTTTCGCGATAAATTTCTTTATAGCCTGCTAGAAGTTCATCCAATTTTCTACTAAATGTGCTGCTCCTTTCCATGTTTGGATCATTGTCAGAAAAAATCTTTGCTATGTGATCAGCCAAGGTAAATGCTTCCGACAATTTCTTTGTTGTTAGCTTTTTAAGTTGCCCGAAATAGACGTAACATTAAAATCTCGGTGAGCGAAGGTTTTGAATTATCCACTGAACGTTATCTGGGAGTTTTCATAGTGTTGCTTTACAGTTTTTATATTGTTCCATGCGAAATAGATATACTAAAATTAAACTCTCGGTGAGCGAAGGTTCTGAACGTTAGACTGTAATGTTTAATCTGACAGTACTTAGCTAACTTTTTAAGCTAACGAATGTTTTTGCGGTCTTGATATTTTTAACGTTTTTTTTTGCGCATAATTTCAAATTTTCCCTGTAATAACATTTTTATGGTCTTAAAATATTTAGCGCGTGCTTAAATACAAATCCGCGTTGTAATAGTACGCGTTATAGCAGGGCCGACTGTATTGTAACATGGCAAAAATTTAATATTTATTTTATCGCTGAAGTATTATTGTTATAAATAACACTGTTCAGCAAAGATTTTCTCCTTTTGATAAATGTGGGTGATTCTTATGTCCTTCTTTTACGCTGATCACGAAAATGAAAACACATTTTTTTCTATCACCCAGTTTTTGAGGGATTTGTAATTTAAAACCCTTTGAGATCGAGAGAGCATTCCTCAATTTGCATCACAATACGAGATTTACTGTTAGGCATTTATTTCCTATAAAATCTTAATATTATACATATTATCATTTAAGTATACTGCGTATGAGGCGTTCGGAACCAAATTGGCGAAGACGCCAAATCTATGTTTCGAGTAAAGCACAGTTAAAGTTGTGAAACCGTCATCAAGAATCAAAGGAGCGAACATGCCTCAGCGGGAGGCTGGCGGGATGGTGCGTGAGAACGCCGATTGGTTCAGACAGTCACGTGACTGTCTGAGCCAATCAGCGTACGGGCATGGCTGGTTCGCCTCTTTGGTTCCCATGATTTGCGTGGTTTCCCTAGGCGCTACTTGCGGTCAAACCCTATAAATAAAGCCAATTTCTGAGGCTAAAATGGATAGCTCATGACAAGAAGAGAGTTTATTGGTACAGAAAACGGGTTTTCGCACCCATAGCGGCTTCGCCTCTTTGGTTCCGAGCGCCTCATACATACATAATAATAATATATATATATATATATATATATATATATGATACACACAGACCGTACATGAAACAAGGAACTCTTCTGGGATAATTAAAACCACTATAGTCCGAATAAGTAATGGTAAATGATAAATACCAGTTTTTCTGTGTGTATCATAAAAAACCTCAGGGGACCATTCTGAGTTCATTCCCATCTTGAAACGGACATTATATGTGCTTTGAAAAGTGGACGCTGAATTCTGCCAGTTGAGGTTTAAGTTTTGGTTTTTGGCTAAAAATATAATAATTACCCCTTTTTCTTTGATGTATTCAATCTGACGTGAAGGCAACGAGTCTTTTGCTTATATTGAGGTTCTAAATGTAGCAGGGCTAGGCTGCTTTAAACCCTAGATCCATGTCCCTAAGCTGGATCCTGTCTGCTTTGCAGATAGCTGGTGAGGGAAGCTATATTTATGGGACCTCTTTGCGAGTGACCCGTTGCCCACGTCGGGCTAGCATCATGAAAAAGAAAAACTATGGTATTTGTCATTTACCATTACTTATTCGGACTATAGTGGATTTAATTATCCCAGAAGAGTTCCTTGTTCCATGCACGGTCTGTGTGTATCATAAAAAACCTCAGGGGACCATAAACGCAGGTGAGTAGCACTGATTACTTCCAATACCGTTGATTTTTTCCAGTTCGGCATCGATGTATTCCGGACTGGCGATCCAAAGAGCGTGGAGAAACATTGAAGAAAATATGGCCTTCTTAATGGGGGTGTCATGTCCAGAGTAAAAGTGTACGTAGGACAAATTTTTGTTTTTTTCCGATAGATACTAAACTTAAAACCTGGGCTTTCCCTATGTACACGCACATCCAAACACGGGATTGAGTTGTCTTGTTCCACTTCTAAAGTAAACTTAATGGAGGAGACTTGATCATTTAACTGAAGTTGGAAGTCATCCAGGTCACGATTCATGGGCCAAATACACAAAATATCGTCGACGTACCGCAACCATGGGATGCCAACTCCCAGGATTTTCGGAATGTAAGTAATTTTGAAAAACTCCATATAAATATTGGAGAGGAGGGGCGACAAGGGGTTACCCATGGCCATCCCAAAAACCTGTTGATAATACTCGCTATTGAAAGTAAATTTACAGTCTTTGATGCAAAGCTTAATAATAAGTTCCAAAACGATGTGTGCAGGTAGTGGCAGGTCGTACTTATGTAATTCTCGAGAAAGGAGGTCAAGCATATCGTCAATCGGCACTTTTGTAAACAATGAACAAACGTCAAAACTGATCAATCTATCGTTGGTTTCTGGCCCATGAATCGTGACCTGGATGACTTCCTCCTTCGGTTAAATGATCAAGTCTCCTCCATTAAGTTTACTTTAGAAGTGGAACAAGACAACTCAATCCCGTTTTTGGATGTGCGTGTACATAGGGAAAGCCCAGGTTTTAAGTTTAGTATCTATCGGAAAAACACAAACAATTTGTCCTACGTACACTTTTACTTTGGACATGACACCCCCCCATTAAGGCCGCCATATTTTCTTCAATGTTTCTCCGCGCTCTTAGGATCTCCAGTCCGGAATACATCGATGCCGAATTGGAAAAAATCAACGGTATTGGAAGTGATCTGTGCTACCCACCTGCGTTTATGGAATCTTGTCTTAACAAGGTAAAACGAACCTTCTATCGTGCGAATAATAACACTCGCACTTTGTCAAAGAATAGTTTAGTACTTCCATTTTTCCCGGGCTTTTTAGGCATTGCTAATGTACTTAAACTTTTGGATATTAATGTAGTATTTTCATATAACAATATTGTGAAAAATATCATAGTAAAATATAGCCCTACCAGTAATTCAGGCATTATCTATAAAATTGTTTGTAAACAATGTGATTCCTTTTACATTGGTCAGACGGGAAAGGATTTGCACACGCGTGTAAAACAGCATCAATATTCCGTTAGAACGGGACAGTCGTCCAGTGCCCTCTTTGTCCATTTGTCAGAGTTATCCCACTATATTGATTGGAATAATGCTTCAGTTTTGTTTCACTCTAGCAACATTGTTAATAGAAATATTCTTGAGTCTGCTATCATCCAACTTACAAATAACTTTAACATGAGCAAAGGTCTTTTTCAACTCGATCCCGTTGTTTTGAATTCGTTCAGAACGGGTTTACACAAGGGCAAGGTGCTAAAACTTTGGTAAATTTCCCTGATAAATTTGTATGCTTCTCTTACAACTTTTATTTTTCAATTTATTTATATATATTTTTTTTATATATTTTTTGTAACCTATATATCATTCAGGCCTTATCTATAAAATTGGTTGTAAACAATCCATTTGATCTTGTGTTGAAATCATTCAGAACGGATTTAGACAAGAAAGGCAGTGTGTTAAAACTTGGGTAGTTTTCCATTATAAATTTGTATGCTCCTCTTACAATTTTTATTTTTCAATTTATTTTTATATTTTATATATATATATATATATATTTTTTTTTTTGTGACCTATATATCATTCAAGCATTAACTAAAAATTGGTTGTAAACAATCCATTTGATCTTGTGTTGAATTCGGGCAGTGCTAAAATTGGTAGTTTTCCAAACAAATTTGTATGCTCCTCCCACAATTTTTATTTCTATATTTATTATATAGTATATATATATATATATATATTTTTTTTTTGTAACCTGTATATTGTCTTGAACTCTTTATTTACTTCAGTGTTCCTGAGAATGTCATCAGACGAAAGCGCTTGAGCACCATTCTGTTTCCTTTCCTTCGTGGTTTTATTCATCATAAATATTTTTCACGTGTTACTTTCGTGAAATAATTTTCATATATATATATATATAGAAAATGTTTATTACTTTAAAGCCACGTTTCCACGGTGCTTCTTTCCTTGCGGCATGCGTTGTCGCATGCAATACTCTATGCACTGACTAGAGGCAGCATCAGAGGCATGCCCTAAAAGCAAGACGAGTTTGTGTTTCAACAGTGAAGAGAAGGCATGCCTCATCGTGCCGCGAGTTCAGTCTGAAGATGTCGGTAAATAAGGTTGTCTCGGCTGGTGTTTGTACTGCCTATATGGTTATTAAACTGGCTGAAAAGCGAAAAATGTGTAGGAGATTCTAGAAAAGATCATTCAACGATACGTCTCATGGCAATAACCTGTTGCGGTTGCGTGAAGTGAGGTTGGAAGGATCTGCCTTTTTCCACAATTTTACCAGAATCTCCACTGCATTGTTCATATGATTCTCAGTTTTTCCTACAAACACACACTGCAATGTAAAGGTAAACGATTAGCCATGTACATAAAATAACACATTCACCAGTCACACAGATCGAACGTTTCGCACAAGAGCAACACCGAAAGAAACTGAACTTCCTGTCACCCACAGACAATCTTCACTCGCTATTCGGCCGCCAGAGGCTCTAGTGATAGTAAATACATAGGGAGAGGTACGGCTTGACGCAAGACCTTCCCATTTGTGTTTGGGGCATGCATCACACCGTGCGTCATGAGACATGCGCTTGACGCACGAAAAAAGGCACCGTGGAAATGCGGTTTCATTCACGCGATGCATGCCATTCCTTAAAATGCTCAAGCAAGCAAAAGCCTAGCTTTTAGAGACAACCAATGCCAATAACAGTGAATTTCACTATAACGACAAATGCTACTATAGAGAAACAAAGCCAAAAACACATCTAACTCATCAAGTGTAACATTACGCTATTTCATCGAATAAATTTTTCTCTCACACTTTGAATTTTTAGAAAAATATAACTAATGTAATGAGGGGCGTCACCATGTCTTGGGCATTTGCGAGCCAAGCAAATTTGACTATGGTGACAAACTGATTGGTGATTGTTAGATAAATAGTACGAGTCAGTCGAGTCTGCAGCATCTGCTGCTCATCGAATTAGACAAGCACATACCTCTCAGGATATGCACATTCTTGTTTGTCGTGTGTTAGAATTGTGCATTCGTGCTAATCTCTGTCAGTCAGTCTCGTGCATTGCTATCCACCAGTTGATTGATTAAGTGCATTTAATTATTAATTTTATTTCAGTATATGTTTGGTGAAAAAAAATTGTTTTTGTGATACGAGTATAAAGTGGGAATATGTCTTAAGTATGCAAACAGCCCTGACAGTTTTTGCTTTGTGTGGTAAATTTACAACAAAATCTCAAAAGCAGGGTTTCACTACTTTAATTAATAAGACGTATGAACTTTATTTCGGTTGCAAAGTAGGAGATCAAGACAAAATCTGGGCACCTCATGTAGGTTGTTTCTTGTGCAAGATCTCCGAGAGGGTGGTTAAAAGGTACTCATTCTTCATTGACTTTTGCGGTCCCAGTGGTATGGAGAGAACAAAGAGACTACTCGAATAATTGCTACTTCTGTTCAACGAAGATAGTGGACATTCCTCAAAATCCAAACATGTGATTCAATATCATAGTTTACTGTCAACCATGCGACCTCTCACATTGTAACGATTTGTCAGTTCCAAAACCACTAGAGACATGGACTATAGAAGAAGAAGAACCTCGTATTGAACCTTTGGACAGACAAGATGACATGGATACACAATTTCAACCACCTTCTTCAGATAAACCTTATTTTATTTCCGTCAGAATTAAATGATCTTGACAGAGTTGAATCTATCTAAAAATCAGGCTGAGCTCTTAGATTCCAGATTAAAAGGTTGGAATCTCTTACAAAAGACTGTAAAAATACCATCATTTCATAAGCGTCACACACACTTCACATCATTTTCTTCTATGGAAAGTGATTTAGTGTATTGTAATGATGTGAACACTCTCATGGGGGCACTTGGTCGAGAGCACAATCCGAAAGAATGGAGGTTTTTGTCAATTAATCAAAGTTGAGTTTGAAAGCTGTACTATTGCACAACGGTAGTCTATTCTTCGGTTCCGATTGCACATAAAGTTCATATGAAGGAATCATATGACAATATGTAGTTACTTTTGAAACATATTGACTATGATAAACATTCTTGACATATCTGGTGATTCGAAAGTGATTGCACTTCTCCTCGGCTTACAGTTAGGATAAACAAAGTTCTCTGTTTCCTCTGCGAGTGGGACAGCCGAGCTAAGGGAAGTCATTATACACAGAGTGGCCACTTCGACAAAATTTGGTTCCACGACAGAAAAATGTTGCCCATCAACCCCTAGTAGATCCAGCAAACTTGGTTTGATGAAAAATTTTGTAAAATGCCACGAATAAATATGGACCTGGATTACTATATCTAATAAAAGTTCTCTAGAATCAGCGAAGCGAAAATCAAAGGCGGCATTTTTGTGGGACCACAGATCAGAAATGATGAAATACACTGCATTTTGAAGAGTCTTTCAATGAGGTTGAAAGAACAGCATGGAAAGCTTTTAAAGAAGTGACTACGAATTTCCTCAGCAGCGTCAAATCAGAAGATTAGGTTTCCCTGGTGGGACAAATGCCTAGTGCTTACCAACCATGGGGAATAACATGTCTTTGAAAATGCATTTCCTGCACTCCCAGTTGGACTTCTTACCATCAAACCTGAGTGGTCAGCGATGAGCATAATGAAAGATTTCATCAGGATATATCAACCATGGAAAAGCGGTACCAAGGAAGATATAGTCCCATATGTTGGCCGACTACTGTTGGACACTTATAAGAGTAGCCCCTAGTACTAGTTATAAGCAAAAATCAGCTGCAAAAACATTTTAGGTAAGGTACTCTTCTTTTTTGTACAATTAAATATACCAAAAAAGTAAGAAAATCTGTCAATTTTCATTTCCTTCAAAATTGGTGGGTAATAGAAAATTCTGTTTTCAAATTCGTAATCAGCGTAAAAAAGTACATTGGAATCAGTAAATTCATTCGAAGGAGGGAGAAAAAGTTATATTTTGTTGTTCAGTGTAATCTTTGACAACCATTTTTCATTATTGGACAGTGGAAGAATAACCTTGTTTATCCTGTACTTCACTACTGCTACTTCAAGATGATAGCTTTTTACGCTCACCTTTATTTTATAATTGTATGCATGGTATGAGAGTTGAATCCCCTTTATTTCAGTGGTTCTCTCTTTTTTTCTCAAACTGGCCGAGAGTGGATTTTTGGACTTTGTTCAAGTATCTTTTGTACTATACACCACAATACAGTATTGTGGTGCATAGTACAAAAGATACTTGTACTAGATACTAGCATTGGCAATACTAGTAGAGTTTCAGGTTTTGTAGCCACAACATAAACTATAGTCACTTGACTAGATCTCTGCTCTTACTTTCTTCAATAATTTTCACTAAAACGACCGATATTTAAATAAAACAGGTTAAAAGGAGTAAAGAAATTCATTCAACGGACTTTTCCCCATGATAAAAATATCTGCTTTTACAAGAATTAATTCCTACTCCGTATCAAGAAATGTAATTGACAGCAAGATGAACACTTTAATAAAATATGTATGAACAGCATTCAAAATACAGTTAAAATTTTTATTTTTAAAGCAAGTTATAAAATCTTTACGAAACAACTGAATAATTAAAGAATGGTCAAATGACAAAAACTATGAGGAAATAATTTACAAATTATACTAAAGAGAAAGGAAATTTCGCTCAATAATCTCTTGGAATTGTTTGAGTGAAGCGGCAGTTCTCCCTATTCAGGTAAGGTTCGTAAGGATCATCGGCATAAACTCTGGGTGTCCGCCAATACCGCGTTACCTGCAATAACCAACATTGAAAGCGAATAACTTGCACGAACGTTTAAATACCTAAAATATAATTTTATTCTCGAGTGGGGGTAGAATATATGCCCTCGCCTTGACTATACAAGGAAGATGTTTGCGAATCGGGTTATATTCTCCAGCTCTTTTTTTGTACTGATAATGGAAATTGGGCAGGGGTCTTACCTTTACAAATATTGGGATTCACTCTAAAACGGTCCATTCAAACACAATACGCCTGACTTATCCGACACATAGACCAGTTTTAAATGAAACCAACGAAGCCTTATTTCGCGTGTACTGAATCTTATCTAAATATGCCTTATGTCAATGATTAGTCTAAGTTTTAAAACTACCTTCATTCACGTGTAGTAAAATTTGGAGAGAGAGACGTATATGTAGGCAGTTAAATCTTGGACTGAATAGAGCAATCAGTCTGAAGATTAATTTTACCATAGTCATCTATCTTTATCGGATGGATAAAAGAATATTCTTTTATTCTTTACAAGCCTTCGTCGTCTACTACCATCGCACCTACCAATTTATCGAGTTTTCTCGAATGAGTGGCGTTACAGAATACATTCTGTCTCAGACGATGAACTCTCTTTGCTTTCTTCTTCCACAGCATCCTGTGGGCTCCAGATTTTGGTCGGATCCAAATACCCCTTTAAGAAAATGGAAAAAGCTTCAATATACGAAACAAAAACACGTACCAGTGATTCAAATAGTCGGGATACAGCTGACCACACCCACCTTACGACCCAGTGTATCTCGACTACTGGAAGTGATAATGGTACATTAGGAAAGGCTCAATCCGTCGTTTGTGATTATTAATTACGTAATAGCAGTGTGTGTGTGTGTGTGTGTGTGTGTGTGTGTGTGTGTGTGTGTGTGTGTGTGTGTGTGTGTGTGTGTGTGTGTCAGATTAACCTCTGTTTGTCCAATGTTTCTTTGACGATGACACTCAAACTCAGGATGATATCAATAACCACCACATATTAATCTAAGCTACAAAAGTTTGTTCCTCTGATGTTATACCATCTATTATTATTTTCACAAACTTACTCCGCTCATCTAAACACGTATCTTCACACACACACACTATATATTGCATTCCTTTACCCTATAAATTACACTTTGTTCGTGGGTCCTACTTTTAGTTAGCAAAGGAATTTTTTTAACTAGAAAACAGTCGAGTGATGAACCCACCAAGGTAGAGTATAAGTTTTACATTGCAATTAGCTATAAGGTAGAATAGTATACTGATTACTACATTCTACTATACTTAAAAGGCAAAAAAAAAAAAAAATACATCCTCTTTGATTTTTAGAATAATTTTCACATTAGGATACAGCAAATAATCTTTCAAATCTTTCAGAAAAAGCAAAAACTTTCCTGCAGAAAAATTTACGACGACATAAAATGTGAAAGTGCGCCTTTACCTTCTATGGGCTTGCGAAGAAAAATTGAACTCATGCATCACTACATTTCTCACTAATTTCCTTAAGAGGTCTTCAATTTATCGAGGAAACAGCAGCCACCTTTACCTTAAGCGAAGATGTCTTCTGTTTGTGCATTTTCACTCCCAAACCAAACCACTTTGACTACACTTTCAAACTCAGTCCTACGCTCATGTTTTATATACGAGTAAAGGTGATGGACCTTAATGGAAACCTTAACAAACCTTAATTTAAATTAGAAAAAAAAAGTTATCAATGTTACTAGTTTCCTTAAAATCAGTCATTCATTTTTAACAT
The DNA here is from genome assembly GCA_023014485.1 of Bathynomus jamesi. Lineage (NCBI taxonomy): Eukaryota > Metazoa > Arthropoda > Malacostraca > Isopoda > Cirolanidae > Bathynomus > Bathynomus jamesi. The sequence continues at coordinate 203,946 of JAJOZX010003548.1, read as the reverse complement.
GAAAATTTAAGAAAATTCTTGATTTTCATTCTATTGGTTGAAGATAAATAAATATGCAGCCAAAGTGAGGTCAATCTAAGGATGACTCATTTAACAAGAACCATGTTGGAATGACACCAATGTCCTCGCCTATATTTGTGACCTTGACATTTGGTGCAAAACCCCGATTCTTGCATTTGACAAATTATCTTGTGATGGTACATATTTGTAGTACGAGGTTTCATCATTTTGTAGATTGGTTCAAAATTTACAGCATGGATCTCCATTTAATTTGACCTTCGATGCAATGACCTGATTCCTGCTGGTGACACATCATCTTGTGATGATACATATGCGTATAAAGTTTCATCAGTTCATGTTGAGCGGCTCAAAAGTTATGTCATGGGCCTCTATTTGACCTTTGACCTTTAATGCAGGGACCTGTCTTTTGCTCAAAAGGGACAGACTTACGATCATCCATATATGCGTACAGTATAAAGTTTCACCAATTTATGTTGGATGGTTCAAAGAATATACTCCAGACATGAAAAAGCTCCATTTGACCTTTGACCTCTTTGTGACCTTGATCTTTGTTGCAGGAACTGGATTCTTAATCATGACACTGTCTGGTGATACTTTATACGTGTGCAAAGTTTCAATTTATGTCAAGCAGTTCAAAAGTTAGAGCCCAGACACGAAAGTGTGATGAATGGATGCACAAGTGAAATCCATTATGTCCCCTCCCAATTTATTTGGGGAGGGACATGCCAAAGGAAGAGATTTTTAAATTATAGAAACTTCATAATCTTGAAATCAAGCATTAAGTTTAAGTCCAAAGTCGTATTTTACAGAGTAGAGAAAACCATAACATTGACAGGAGTTGAATGGTTGTCTGCAAGATTTCCAATGACATGGCAAGAATTTAGTAAAGTAAAAAAAAAAAAGGGATTACTAAGACTAAAAACAAAAAATGATTGTGAAGTTGTGTATTGAGTAAGTTCAATTATTTGATGATGATAATTTACATTCTAGATTTCAAAACTCTACATTATTTTAAGTATCATATTAAATATTTTGTTTTTTGGATGAAGAAAGGTAGATTGTCTAATCTGAGCACTCTATCCATACAGTAACCACGCAGGATGCAAATCTGATTTGACATTAATATTTGGGGAAAAGCTTACTGTAAAATTTATTTTCAACATTAAAGTGTAACACTAAGAAAATAATGTGTTAGTTTAATAATAATAATAATAATAAAATAATGATCATATAGTATTAATAATCAGACATGATGAATAATGCAACATCACTTACCAATTTAATCTCTTGAATCTTTTTAGAACATCTTTATTGGTTACCCGTTTCCCTTTGTTAATTGAATATTTGATGACAACATGAGAGTGAGTATGAGAGCGAGTCTGTACTATATCAGGAGTAATAGGTGACAATGGCTTTGGCTTTGAAGAAATTCCATTCAAACAAATGTTGCTGTAAAGAAAATAACATGTCAATAGCATTCAGTCTATGAGGGTAATTCATTAAGTATCTGCACTTTTTATTTTCACAGCTGATAGATTATAAACACATCACTTCTCAACATAGTCTCCCTGTTTCTCAATACACTTAGTCCAATGATCTACAAGCTTCCTAATTCCATCACAAAAGAATGTTTTTGGCTGTGCATAGCCAGTCATGCACTGCCTCCTTCAGGTCATCATTGCCTTGGAATCACTGACCTCTCAAAGCGTCTTTAGTGGTCCAAACAGGTAAAAATCCAAAGGTGCCAGGTCTGGACTGTAGGCTGGATGGTCAAGAACTTCAAATTTAAGTTCTTGAAGGCATTTTCTAGTCTGTGCAGCGGTATGAGGGCGTGCATTGTCGTTTGACAGAATAACACTTTCCAACAATCTCCCTCTCCATTTTGTGTGAATTGCTTACTTTAACTCATTCCAAAGCATGTCAGAATATGATGCACTTGTTACTGTAGTTCGACGCTCTAGATAATGTTCAAGGATAGGGCCTTGTATATTCCAAAACAGTGTTAGCATAACTTTACCTGCTGATGGCTGCGCTTTGAACTTCCTTGCAATGGGAGATGTTGGATGCTTCCATTGCATGCTCTGTCATTTGCTTTCTGGTTCATAGTGATGGATCTAGTTTCATCTCCAGTGATAATGCGTTCCAAAAAGTTTTCACCTTCATTCACCTTCAGATTTTTACCTGTTTGGACCACTAAAAGACGCTTTGAGAGGTCAGTGATTCCAAGGTGGTGACGACGTGAAGGTGGTGCATGACTGGCTACACACACAGCCAAAAACATTCTTTTGTGATGGCATTAGGAAGCTTGTAGATGGCTGTACTAAGTGTATTGAGAAACAGGGAGACTATGCTGAGAAGTGGTGTTTTATAATATATCAGATGTGAAAATAAAAAGTGTGGATACTTATTGAATTACCCTCGTAGTTATCATAACTTATAATTGCCATTAATTAGTTAGATGAATAAATGACAAGTATTGACCAGTGAAGGCTAGAATGGTTTAGTTCTATACAAGAGTATGACAGCAGCAATACTTTGGTTCATTCAGTAATTCAGGATAAAGTGTAAGTGATTTTGACTTCATTTAATATCATTTTCTGTGTCTTGGTTGGTAGGGAAATGAAATCAGGTGACAAAGGCCTGAGTTTGACTCTGTGATTGATCAGGTTTACACAGCTCTTAAAGAGTTTATGCATTTTCCTATGCGGTGAAACATGAGTGCCAAATATTACCTTTTTTTCACCTGTATATATATTATTATTATTATTGTTATAATAATTATAATAATAATAATAATAATGTTAATAATAATAATAATCAACCAAAGGCACATTAAAAAAATTATTGCTTTGATTAGACTACTTGCCACTAAATACAAAATGAAACCTAAATGCCAATATTCTATAAACCTTCAATTGGATTGAATTTAAATAAAGAACCTTTATTGATAAAACATTCATCAGCTTTACAGTTTTTGTTTTAACATGAATACAGTAGCTATTTATCTTATTTAATTTGGCCCTGAAACTTTAGGCTTTACTGGACTCTTAATTAAAAGTAAAACATGTAGTAACACTAGTAGTGCCCAAATGAAGATGCAGAGTCATTCGCAAACAATCTATGCAATATTCCAGCAACACAATTAGCAATATACCATCAACTCAAACAAGAACATGATGACATCACATCGTGAGGATTTCACTCAAGGCATGGGTCCTCTTGCCTCATGTCTGAACCTCAACTCGCTCTTTGAAATCCAACCAGTGACACGTAGACCATGATCATGTAAACATCAACTGTGCAAGCCCCCACTTGTAGTAGACATGCTAAGTGACTTTTCACTTCAAATCATGATGCAAAGGTCCCCTTTGGTATGGAAGTTCCTTAGGACCATAGGAAAAAATTTATTCAAAGACAAGTTGTATCTTAAATCCAAGATGGCCACCATTGGCCATATTGGAAAACATGGCCAACTCAGAGCGAAGGAAGCGTTTGTCATAGAAACTATTATGATACATGTTTTCCAGCTAATTTGAGGTCACGGAACTCATGTCTAGCATCAATTTTACGTTTGGAATGCATTTAAAGGTCAAATCTGGGAAATGATACACAAAGTTGACATTTTGATAAAATTTATGGAAACAGAATTTAGAGGCATGGAAGCAAGAATTGCAAATTGAATGATAAAATTACAAGTTCTGTGGTATCTAAATAATATAATTGATACATAGTATACTTGACCAATAACTAGCTGACTCAAATATATCATCACACAATGTTGTGACAATGTAAGCACATTCATGACATTCCTTCATTCAGCACTAACTTGATTCCTCATCTATCTGTACCTCACTCATCTTACCAGTGTGGGAGCATGAACCTTTACATCTACAGAGGTACATGCAGGGCTGCCCCTGCATGTAGCACTTATAGTCTGTCTCACACTGGCAAATGACAAGCTCTGGTATGTTCCACGAAATGGTGGGAGTTGTGGTGTAGACTAGAGTTGGCAGAGTCAGGGGATTCTTGCTGCCATCCCCTTCCATTGGAGAGACTGGAGCTGGAGCTTTGATGAGCATATTATCCCACACATGTCTACTCTGAAGTCGCAAGAGAAATAACTGATTAGTTGAAATAACACTTCTAGAAATACAACTGCATGCAGTAATCTCAAGCATGAGTGATGTCCCCATCCATGCAATGCTGTCTTACTTTCTTCATAAGTACATAGAGAGCAGTTACTGAAATCTGATGCATGTACTGAGTTCTGCAGATGTGATGGATGCCAATGAAGGACTGACCTTTGCCGCTGGTTGAGATACCACTGTTGGTGATTGCTGTAGTCTACCCACAACCATCCAACCAGTCACCAGACACACTCCACAGCATCTTCTCAGTATGCATCACCCCCAACAACACCAGAGAGGAGTCCTTGCCTTGTTCTGTCTTGGGGCACTTCCACTGAAGTTTCTTGGCTAGCGTGAAGAGGGGTTGATCAGCCACCATGACTGGTGTCTGACCAGGATTGATGTAGCTGATCACCTGGTGGATGACTTTCATCCCATGCCAAACCATGGTAGGGCTGTTGGGAGACTCAGTGAACAGAGGCAGCATGTATGATTTGGCTGGGGGAATAGCAGGATGCTCTGTGATGCTAGCATAGTATGCGGCCCACGAGATCCATTCACTGGCTTCGAGGGTCTGTTTGGATAGAAGGCTTCTGACTTGCTCCAATCACCCGTAGCCTTCTTCAATGATGCTGGTGAAAGAGCACAAAGCTGGAAGAGGATGACTGTTGGTCTTCAGGGCAGGAACATGCAGCACCTCATTGTTTGGCAGTGAGACATCGAGATCCATGGTCGTGTAGATAGCTGGCAAGGACCTCACAGCCTTCTTCCCCATCTCAGCTGGATTGAGGATGTCGGTGAGATTCTTGACTTGTTGGCTGTCTGAAGAGAAGTGCTGCTGAATGCTGATGCATGTTCCATGGAGGGCTGATTTTGTCATCATAGAGGAAGGGTTGTGGTCAGTGTTGTCAAAACCACCTGTGGTGAACACACCCTTGACAGTCTGAGGTGGGACTACCACACCAACCTGCTCCCAGTGACCAATGACTGAATTCGCGGTCTGTACTCAACACTCTCAAATGGTCATACGAGACACACAGTCCTCACTGATACATAGCATTGATTAGAGATTCATGGCCAGTTTGAAGATGTAGTTTCCTCTCCTTGATGTGACGAGGAACACTCCCAGGTTTCTTGGATCTGCGTCCAACAGGGTTGAAGATGATCTGCTGCCCAATGGATGTTGCAACCTTGGACTTCTCAGAATCAGGAGCCAGCTCATTGATACCTGGTCCATCAAGAAGCATGTGCAAGAATGATCTCAATGTGGGCGGGATGGATTCAGCTTCACATGAGGTTGAGAAGGAGCCTGTGAAAGCCTGCTTCATGTGGAGATAATCTCACCAGAGGATCTTGGCTACTTTGTGGAAGAGGGAGACTTCAGTTGATGTATTGTTTTCCATATCAACTACAGCTTTGCTTAGGTTGTCGTTACCACAGACCAGCAATGATTCATTGGTATCACCTTGATGTCAGGAATCATGTGCTCAATATCCAATCAAGTGCTCAATATCGAATCATGTGCTCAATATCCAATCAAGTGCTCAATATCGAATCATGTGCTCAATATCCAATCAAGTGCTCAATATCCTCTCGAAGGTGTGTTGTATTGCATTTGATGTAGGGAAAACTGAGAGTGGTGAGGCACTTGTCATAGAGGGCCATCAAGTCAGCCATTGCCAGTGATGTCCCTGAAACACGATTATCTTCAATAAAGTCAAGTAACTCATTGAGAACATGTGCTTGGATCACCTGAGTTGCATGACTCTCAGTTGTGTCACATCCAACCATTGCCACTTTCCTGTAGAGCTGAGTCAGGCATGCACAACAATAGATGGCATTAATAGCAACCATGTCACTGGCAGAAAGTTTAGCCAACAGACATAAATTGTCACCTAATACTTGAGGCCAATCATTGACTTTCTTATCAAAGCCAAGAGTGGAGGCCTTCCTCAGCTCTTTCTTGTTGCCCACTTCATCACAGAAGAGGCATGGAGTGTCAACTGGTTCGCTCGAAGATGTAGAGGGTGAGGGTGAGGGTGAGGGTTGTGATGGACCTGGCATCACTGTTCATGCAGTGAGTTTTCACCGGGCTAACTGACTTTTGCCCTTGATGCTTTTTCCTCTCTCTCTCTCTCTGCACTTTTTGATTGTTGACAGCATTCCTGCAATTTTTGTGCCACACTACTTGATTAAACATCATCAGCTGCACTACATTCTGAGCACCACCACCAATGTCATCTACTATTACAAAGTCAGGCAACTCCCCTAATTCCTTGAGCTCCTGGATGTTGTTTATAACTTCTTTATAAGAGGCTGAAAGTCTTTCAGGTTTGTTTCTCAATTTCAAAGATGAAGGATTCTTAGTTGGTTCATAGCTTTTGTCTGACTGACATATAAAGCATAAGCTCCAATTGTGAATGTCTATGACTCATTTCAGATTAATCATTGTGAATCTGAAACAAGAAATTGAATTTCTAAAGGTCACAGAACTTAGAAATGTGTGTGTGATGACTTGTTTTCAGCTAAATTCAACATGAGAAAGCCATTTCTGAGGTTATTTTGGGGTGTCTCACTCTGTCAGTTTGGAAACTGGAAAATCCCCAATTTCAACATGGTAGCCAGTGGCCTTATTTGATTTTGGATGTCAAAATGACCTCAAAACCCCATAATAACCTCAGAAATGGATTTCTCATGCTGAATTTAGCTGAAAAAGAGTCATCACATATGTTTCTTAGTTAATTAGTTCAAAAGTTAGAAATATGGTCATTAGCATAATTTATGCTGATTAGGCATAAAATTAAGCATGTCTATGCATAGATACAACTTGTGCCTTTGGATAAATTCTTTCCTATGGCAGTAAGGAACTTCCATGCCAAAGGGGACCTTTGCATCATGATTTGAAGTGGACACCCTATTTTGTGCACTTAACATGTCTATTATTGGGCTTGTTGTGTCATTCACCTATCTTTATATAAAGACTATTTATCACCTCACACATTATCAATTGTCAAATCATTATATATTGAATGCATTATTTCAAATGTACACATTATTTCCAATATAAACAATCCACATACTGTTTCATTTATAATTCAATTTATTTTGTGTAATAAAGGAAGAAAACTAATGTTATCAAACAAAACCTTGAAAATGTTATATATTAGTCTTCTTTACCAGCTTTCTAAATTTCTATTTAGAAATTTAAAAAAAAAAAATTTTCAGCGTTATTTTTTATGTTCCCAAAATGGGAATGTTGGCATATTAAACTATACGTTTTAAGGCCAAATTTAATAAATGCTGAATTCCTTCTTTTTTTTTTGCCCTCTTAGAATTGCTATGAGTAAAATTAGGAAAAAATAAACAAATACTCAAGTTTTTAATTTATTTGGATGATGATTATATACATATATATATGATGAATTTCACAATTAAACACGTGAAATGAATGAATGCTGCAAACCCACAAGGAAAAAGAAGAATGATTCCAAGGCCTTTCGTGTATTCAGAGCTACACCTCATCAGGGAATGAAGAGAGAAGGCAAGATGCCCATAAATATATACAATGTAGCGGAAACCAAAACAATTAGCACATACTTAACAAGAGTTAATGAGAGGCAAAAGGAATTTTAACAAGATATTGTCAATTTTATACATTCCCGCACTGTTATTGAAATTGTTTTTAAAATGAATAAATGCACATTCTAGAATATTTCTTTCTATTATATCTCTATTTTCAACAAGCACTTTAGAACTATCCCACTTGATGCTATGATTACATCTATACATATGGTTAAACAAAGCATTGGAATTATTAGCTGTTCTACACGCATATTTATGCGGTTTTACCCATTTGGCCTATATATACTGAGTTACATTGTGTACATCCAATTGAATACACACAACCAACAACATTATCCAGGCTATTCTTTATTAGGCATGATTTAACAGTATTATTATACTTAAAGACTACATTGATGCCAATTGCTTTAAGTAAAGTCAGAAGATATTGAAAATTAACATGGTAAGGTAGGCTAAGGATATTTTTACGCTCAAATTCCTTTACAGTTACATTATTATAATACCTATTCTTGGCTTTCCTAAGACAGTTATCTAAAAATGAAATAGGATAACATAATTTAGTACCAATATTCATGATACTACATAACTCGGAGTCTAAAAATTTAGGACTGACAACTCTCAATGCTCTAAGGAACATAGCAGAGAAAATAGAGGATTTAATTGAGGGATGATGGTCAGAATAAAAATGCACATAAGAATTATTATTAGTAAGCTTGTGATAGACTTCAAATATGAACTGATTAGAGCATCTCCAAATTTTTAGATCCAGAAAAGATAGGCTTCCATCATTTTCTTTTTCAACTGTGAACTTAATAGATGGGACCAAATTGTTGAACCTACCAAGAAATAAGTCAACATCCAAATTATTAGGCCAAAGGCATAAAATATCATCTATATACCTGTACCAAACCAGGTTAAAATTAACAATCATAGGCAAAATTTTACTTTCAAAAAATTCTATACAAATTAGCTAGTACAGGTGAAAGGGGATTTCCAATTGCCAATCCAAACGACATAGCATAAAACTTATTTTCAAACTGAAATTTACAATCTTTGACACAAAGCTTAATTAACTCAATAAGAGTGTTGTGTTAAACAGGGAAAGAATATTCAGAGATCTTATCTTTTAAAAAATCAAGTAGGTCATCAACAGGGACTTTTGTGAATAACGAGCATACATCAAAGCTTACCAATTTGAAATTAGGGTCATTAGGAAACTTCAGTTTGTCAATAAGATCCATGCTATTTACAATATGTGACTTAGAAATAGAACCAACTAACGGCGTTAATAAACTAACCAACCATTTAGATAGCTTATAGGTTATGGAGCCTACTGAGCTAACAATAGGCCTCATGGGATTATTAACTTTGTGTTTTCATTAAGCCGTACAGATATGGTAGTGACGGATTGATACTAAGAAACTGCTGTGAAAGCGCATTATAGTTTTTTAACATTTCTCTTAATTTTCTATTAAACATTTTATTAACATCCTCCAGTGGGTCTCTATTTAGAGGTTTGTATGTGTCACGATCACTCAATAACGTATTCATCTTTTCAACATAACTGTTTTTGTCCATGATGATGATTGAATTAGATTTGTCCGCTTTAGTAATATGTAATGAATCATTATTTTTAAGTTTTTTTAGGGCTTTTTCAAACCTCAAAGGATAATTCAATTCATACCTTGTATTAAAAGCACTACCGTATACACACAACCTTTGGCTAAAATCACCTCACTTTTGGATATATTACTGTTTTTCAAAATTAATAAAAGACTTAGCAATCAGTAAATTGCTGGGCTTTTTTGGGACTGAGAATCCTAACCCAAAACATAACACACATTTCATATTGAAGTCTAGCTCATGGGATGACAAGTTAACAATATTACTAAAATCACTTTTTTTTAGTCCAGTAACTATTACGAATTAAATCCTCTAGTCTATTGTTTAATTTTCTGTTCTGAGTTCTGCATCTTCTACGTAAGTTGTAAATATCGTCCAAAAGTGTACTTCTCCACACATGAGGAACAGTGGAAAAAAATTTATTTTTTCTTACTTCAGACTCTCTGAAGGCATTCTTCACTTCGATGCGGGCTATATTAATATATTTTTTTTAAATAATTCTTTCAGTGTCACCAAATGGTGTATCGTCCAACATACAGTATCATCTTCCAAGCAGGGATTTTGGGATGACTTTTTCACTATAACACTTCCTAAGGAAATTGAAATGGTTCTTAATAGAATGTGCATGAGCAATAGCAGAACGGTAACTTCTAAAAATCGATCAGAGAAGGGAATATGGTTGTAAAAGAGAGCAACAGTGAAGAGGACATGTGTGGGCTCCATTATATGGGATGAATTTCCGACGTTACTTAAAGCAATTGGCATCAATGTAGTCTAAGAGGGGTTCCAGCACAGGTGAATCAGTGCTTAACACCCGACCATCTCAGATCTTGCTTATTTTTGGTGTATAAGGTAAGTTTGTGCAAGAAAGCCAGCTGTGAAAGTTTCAGCTTTCCACGACCATTACTTCACAAGTTATGAAAGTCAGAAAAATCAAGGTTAAGGTCAAAATAGCTCAAGGTCGGCATCTTTGGATGCACCTCACACATTCACTAATTATCGTAACCATATGAAACTATATGTTTTTGGACTCAGAATGAGCTGTAGAATCCAAAAATGCAACGAAAACAGCAATAGGAGAACAAATAAAAATGTTCACCCTTTTTCAAGGAACGAATTGACCCTTTGACCTTGAAGTTCACACATTTTGGGGAAACATTTCTTTACACAAAATGAAGTTCCACCATTGCACTTTTAATATAAACAATAAAAATGTATCTTATTCACCATCTATACTGTCTTAAAGAATTTTTCAAATTGGCTATTTTTCAAATTTCTGGCAAAATTGCCATATGTATATGCATATATGTACTGTACTGTTAAATAATATATTTTGTGAACATAAATTAATTACTTATTTTATGCCTTTCTTACAGATAAACAAGATGGGTAGAAAAGTTTGTGCTGATCCTCTTAGAAAACATAAGAAGAAGATCGAAAAAGCACTTGTGCCAGTCCGTAATACACTGCAAGGAATTCACAGATTAATATATGGAGATTACATTTGTAAAAATTGTGTTAATGATATCAATAAAATCAAAGCTGAAGACAAAAAAGTCTCTGATATTGTCTCAGATTCGAACTCAGACACTGATGCCACTGCCACAGAAAAACATTCCTCTGCCTATGGGTGTACGACTGAAATAATGTTTGAAGATTTCCAAGGAGATTTAGACACAATTCTTCCAATGCTGAATGTGACACCAGTGAAGACAAGTAAGTTTAAGTATTTTTAAAGTGTTAATTTATGTAGATATTATAGCAACAAAACATCAATATATATAACTACATGTATGAACATTACAACCTTTATATATTTGACAAATTCAGATGTATGCATATCAATTTATATAATGAAGATCAATACAGTTATGATTATATATACGGTATTTACCAAATTCATATGTAATGTACATGTACATCTATAGGCTACAGTTGATTAAAAAAGTTATGACAATTTATTTTATTTGTTTTTCAGAGGGTCTGTCACGAAAAGGGAGATCTTCAAAGACTGAAACAAAATTTGAAATGGCATCAACATCCCTGAAGAGAAAGCTAGAAACTTCATGTGACACAAGTTTTACACAAGAAAGTGAAGAAAAGCAATCTGAAATGGATGACAATAATTTGTGAGTACTGTATATATATCTGTAGTACCTTCATTAAAGTATACTAAGCCTATATATAGATCATATGTTTGCATATAAATTTACTCAAACATGTATATCATTTTCGCAGGCATGCAGGAGTGATGCAAGCACTCAAGAATGCCTTCAGTGAGACGACTGACTACAAGAGGAAGATTCAAATACTAACACACTCACCATACACCATTCACAGAACAGCATCTTTCTTCAATGCATCTACAAGAATGGTTTCAACCAGCCGCAAAATAAAGAAAGAACATGGCATATTACCAGAAGTTCCACATATTAGCAAAGGTCGGGTTATAACAAAGAAAGAGAAGGAAGCAGTGTGCACTTTCTATGAATCAGATGAAATAAGCAGAATATGTCCAGGCAAGAAGGATTGTCTATCAATTAGGAATCATGAAGGAGAGAAGCAACTACAGCAGAAACGATTGGTGCTTGGTAATTTACGTGAGATTTTTGCTGTTTTCAAGGCAAATGACACTAATCCAAAAATAGGTTTCTCATCATTTGCTGCATTGAGACCCAAGTGGTGTGTCTTGGCAGGAGCTGGAGGAACACACTCTGTGTGTGTCTGTACCTACCACCAAAATCCCAAACTTCAGCTATCAGCTTTGGGGGAAAAACAACTATCATATAAAGACCTCATTCTCTATGCAGTTTGTGACAGTGAAAAGGAAGAGTGTATGCTACAAAAATGTGCATTGTGTCCAGGAGAAGAAGGTGTTATTGCATTCCTTGAAGGATTGGAATCTGTTCAGGATGCAGTCGGCACCATAATTACATACAAGCAGTGGACTTCCACGGATCGGACAACCCTTATTAACATCGGTGAATCCCTTGAAAACTTCATTAAGTCTTTGGCAACTAGAATTTGTGCACTAACAAGACACACTTATGTGGCTGATGCACAAGCAAGTTTCCTAAAAAAACTGAAAGCTAATCTGATGGTCACTGAAGGTATTCTCCTAGGAGACTTCTCTGAAAACTACTCATTTATTGTACAAGATGCTGCACAAGGTTACCATTGGGAAAATAGTCAGGCAACAGTTCATCCATTTGTGTTCTACTATAAAGTAAATGAAAATGATGTTGAAATTAAAGTTAAAAGTTATTGTTTCATTTCTGATGACATGAAACATAGTACAAACCTTGTCTTTGCGTTCTTAAAGCAACTGATCCCCATGATAAAAGAAGAGAGCTCAGGCCTGCGGAAGATTCATTACTTTACTGATGGTTGTGGAGGGCAGTATAAGAATAAATATAACTTCACCAATTTGTGTCACCACAAAGAGGACTTTGGACTGGATGCTGAATGGCACTTTTTTGCAACTTCACATGGCAAAAGTGCTTGTGATGGAGTCGGAGGCACAGCAAAAAGAATGACGGCTCGTGCCAGTCTTCAACGTACATTTAAAGACCAAATTCTGACACCACTTGACATGATGAAATTTCTGGATGAGAAAGATACCAGCACAAAATTTGTATTCTTATCGAAACAAAATGTCCAGCAGACAACTGAATTCCTGGAAAATAGATATAAAAATTCTGTAACCATCCCAGGTACTCGTAGATTTCATAGATTTGTGCCTATTAGTCATACCCAGTTGGAGGTTGGTGAGATTTCCTCAGGTCCTACAAAAATTATGACAGTTGTGCATCCATCGTTTAAAGATAATTTACATGAGCAAAAGCACATTTCAACTGAAGATATACAAGTTGGGGTATATGTAGCTTGTAACTATGATAATAAAATTTGGTTTGGATTAGTGGTTGAAGTATCAGAAGAATTTAGTGATTATAAGGTCAATTTTATGTCTCCACATGGAAGACGTTCTAAACATAGTTTCCCTTCTTGTCCTGACTCATGTTGGATGTTATCATCTGATATTATCCAGACAATGACTGCTCCATCATTGACAGCAGGTTCAAGAATAATTCAGTATGCCTTTGATGATCATGAGATGCTAACAGCTGAGGGTAATCATGCAGACCTGTTTGCCACAGTTTCCTGTTCTTGAGTCGAAAGTGTACAGAGCTCTAGTTTAATATGTATCTATAGAATACAGGTCTACATAATATGATACTCCTTTTTTACTCCTATTTTATATGATACTCCTATATATATATGTTTGTATTAATGTATTATTAATAAAAGTAATTATAAAAAAAAGTAAAATATTTCTAAGGGTGGAAAGGTGTGGTTGTAGGGGTGGAGGAGACCACAATAAAATAGAGATCTATATCATAGTTATACCTATGGTACCTAGCTTATATCTAAGTGATTTTGTATCACGTTTCTAATATATTTATTTTTGCTTAAGTAGTTTAAATAATGAATATCTCTAGATTTTAACAGTACATATATGCATATACGGTACATTAGGCCTGTTCAAAAATCAACTTTTTCTTATTTTCATAGGTTTCTGTACATTTTCCCATGCTTTTTGACCTGAAAAAGCCGAAAATCACAACTATTTTGACCTAGGATGTTGGGAAGCATTGCCGCATGGAGCTTTAAATTTTCTGCCTTGAAATCGGCCAAAGCGCCAATTCCGGGGTCCCTTGAATTATGTTTTGCACTTTAACTTTTGATCTAAACAAGATAGAGCAACAAATTAGGTATCAAATGAAAGAGCATAAAATTAATAAATAATAATAATAATAATAATAAATAAATAATAATTAATAATAATAATTATCTATCATTTTTCAGGAAACAACAGAAACTCAATCAGAATCTAGAAAACTATCTACAAGTTACAACTTCACAATGGCATTAAGCAAGGAGCTGAGGGAGCTCCGTGGGCGCACAGTTGATATCTCAGAACCTCCACGTACTGTCCACAGGCAGGTGTCAACTGGGCCATCTACCAGATCTCTCACTGAAACTTTCCTGGTTGGATACCCTTCAGCTTTTATCAGTGGTTCCCAGCTTCCCACCAACAGACAGGCGTTCCAGTATTTCCTTAATCTTCAGAATTTACCGGAAAATGCAGGGAGGCCCATGGTTCAAGACCTTGCATATGAAACAGTTGAATCTATCATCCCATTCTGGCAGATGGCTAGGATCAAGACAATGACCAAGTACAACGCAATGAAGCTCTTCATGAAACTACATGAGAAACATCGTGCTCTGGTGAAAAGCAAAGGAAGAGCAAGTAACCCTGGAGGAAAAAGAGGAGCATTTGTGCTGGAATTAGACAGCCTGTTCGATATAGGAGCTCCAGATGCAATCCAGGAAATACAGAACAACAGACTGTTATCCAGAGAGAAGAAAGATGAGGATATCAGGTTCTACGAAGACCAAAAGACTGAGAGGAAAGGTCATATGTCTGGTCATGACAAGATTTTTGAGACAAGATCCCTGCAGCAAGCAGCGAGGAATGAAAGACTGCAGCATAGACAAGAACAAGGTAAAACTAATTACTTTGAACGTTACAAAAAGTTTTAAGTTTTACTCCATTGCGATATTTAGCATGTACTTAACAATTACTGTCTTAACATGTTGTACTATTTTACAGCTGCAGCAGAACAAGAGGCAGTTGTTCATGTGGATGACATTACCTGGGGTGACTCAACTGACAACGACGCTAACACAGAGGACATGGATTACCATCAGCCTCGTCCTGGATGTTCTCACCATCAAGACACTGTGACTAGTGTGACTTTGACGTTTCCAAGGAAGGTCATGGAATGTGATGTCATCTGCAATACAGCTGATCGTCTTGGTTTATCAGACAATCAAGTTACTGCCATGGTTTCTGCCACCTTGAAAGCTGGAGGGGCTGATCTGGATAACTTCGTCATCTCAACCTCAACAACACGTCGCAACAGAATGCTGTCCAGGTATAATATCAGCCAGAGTCACATGTCCAAGTTTTGTGAAAACCCCCCACAGTACGCTGCCTTACACTGGGATGGAAAGTTGCTCAAAGATGTCTTGGGCAGTGAACCTGGAAGTACCTCAGAGACTTTAGCTGTGCTAGTGTCTGGTCCACCTTCATACACTGAAGGAAAGTTATTGGGAGTACCTGTCATCGACAATTCTTCTGGCACAGCTCAGGCTGAGGCTTCAATGGATTTACTGGAGACATGGGAACTTACGGATAATGTTACTGCCCTTGTTTTTGACACTACATCCAGTAACAGTGGAGTTCACAGAGGAGCTGCCAAACTGCTAGAGAAAATGCTGAACAAAAAGGTGTTTTATCTGGCCTGTCAATCACATCTGGAAATCCTAGTAGGAGCAGTTTGGGAAGGTGAAGGGGCCAGATAATCCCTGGTTTGAGCATCTGAAGGATGTTTGGACGGACTTGTCCAAGGAAAACCCAAAGATGCTGGCTATCAACAGCAAATGGCTGAAGGAAAAGAAGAACAGTGAAGAAATACTCCAAGACATTCTAACAGCAGAAAGGCTTCCAAGAGCCGACTACAGGGAAATGGCTGAACTGACAGTCATTGTTCTTGGAGGAACGCCTCCTCGAGGTATTCACTGGAGTCGACCAGGCGCCATTCATCAGGCCAGATGGATGGCCAGAAACCTGTACTCCATGAAAATGCTGATGTTTGCAGATCAACTTGAGTACGACGAAGACACTGTATCAAAGCTGGAAAGACTCAACACCTTCCTTGCGCTGTTCTACACTCCTGTATGGATGATGTCAATGTCTGCTGCAGATGCTCCCGTGAATGATCTAAGTCTAATCCAGGACATGTTGAAGTACAAGAAAACTGACCCAGAGCTTGCTGATGCAGTACTTAATAAGATGGAAAACCACAAATGGTACCTGACGCAGGAAGTCGTGCCATTTGCCCTGTTCAGCAGTAGATTGAGTGACACATTGAAGCACGACATTGCTGCCCAGTTACATGCCACTGAGAAGCCAGACAGCTTCAGAACAGGAAAGCCTCTATTCCAGAGTCACAGCTAAGACCACCCTGGTTGATCTCATTGGCCCAGAATCACATTTCCTGCTGGACACACTGAACATTGGATCTGAGTGGCTTCTGGAACCTGTCACGTCTTGGCCACAGAATGAGGACTACAGAAAAGCGTTGGACTATGTTAAGAATCTGAAAGCGGTGAATGACATTGCTGAACGTGGTGTCAAGATGATGAGCGACTTTGCAAATGTCATAACAACAGATGCCAAGCAAAGGGACTATCTCCTTCAAGCTGTGGAGTTCAACAGATGCCGCTTTGACAGCTTCAAGAAACAAACTCTCAACAACTGACTGTGTAAATGTCATTATGAAATTAATCATCATGTAATGCTTTCACTTCTTGATCGATTAGACTTGTGACAAAATGTTAATCTCAAATTTGTGTCATGAATAAGGCGCCTTGTCTGCCTTGAGTGTGAGAAAACGAATTTTGTGATATTTCTGAAATCTTTGTATGTACCAATGTGCCATTTCTTGTTCCAAGACTATCATAATTGTATAAGTTAGAAAGAGGATTAAAAACACTTTAATTTGGTGCCTATTTTGTTGCTCTATCTTGTTTAGATAAAAAGTTATAGTGCAAAACATGATTCAAGGGACCCCGGAACTGGTGCTTTTGGCCGATTTCAAGGCAGAAAACTTAAAGCTCCATGCGGCAATGCTTCCCAACAACCTAGGTCAAAATGGTTGTGATTTTTGGCCTTTTCAGGTCAAAAAGCATGGGAAAAAGTACAGAAACCTATGAAAATAAGAAAAAGTTGATTTTTGAACAGGGCTAACGGTACATATGGCGATTTTGCCAGAAATTTGAAAAATAGCCAATTTGAAAAATTCTTTAAGACAGTATAGTTGGTGAATAAGATACATTTTTATTGTTTATATTAAAAGTGCAATGATGGAACTTCATTTTGTGTAAAGAAATGTTTCCCCAAAATGTGTGAACTTCAAGGTCAAAAGGTCAATTCGTTCCTTGAAAAAGGGTGAACATTTTTATTTGTTCTCCTATTGCTGATTTCGTTGCGTTTTTGGATTCTACAGCTCATTCTGAGTCCAAAAACATATAGTTTCATATGGTTACGATAATTAGTAAATGTGTGAGGTGCATCCAAAGATGCCAACCTTAACCTTGATTTTTCTGACCTTCATAACTCGTGAAGTAATGGTCATAGAAAGCTGAAACTTCCACAGCTGGCTTTCTTGCACAAACTTACCTTATACACCAAAAATAAGCAAGATCTGAGATGGTCGGGTGTCAAAATAAAAATTTTTTGCTTCACCTGTGCTGGAACCCTCCCTAAGTATAATAATACTGTTAAATCATGCCTAATAGAGGATAGCCTGGATAATGTTGTTGGTTGTGTGTATTCAATCGAATGTACACAATGTAACTCAGTATATATAGGCCAAATGGGTAAAACGTTAGATATTAGGGTAAAATAGCATAAATGTGTGTGTAGAACAGCTAATAATTCCAATGCTTTGTTTAACCATATGTGTAGATGTAATCATAGCATCAAGTGGGATAGTTCTAAAGCACTTGTTGAAAACAGAGATTTAATAGAAAGAAATATTCTAGAATGTACATTTATTCATTTCAAAAAAATTTCAATAACTGTGTGGGAATGTATAAAATTGACAATATGTATCTTGTTAAAATTCCTTTTGCCTCTCATTTACTCTTGTTAAGTATGTGCTAATTGTTTTGGTTTCCGCTACGTTGTATATATTTATGGGCATCTTGCCTTCTCTCTTCATTCCCTGATGAGGTGTAGCTCTGAATACACGAAAGAACTTGGAATCATTTTTCTTTTCCTTGTGGGTTTGCAGTATATATATATATATATATATATATATATATATATATCATACAAAGTATGATTTTTACTATTTACATTTTACTTATTATGAAATGTTGCACTACATGCTTTATGCATCCTTTTATTGCACTTGATACACTTCATCCTGGTATTTTTCATGCACACAATGCATCTTCCCCGAGAGCAAGATTTTACAAAATGATTAATTTTATTGTACCAAGAGGCATTGCTGGGTGGTGCATATGGACCTCCCCTTCATAACCTTTGTTCTTGCATTATCATCAAAGCTCAGGCTACAGCTCTCCTGAACTGTAAATGGTTTACATTTGATGTTATGTTTATATGCTTATAGAATCTAAATGCAGCGATTACAGAGATTCAAGAGAGTTGAGAATATATTCCACCACCATTTTTTAGAGTGTAATCTTGGTCGATACAAGGATAGCAATCAGTCACAAACATCCACCCCTCCCATTCCTTTATTGTAAATAGAAATAAGAAATGGCTGACTGACCTTTTTCTTATGTTCTTGTTTTACTCGCCTTTCTGTTGTTTGAACTGGGGTGACATTATAGTAATTACTATCCAGAGTTACAATTGAATTGTTGTTCCATTTGACACACAACACTTTTCCATCTGGGTCATTCCAGCTCAATTGGTACAGGGGTGGTTGGGTGACCATCTCCAATTTTCTTCAAATTTTCAGGGTTGATTCATACACTATTCAATAGCTTAAATCTAAAATTTTAGCTTCCTCAGTCAAAAACTTTTAATTTTATGGTCGCTTAAATGGCCCCCACCTTCAACAAAAAATGCCCATATTGGGCTTGATCAGCCAACGCCTTCATTTTGAGAGGCCTTGAAAAGTGTCTTCTAATAGGAGTAGAAGCTTCAAATTTGTCATGCCAATACAACTTCTGGTGGGCTTTCCAATTTTGCAAGCAAAAAGGCTGTGGAACAAATAGTTTCTAAGTTACAAGGGCTTAAATATGGCTCCATTTGGAAGCTTGCATCAATTCCTCCCACTTTTACGACTCTACCATTTTCAAAAGTTTTAGTTCACAGCTGTTTTAATATTCCTAATAGTCTCTATGGGCTGTAAATTTATGAGTGAAATAAAAAAATAACCAAAAAAGGATTTATTTTTATTTTTTTAAATTTCTAAAAATTGATATTTTCACAAAATTTGCAAAATTAACATCAACTTTGGGGCTTAATATAAAGGTGTCCAAAATTAGTCAGGAAGTTGATACTTCTAGTAAAGAAAGATACATATGTGTACAAAAACATATATTAAGGAATAGATCTCAACTCAACTCCTTCATATAGTTTTGGCTATTCAAAGAAAAGTACTTTTTGTGAAAAATTCTGAATTTTTTCAAAATTTTGAAATGTTTAAATTTCTTTTTACAACATTGAATTGTAATTTTACTTCCATTTTATTACTTGCTAAGTTAATTCACAAATGTTAAATTATCTAAATAAGTTTTACTCATAAAAAAGACATAATATATACCTAGATTATTACTACATTTGCAGTTAACACAATAGATGAACCAGCTTGTAGGCTCAATACTTGGATCTACCTAAGTAAATCATGTAGAACTGTGTTCTACTGCTCTTTAAGCACTTCCTAGTAATTTAAATTATGCAGTTAGTACAGATAAACTAGCAGTAACTACCATTTTCAGTACAAAACCTTAAATTTAAGTAGCTTTGTTGTATTACTTCCCTTAATACAAGTGTACAGTACTTAGCTATATACAATAATGAATTCCCGAGTTTTTAAGCATGTGAATTATTGGCTAAGTTCATATTCTTTTTTTAATATGTGTTGTTTTATATAAATTCGTATGTAAACTTATATATAGCTAATAACTCTTATGTTTAGACACTGACTGAGGAATTTATTATTGTACTCAGGCTTTAAGTCTGATTGTCTTCAGCACTCCATGGCCTCACAGCCATAAATTGGCAATTTATTATTCAGCTTGATACAGGTCTGTAGTTACTTAGGCTTTTTTTAAAATACTCCTCAATTTTAGATAAACAATCATTTGATAACTTGTACTGTCTCCCCATTTTCCCAGCAACTGTAGGTGGTTCAATTGAACACAAAACATGTTGGAATGGAATCCAGCAAACATCCTCTTGTTCAGGCCATTTAAAAGGATTCTTTTTTCATGAAATTTACTAATAGATCCTTCTCAGTATCACACACTTCAACTATGTTTCCAACAAACCAGTCACCTTCATAGAAACAGGCCACATATGTACCAGGTTTATATTGGTAAGCCACATTTTCTTGTGTAGCATTGAGGAAGGAAAGTTGTACATTAAAGAAATTTTGTACGTTTAATGCCTGTTGAAAGTCTAAAGCAGTGATATGAACGGGTTCCTGGGATTCTCTTAATTAAGGAATACCTTTTTTCTAACTCAAATAAATTAGCATTTTCCTCAATTTTAGCTGAATCAATGTACAGAAATTGTATACCATTAATATTAGATTTGCACCAATCGAACATCTCTTTTGGATTGGTGATGTGAACTTTACTTGTTGCTTGTAGACTTGCCCGGGAAACTAACCTTTTGACAGTGCCACCAACACCATCACAGGGGCTCTTTCCGTGAGAGGTGGCAAAAAAGTTCCATTCACATGTTAGTTGGAAATCTTTTTCATGTAACACTGAATTAATGATGTTTTTATAGTTTTTATATTGACTTGCTGTGCCATCGCTAAAGTAACAAATATGTTTTAGTTTAGGATTCTGACTTTTAAGTAATTTCAAGGCTTCACATAAAAAAGAATGAACTGCAATTGTGTTGTGTGTAAGTGAATCTGATATTACACAAAAATTTGTAACTTTTAGTTCACCATCAACTTTTTGATAGCAGACTACCGGATGCAAGGTAGCCTGGGTATTGTCCCAGTGATGCCCTTGTACGGCATCCTAAATTATAAAACTATAGTTTTCAGAGAAGTCAACAAGCACTAATGCTGTAGAATCATTGAGGTTTTCTTTACAGTCAGACAAATATTTTGATTGGGCTTTTGCTATGAAATGGTGTACTTTCAACTTTTTTGCACTTTCACATGTCTTCTACTACATTCGAAACACTTTTTGTCATTGTGACCAGTTGGGTATAGTCTGTATGAAGCCACTGCTTAAAGGAAACCTCATCATCCATGTCATAATCATTGTTTTCAAAAATGGTAAGAAGCCAATCCCGTAATTCATTTAAACGGACATGTTTTGCAGTTATTAATCATGCAGTTTCTGGTTTCAGATAATTTAACATTTGTGAATTAACTTACCAAGTAATAAAATGGAAGTAAAATTACAATTCAATATTGTAAAAAGAAATTTAAACATTTCAAAATTTTGAAAAAATTCAGAATTTTTCACAAAAAGTACTTTTCTTTGAATAGCCAAAACTATATGAAGGAGTTGAGTTGAGATCTATTCCTTAATATATGTTTTTGTACACATATGTATCTTTCTTTACTAGAAGTATCAACTCCCTGACTAATTTCAGACACCTTTATATTAAGCCCCAAAGTTGATGTTAATTTTGCAAATTTTGTGAAAATATCAACTTTTGGAATTTTTAAAAAATAAAAATAAATCCTTTTTTGGTTATTTTTTTATTTCACTCATAAATTTACAACCCATAGAGACTATTAGGAGTATTAAAACAGCTGTGATTGATGTAGAACTAAAACTTTTGAAAATGGTAGTCATAAAAGTGGGAGGAATTGATGCAAGCTTCAAAATGGAGCCATATTTAAGCCCTTGTAACTTAGAAACTATTTGTTCCACAGCCTTTTTGCTTGCAAAATTGAAAAGCCCACCAGAAGTTGTATTGGCATGACAAATTTGAAGCTTCTACTCCTATTAGAAGACACTTTTCAAGGCCTCTCAAAATGAAGGCAATGGCCGATCAAGCCCAACATGGGCATTTTTTGTTGAAGGTGGGGGCCATTTAAGCGACCATAAAATTAAAAATGTTTGACTGAGGAAGCTAAAATTTTGGATTTAAGCTATTGAATGGTGTATGAATCAACCCTGAAAATTTGAAGAAAATCGGAGATGGTCACCCGACCAACTTTCTGAAATCTGTACCAGTTGAGCTGGAATGACCCATGATCTGATCTAAAATCAAATGACCCTTGTGCAGCGCCAGATTATTATTGTCAGCAACATGTAGAAATTGTTTTATGGACCTAAACCTTTCTCTACTCATTATTTTAGCAAATATTGGTGCTTCCATGTCAACACCATGTCAACATTGGTAGACTAGTAATCATTTTCAGAGGGAACACTATGATAACCACTTATTAGTAACAATCCTAAATTTTCCTATTTCTTCTTCGCTAACTTCAAAGCCTTGAACATTTTTGTCTCATACTGCATACAAATTTGTCTGTTCCATTATAAATGTAATCATCTCATTTGTAAAAAATAAATGAAATATTTCATAAGGGTCTTTACTGCAGTGATCTTCCCCTACTTTATGTGGAATAGAATGGGAGGTCAAAGAAATCTTTTCAGTTTTTCGCCAGCAAAGACTACTTTGCGAAGAGTTTACAGTTTTGACACTATCTTCATCTTCATTCAAATGCAGTTCAACCTCACCAGCAACTTCATTTGGCAAACCTTCTTGATTAAAAACTGCATCATCACATTCTTCATCACTATCGACATTCTGTTTACCCGTTTGAGGAGGCAGAACAACAACATCTACCTTAGGAGCGCTTGAATTTGCAGCAGCTTCTGTCACTGTCTGAAGGAAATGGAATCTCGAAACACAGTCATAATCTTAAAAAAAATTGCAAAACAATAAAATCAGTCAGGTGTCACTTCTGAATTTACACTCTTTATATTTTTCATAACTTGTATAAAAATCCTTATGAAATAAAATAATGTAAACCTAGCCCTAAAGCAGATAATTACAGATGATGCATTTATATGTCACAGTAAAGCACCGCACATTATATATATTATATATATATATATATATATATATATATATGAAAATTATTTCACGAAAGTAACACGTGAAAAATATTTATGATGAATAAAACCACGAAGGAAAGGAAACACAAAATGGTGCTCAAGCGCTTTCGTCTAATGACATCCTCAGGAACACTCAGTGTTCCTGAGGATGTCATTAGACGAAAGCGCTTGAGCACCATTTTGTGTTTCCTTTCCTTCGTGGTTTTATTCATCATATATATATATTATTTTTTTTTTCCGGCCGAGATATGCCCTTTTAAATAGAGGCGAATCGGTTCTTCCCGAACTTTAAAAAATATATATATATATATATATATACTCGTAGAATGATGAAGCTTCCATAATCACAAAAAATGTTCACTGCTTTCTACTCATATGACAAATGAGAATGCATTCCTGGGTTGCTTTTATACAAACTTATTCCCCTTAAAGTAAAAAAATTGCATCATCACAACTGCACCAATGACGCAATAATTGATATAAATGCATCATAAACATGTGATACATGTATTTCTGACTCATTTTTATGCATCATCTATTTTATGCGCCTTATCTTTCAAGTAAGACACATTCCATTGCTTAAAATTTACGATATGCGCAAAAAAGCCCGGAAAAAGCATAGCTTGACATGCCAACATTCCCATTCTGGGAACATCAAAATAAAAATTCTATAAACAGCTAATTAGATAAATTATCTCATAGAAAAGTATATAATGCACTAAAACAACACACTGTCAATACATAGGAATCGGTGTTAGCATCCTAACAAAAATTTTTGTTTAAAAAAAAAATTAGGTAAAGAACAGTAGTACAAAATGGCAAAAAGCGATAATTTCAAACAGTTCAAAAACAACTTTAAAAAATCAAACTTTAAAATAACCATTAGAACATTAAACCAATATTCAGAAAGAGAAATGTAAACAATTTTGAAAGTTTTTGAAAATATAAAAAAATATAGATATTTTATTTTGTTCCTGAAATGGGAACATTGGCATGTAAAGGGTTAATAACTTAATTAATAACATTACTTTGATCTGAAAGATCTGGTGATCTCAGCCAAGCATCCATTAATAACAATCACTTATAACCATAATTAGCATCATTCATTATAGTACCAATTTACGCATCAAACATGGCTACATACCTGGCCATTAAATACATAATCATAAATTGGTGACTGAAGGAGTGACAAATCAAATACCCAGCCAAAGCATAAGTGAAATCAGTGCAAGCATTTTTTTTGTGACATTATTAACAAACTGTAATTACCACTCAGTTTTCTTCTGCATAAGGAAATGAGCCAAATTCGAAAATTTTCACCACATGGAGCAATGGATCAAGAGCTGTGGTCAGCATTTCCCCCATCTTCAAGGAGGCAAACCCCTGCTCTTATCTCTCCCTGGCTAAAAGTCAACCCACCCCGACCCCCAAGCTTCCCTCGAAGTTTCCTGCACACAGTTTTGTCAAAAACCTTGTCCAAATATATTCAATGGTCATTTTTTGGCTGCTGTGTGAGGAATCATTTGGTAAAACCTCTGCTGATGACACCATTACTTCTCCAATGAATTTTTCATCAAGCACAATGTGTTTTTTCCCCTCACCCCACGCCTACAGGAAGGTAAAAAGGCCTTCTTCAGGCAAACAAGCAAGGACACACACATCCACGCAACGTGAGGGGGCACTGCAAGCACACACACACATATGAGGCACAGGATTCTGGGATTCCCCTGCCTTCTTCAGCTGTCTTTTTGCATCATTCCATGGATTCACTACTACTCCTTGTTTCCATGAATGACGTTTTTTTCATCCTTCAGTGGGAACATCTAGGAGAAAATTACATGCGACAATTCGGGCATCCCATCAACTTCAATACAGTCCCCCACCCCCTTCTCATCACCTCCCTTCTCCCAACTTTGCTCTGCGTTCTTGCCTTACCCCAACTCCATCCCCTGTAGATCAGCTGAGTTACTCACTCCCATCCCACATCCTCCCCATTCCTCCCTACTCAGCACCTAACTTCATGCCACTTTTTCTAGATTTTGCCATGCAAGAGCCTCAGTGGACCTACACTCCTCAGGAACAAAAATTTTTTAATCGCTTGCATCAAATTCCCTCTGAGGGAAGACTACTTGTAGTGCCCAACTGAAGATGCCGAGTCATTTGCAAACAACCTATGCAATATTCCAGCAACACAATTAGCACTATACCATCAACTCAAACAAGAACAAGATGATGTCATACAAGCAAGCATAAAATGATGTCACATCGCGAGGATTTCATACAAGACATGTGTCCTCTTGCCTCCTTGCCTCAACCTCGACTCGCTCTTCGAAATCCAACCAGTGACACATAGACCATGACCATGTAAACATCAATTGTGCAAGCCCCACTTTAGCTTGTTGTGTCATTCACCTATCTTTATATAAAGACTATTTATCACCTCGCATATGGGTCATTCCATGTCAAATCAGACACCAAAAATGTCAACCATCTCCAATTTTGTTTATACTTAGTACACTTAAGGACCTTTGAGAAATGTAGATATCCAAAATAAGGTGCCATAGAAGAACTGAAATGTACAATCTGGATCATTCATAGGTTCACCACTATCAGAGAGACTATTTTCTAGTATCAATAAATTTTCTTTTGTTAACCTCTGGCTGTGATGTTTCACTTGAACTATTTAATACTGTATACCTTATGGCTTACATAATGCATTCTTGAATAAAGTTTGTTTTTGTTTTGTCTTGTTTAACCCTTTTGGTGCAGAAACTGTTTAGTGAGCAACTCTCATAGGTGAACAAGAAACAAAATAAAAAACATTATTTCTGTATAAACTAAAAATATATCTTGTTTTGGGCAAAAGTAAACTGGTAAATCACTATTATTACAGAAAAACTGTAAAAAATAATAATGTTAAAAAAAAAAAAAACTGCATTGACAGGATGTTTATATATATCCAGAGCACCAAAAGAGTTAATGAAACTTTCAAACCCTTACAATTTAAAGTAAAATTCAATCCTTCCAATTCATTCAGAATATGTGATGAACACATAACAAAAGTCAGTTTTAGGTTTAAACCAATTGAACAATATATCCTTAATTAAGGTTATGAACTTATCTGAGCAAAATTAGGTAAAATAACTTGAATAATTAAGTTGATATTCAGCACTGAATATTTGGCAAAAATGCCAAATACCAAATATTTGGTAAAGTGACCAAATAGGGTAAATATTGAATAGGTGCTCAATACTCAGTGCATCCCTAACACTAATATGGAGGCACAATACATCTGTGGTAAGAAATGAAAATGGTGATAAGGTGTCTGCTGAGGAGGAAGTGCGGACTATATGGAGAAGACACTTTGAGAACGTACTAAAAGGATGCGAGATCCTGTGAATGTGATGGACTACCCTGAACTCAGAAGAGCGGAACAAAATACACAGGAAACTCCAGTAATCATGGAGGAGGAAGTAGAAAAGGCAATAAAAACATTGGCGAATGGCAAAGCCACAGGAGCTGATGGAATCCCGAAGGACTTGTTGGAGGTGGGTGGTGAGGCTGTGGTCTTTGTCAGGTGGTGTTGGAGGGAGGAAGGGTGCCGAGTGACTGGAGTGAGGCCATCATATTACCCATATACAAGAAGGGAGATGCCAAGAGATGCGAGAATTATCGACCCATCAGCTTACTATCGCACTCTTATAAAGTTCTCGCCAAGATAATTCAAGATAGGATAAAGAGGAGAGAAGATGAGGTGATCTCGGAAGAACAGGCAGGTTTCAGAGCAGGTAGAGGCACAGTTGACCATCTATTCACTTTCTCACAGATTATCAAGATGTGGGAAAAAGGAAGAGATGTGTTCTGTGTGTTTATTGATTTTAAGCAGGCTTTCAATTCAGTATGGAGAAAAGGTATGATGAAAGTGCTGGAATGTTGGGGAATAGAACAAAGCATAATTGACATAATCAACAGTTTATACGAACACACAACAGCAAGAGTAAGGAAAGACCAGATCTTAACAGAGCGATTCAGAACAATGGGCGGAGTGATACAAGGGTGCCCGATGTCCCCCCACCTCTTCAACATGTTTATAGAATGGGTAATGGCGATGGCACTGGAAAATTGCCATACAGGTGTTAAGATCGGTGGGGTGGAAATAATAAACTTGAGATATGCGGATGATATAGTTCTACTAGCAGAATTGAAAGATCTCCAGAGAATGGTCTCATTGACAGAAGAACAATGTGCCAAATACAAGCTAGTGGTTAACAGAGAGAAGACAAAATGTATGAAGATTGGACGCCTGAGAGAAGTTTTAGACATAGGGCTGGGCGGAGAAAAAATAGAGGATGAGTTTAAGTACTTGGGAGTACACTTTACTACATACGGAGGCACAGAGAGGACAGTTCAAGAGAGAATATCATTAGGACGAAGATCATTTGAAAGACTAAACAAAATCTGGAAAGACAGGATCTCATTAAGTCTGAAAATCAGACTATTAAGAGCAATAGTCATTCCTACGGTATTATACGGTGCAGAGTGTTGGACGTTGAAGAAGATAGAGGAAAAGAAACTGCTGGCATTTGAAATGAAATGTTTAAGAAGGATATGTAATGTGCAGTGGGAGGACAGGGTAACCAATGAAGAGTGAGAGAAATGAATAATGTCAGAGACTCGATATTAGACCGGGTAAGAGATGCACAGAGGAGGTGGTTTGGGCATGTACAAAAGATGGACCGGGAGAGATGGCCGAAGATGGTGCTGCATGGACGAGTTGAGGGCACCCGACCGAGGGGACGGCTGAGGGAAACGTGGCTTAGACGTTTCCGCAGAGCAAATGAAGCGTGGACTATGCAGCAGCTGACACACATGGCATCGGACAGAGGGACGTGGAGAGGATGGAGACATTGAATGTGGGACCCAACCCAGAGAACTCCGGACACACATTCAACACACATTCAACTGCAAAGAACACGCAGTATAAATAACGTAAAGAACGACGCTTGTATAGGAGATATTCTGCGCAAGACGAGAGAGAGAGAACGAAACAAATGAAAAAATGAGGTAACCACCTCATTTTTTCATTTGTTTTGTTCTCTCTCTCTCGTCTTGCGCGGAATATCTCCTATACAAGCGTCGTTCTTTACGTTATATAATATACATATATATATATATATATATATATATATATGATGAATAAAACCACGAAGGAAAGGAACACAAAATGGTGCTCAAGCGCTTTCGTCTAATGACATCCCGAGGATGTCATTAGACGAAAGCGCTTGAGCACCATTTTGTGTTTCCTTTCCTTCGTGGTTTTATTCATCATAAATATTTTTCACGTGTTACCTTCGTGAAATAATTTTCATATATATATATATATATGCCTCGATTTATGCCGGGGTTAGGTTCCAGCAGATTGTCGTCGAAAAGTGAAGCGGCGTAAAGTGAAGCGGCGTAAATTGAAGCTAAAAAATAATGGGCTTCTACCTAAATAAATAGGATAGGTTCCAGGATTCTCCAAAAGTGACCCCATATTTTTCATAAAATAAAAATTATTAATGGGTTATATGCTTAAAACTAGTAAAAGAATGCTTAATATTAATAAAATAATTGAATTAAACATAAATTACTACTCTGGTAATTAAAGCAATTAAAAACAAAATTATTTGATCTTTTTTGAGTGGCGAGATGGAGATGATTTATTGAGGAAGATGATCCCAGAGGGAGATCCTCTTTTTTTTTTGCTGAGGAACTGCAGAATTGAGCAGTTCATCAACATCATCTAGACCTACTTCATTTGCTATCTTAGTGACGTCTTTTGTCACAGTTTCAACACTGTCAAATCCACCAAAATCAGCAATGCAATCAGGCCACAGCTTACACCAGACACCATTTAGACATGATTTTGAAACTTCATTCCAAACTGCGGCTATGTTGGAAATGCCTTTTAAAATGTCATATGACTTCCAGTAGTCCTGCACAGTTACATCATCATATTGCGTAGTTTACAGCTTTTTACCATTTTTAATTTTACATTTAAGCTTTTACTTTAAGCGGCGTAAAACGAGATTTACCTGTATATACAGTATATACACAGTAGACTCGCAACTTACGCAGATTTTTCTTACGCAGTTTCAACTATACGCGGGTTATAATTTTACAATTTCTAATTTCAGAAAATATAAATCCAAATTTCAAAAAAAAAATAAATAAATAAAAATATAAATTTTTTTAATATTATAATAAATATATACATTAATTAAAAATTCTGTAACACCATGGAGGACGGCACTAACAGGAGTGTTATGGCATGCTGGAAGGAATTCAACATTGCCAATTGCATCACTTTTGTGAAGGAGGCAGGCCATGGATGCACTGAAACCAGAGTCAGTTAATTTTTGTTGGCAGGCACTGTGGAGTGACTGTGTGCGTGACTTCAAAGGATTCCCTATGATTGACTCTGAAGTAAAGGACATCATGAAGGTGGCCAGGGCTGTAGGGGGTGATGGGTTTGAAGACATGGTCGGGCAGGAAATGAGGAGTTCATTGAAAGGCACAGGGAAACTCCAACTGATGCCAAGTTGGAGGAAATAGTGAGAGTGGACGAAGGCGGCGATGGCAGTGGTGACGATGATGAACAACAAGAAGAGTCAGCATGTTGGGATATACACAAGTTTAGTGAATTGTTTCAGGTGGCCGAGCACTTGAAAAACTTTGTGTCTGAGTATGACCCCTCTATGGAGTGCAGCATCAACTTCTCATGAGGTCTTACAAGCTTTATGGCTCAATATAATATTATATTCCAGCAGCTTCAGAAACAAAAATGACAGCTTCCCATCACCATGTTCTTGAAGAACACCTCACCATCAACATCGTCAGCAGATCAGCCAACGCCCTCAACTTCTCGCAGTGATCTTGAGCTGCCCACATACTCCCCTGCATCGTTATCTGAGCTTGATGATCCCCCCACGGTGACATGGGAAGGGGATGAATAAGCTCAAAACAATAACACCCACAAACACCCATCTCCATAAGCTCATCATTCATAATTGTACAGGTATGTTATAGTGTATATGTACATATAACAGAGTTAGAATAATAGTGATTTCAAGGCGATTTAGGGGATTTTTTTGGTTTCTGACTTTATGCAGTTTTTGGCTTTATGCGTAAGTTGCGAGTCTACTGTATATGTGTGTGTGTGTATATATATATATATATATAGTATATATATATATATTAATATATATATACAGGGTGTCCCATAAGTCCAGCATCATAGTAAAAATAATAAAAAAAGGCAAAACAAAAGTTTTTATTTAAAGAACATGCTCAATATGTCCACCATTGTTTTCAGTGCACAAATTCAGATGTGATACCCAGTCAGTAAGCACATGGTGAATGATGTCAGGAGTAATGGTGTTACATGCCCCAATAATGCGCTGCCGCAAATGTTCAACACTCCTAATTTTCTCTGTGTAAACCAGCGCTGTCAAGTGGCCCCAGAGATAGAAATCTAGTGGCGTGAGATCCGGGCTTCTAGCTGGCCATTCCACAGGCCATCGACGTCCTATCCAATTACCAGGGAATTGTTGGTGCAGGTATTCCCTTACTTGGGTTGGGTGCTGTAATGTGCAGGAGCGCCGTCTTGCTGGAAACATGTTGGGAAATTTCCTTCTTCATTCAAGACACTTGGAAATGCTTCTTCCTTGAGCATACATAGGTAGGTGCCTCCAGTCACATGTTCATCGAAAAAGAGGGGGCCTATGATGCAATCCTTCCAAATGCCACACCATACCATCACCTGAGATGCACCTTGTTCCTTTGAAGAGGTATACCAGTGAGGGTTGTTTTGAGACCAGTAGTGGGTGTTCTGTCGATTTACCTCACCATTTCCATAAAAAACAGCCTCATCACTGAACAGAATGGTGGACGGGAAATTGGCATCCCGAGCATATTGTTCCTTAACCCATTCACAAAATTCCATCCGCCAGTCGGGATCATCATCGCTTAATTTCTGTAGGATCTGAAGTTTATATGGATGCCATTTGTAAGCCTGAAGAATGCGATGGATGCTACTTTTCGACACTCCTGTCTCAGCGGACAATCGCTGAAGAGACTTATTGGGACTTCTGTTAAAATGAGCCAGGATAGCAGTCGCTGTATCATCGTCAATGGACCTCCTTGAAGGTCCACTGTGTGGTTTATCTTCTATGGATCCTGTTTCCTTAAACTTTGCCACAAGTCTGCTAACACAACTCTGTATTATTGGCTCGCGGTCTGGATGCAGTCTGTTAAATTCAGCAGCGGCCTCTCTTTGACTCCGATTTCCTATGAGTAGAATTATCTGGATTCATTCTTCCTTGCTCACAGACATTATGGCCTGTAGAAATAGAAAAATATGAATTTCTCCTATGATGTGGGACTTATGGGACACCCTGTGTGTGTGTGTGTGTGTATATATACACACACACACACATATATATATATATATATATATATGCACTGGGCCACAAAAATATTTATGAATTGTAAGTTATAATATATTTGGAATAAGAATGTATACATAAGATATTCAATTATAATATAATAATATTTGATATATTTCACAATAAAACAGGCTAATAAAAGAAAAATACCATATTTATTTGTGAAAATTTATTTATAAAAAGAAAATTAGTATCCTGTATGGCCACCCTTGTTCTTTCAGACTAGTTCAAGATGCCAAAACATTGAGTCAACCAACTTTATGCATGATTCAGGACTGATTTTATACCACTCTTCTTGAAGAACTCTCCATAGCTAAATCATCTTTATTTTTGCCTTATCTTCTCTTATTCTTACTTTTCTTGCTAGTTCATCCCAAAGATGTTCAATAGGATTTAAATCTGGACTCTGAGATGGCCATCCTAGCATTTAAAACCCTTCTTCTTCAAGCTTACTGTAGAGCTGTTTTGATGAGAAGCAGCCCCACACATTGATTCCCCCACCTCCTTTTTTCACTGTTGGAATAAGGCATTCATTCTTATATTCTTCACCAATTCATCTATTAACAATTTTCCTCCTTTTATCACTACCAAATATTTTAAATCTATTTTCTTAACTCCATACAATTTTCAACCAGTTCTCAGCATCCCAATCTTTGTGTTGAATAGCAAATTCTAATCGTGCTATTACATTATTCTTTGACAATACAGGAATACCTCAAAATTCGTCATTAATTCATTCTGGAATAACACGACAAAATTCGAGGTAGATTATAACATGTTTCAATGAGAAAACATTTTACTGTATTATGGTATGTTATTAAACAGATTAATCAATCAAATTCTACTCATTTTTTGTCAAAATATGTAATATATTGCGTTGGTAAACAGTTGAATTTCATCAATTTTGAGTTTTTTTCACATTTTAAAAAAAAGATGAATCTGTGAATATGGATGATGGATTGCAAAACTATAGGTAGTAAAAGATTGATGATGAATCTGCAAAATGACGTTTTGAAGTATTCCTGTAAAGGTTTTTTCTTATTCACTCTAGCAAATATTTTATTATCTGTTAACCTCCTTCTTACTGTATCAGCACTAACTTTTGTTTCTCCTGCTTTCACTAATTCTTTACTGAAGTCATTTGCTGTCATAAATCTATTCTCCAAAGCCAGAAATTTTAGATGCCTTACACCATGCTCTGACAAAACCCTCTTTCTTCCACTTCAGACTAACTTACAGGTACTTCCTTGGTTTAAAATACATTTCTTATGGTATCTGACTGTACCTTCACTATCTTCAGCATTTTTGCAATACTTGTATTGGAATAATTACCCATTTTAACAAAAGCAGTCAATTCTCCTAAGTCTTGGCCAGATAACTCACATGTCTTAACCATCCTCTCAAATTGGAAATATACAAGTAAAAGTTTGTTGAACAGCATTAAAATGAACCATCCCCTATTGATGCTGACAGCACACTAAACTGAGCATAGTCTGTGCAGCTAATTTCAAAATTAGAGGACTTTTAATTTAGCAATGCCAAATTATCAAAATATTGAAGAAACTCTATGGGAATTAATTACAATAACTTTTAAAGTGGCAAAATATTGTATTTAATCTAATAATTACTGTCTTATACTAATTTATTCATGTTCTGCGTAACAAATTACCATAAAAAATATATTAACATTAAGTAAATTTTACTAAATTGCAAAAAATAAAGCTACCATTAATATCTGGATAATATTTCTCAATTCGTAAATACTTTTGCGGACCAGTGTGTGTATATATATATTATGGGTGCCCAGTAACTCAGTGGTTATGGTGGCAAACTTTGAGCAGTGTGGTGCTGGTTTGCTCTTAGCCACTAACATCAGGTGGAGATGAGTTGGTCACTTACTCTGTTTCTGCTCTGGCTCAAGTGTCCTTTGGGGACACACTCACACCCACATTGTAGGGAAATGAGCTTCTTGTATGTTACCTTTCACCTATATATATACACACACATTTCAATCTTTTATATGTTCCTTGCAAGGATTTCTCATTTCATGAAGGTCAGACTTGTTGCCTTTCCTCTTGAGTTGGGCTTGGTGAAGTAATGAGTTGGTTTCTTGCACTCTCCATTTCACATCTGGAATTGTTTTGAGCCAGGCATCTAGTCTTATTTTCAAGATATCCACCACTACATCACTCATGTTCAATAGTTCCTCAGGCAGTTGGTTGAACAGTCTTGGTCCTCTCACAAAACTATTTTCCTTCAGGGTTGAGGATGTTCCCTCTCTAGCCTTTAATTTGGGAACACAACACATTCTTCCTTTTCTACTTTCCACTGTTGTTTGGGAGGTTATAGGGGTTCAAAGTAAGGTTAGGGACTAATTCCTCCATTATTTTCCAGGTGTAAATAATGGTATACCTAGTTCTTCTTTCCAACAAATATAAATTTAATTCATGTAACCTTTCCCAGTAATTTAGTGCTTTGCACCCATTGATCTTGGCTATGAAGCTTTTCTGAATCCCTTCTAGTTGACTAATGTCTTCTTTTTTTATGATATATGGGAATGTTAAGGCTGAGCAATACTCCAACTTGGCTGTAAAAATCACTGTTCTCAACAGAGAAATCATTATATTCCTATCCCTTCTTTTAAAGGTTCTCAGTATCTGTCCAGTTATTCTTTTTGTTCTGTTTACTGCTATCTTATTTTGGGTTTCATATTCCACATCATCAGTCATTCCAACTAAATTTCCTGTCCATTTTGTTATAGTATTACATGGATTCTTGGTCCTCCCTTCTTCCATATCTTAATAGTTGAAATTTCTCAGTGTTAAATTTCATATTACTACCTTCAGACCAATTGTAGATTCTGTTCAGGTCTGTTGTACAGATCCTATATTCCCTGGGTTCCTTATTTTTCTACTAACTTTTGACATTGACAAAGGATGTTACTGTGTTGGCACTTTTAACTTTCTCATCTATATATATCAGTTAGCATGATTATAAAGAATAGTGGAGCTAATACTGTTCCTTGTGGTACTGAGCTGAAGACCTGTGACTCTGATGAAGATATTCCTTGAACCATAATGACTTCATGCTGCCCACTAAGGAAATCATATACTCATTTTCCTACTTTTCCTGTTATTTCCATGTGTTTAGTTTATGTGCTACGATTCCATGATCACACTTTCTGAATACATTGGCAAAGTTTGTGTATATCATATCATACTGTAGTTTTTATTGTTTTCAAGTGCATCATAATGTTATAGTGTTCCATTAGTTGTGATAAGCATTATCTTCCTGACTGGAATCCACATTGGTTATCATTTAATTTTTACTGAATTTCCAAAAAGTCATACATTTTTTCTCTTTTCTTTCAAATATTTTGGCAAGACGAGATATGTGACATTGGCTTATAGTTTTCAGCCTTGGATCAATCTCCTCCTTTATATACTGGAACATATTTGCCCTCTTCAGGATGCTCAGTATTTCTCCTGTGTCTAGTAATCATCTCCCTATCCAATATATGAGCTTAGCAATTTCATTCTTGTAGTTATATATACAGTGCCCGCGAAAAGTATCCGATCACTCAAGAAAATACAATATTTTCCCTTAATATTCAGAGACATGTAATTCACTTTCTATTTGTTCTAGCGACATCTGGTAACTTTGAGGTTGCTCGCTGATATGAGAGCTATCCAACGCATTCTCAAATTAGTGTTCTGGTAGCCTTCGTTGCGGGTGGCTGTGTCTCAAATTTGTCAGATTTCACTGTTTGTGTAAATTTCTTGATATTTTTTTTTTTTTACAGAAAGTGGTGTAAATAAAATTTATATATTGTGTGCTAAAAAACAACTTAAGTGTGATTGTCGAGGTGCTATTGTTGCTTTGCATGCATGTGGAAATCACAGAGACAGATAGCTAAGGAATTAAACATATCCCAAAGTACCGTTAATTTATGGGTTTCACGGGCTAAGAACAATGGTGGCCTAACCACGCCAGTCCCTAAAAACGATCTGGCAGACCGAGAAAAACAAATTCGCGAACAGACAAACTTATGAAACGTTTAGTATTGAAAAACCCAACAATAACTGCGAAAGAAATAAAATTTAATATGAATAATTTGTTATCTGGTGTTTCTGAACGAACTATCCAGGAGCGGCTCCAAAAAGAACTCGGATTACCATCTCGCCATGCTGCTAAGAAACCGTTCATTAATGAAAAATGCGTAAAAAGTGTCGCATTTTGTAAAAAATACATTCATTGGACTGTTGATGACTGGAAGAAAGTTTTATTTAGCGATGAGTCGACATTTTGACATTCAGAAGTTGTCCAAAAAAGGTTCGCCGGCCTATTGGCTCAAATAGGATGGACCCTAAATACACCCTAAAGACAATGAAACACCCCCAAGTGTGATGGTTTGGGGTTGTTTCGGTTACTATGGGCGTGGAAACTTATATTTTCTTCCGAAGACACAACTATGAATGGTGCACGGTATTTAGCAATGCTACAGGATAAACTTCCAATGGCAATGGCAATCCAAAGGACAAAAACATACATGCATGATGGTGCACCATGTCACAGGGCCAAAATAGTGACAAAATGGATTACTGACAATAAATTTGATATTTTGGATTGGCCTGGTAATAGTCCAGATCTCAATCCGATAGAAAATCTGTGGCTAATAATAAAAAATAAGGTTGAATGCCACGACACTGGCTCAGTCGAAAAATTACAAGAGGCCATCAAAAAGGTATGGTGCAAGGAAATATCAGTGGAAGTTTGTCAAAACTTGATTAAATCCATGCCAAAATGTCTAGAACAAGTCATCCAAACCAAAGGACAGATGACAAAATACTAATATAAGGTTAGTATACATTTAAACATTGTTTTTTATGTAAAAAATACAAATTTCAAGGGTGATCGGATACTTTTCGCGGGCACTGTATATATTATAATATATTATATATATATATATAATATATATATATATTATAATATATATGGTGTGTATATAAGAGGAAAACCAGTCCAAGGGTGAACATTTCATGAATTACAAAGCTTTGAGCACTTACTAAGAGAGATAACCCCCATCTACAACCAACCAATCTTTACAAAGAATTTTAACCTTTAATTATTTTTGTCAGTTCCATTCTGATACTCATTCCATCAAATCTTAATACCTGACAAGCCTTTAAGTTTTGTTAATCTTATTATGTATTTCTTTTTTACTATTTAGATTTTAAAACTGTTAAGAAAATTTTAACATTTTATGCAATAGCTACCTATTTTACGTATTCCACTTCAAATATTTGGATTTCACTTGATGATACTTATTTTTTTAAGGTAAGCTTCATTTAAAGTAAAGTATAACAATTATAAAACCCATAATTTTTTTATATAGCTACCTAAACTTTCCCATCTCAATTTTGTAACATTTGACTTTAATTTTAGTTTTCACCAAAGCACTGAAGATGATATCAGCAAATGCTGAAAACTTTATAATTTATTAAATTTTAAAAAAATTAAAATGTGATACTTTACTTTTTTAAATTCAAGTTTTAAACAAGTTACCGTATTCATGTTTCCAAATTTCTGCATTTTACAGGACCATCACCAAGATTTTTTATATTTTTAGCATAATCTATGAATTTTTCATTAATCTCCAGAAATAGCTACCTAGGCCTAATTTGTTTCCTATGCAGTTTTGATTACCATATTAAAATATGTCTCACAAAGAGACTTAAAGTGCATTTTGGATTTACATCAAGTAGGACTATGTAATAAGTTTTACCTATGGATAAGACCCTGTGCACAGAATGAAAAAATCTTAAACTTACGTAAAATTTGAGAAGGTGCAAAAACTGAATCCCATTTTATTATTTAAATTTGATTGCAGCTGTGCCTGAAGATAAGAAAGAGGTGAACGTGTAACTCCTTTTAGCAGATGTGGTCTTGGAACAAATGAATATGATAAACTTCTGCACAAAGTCTGATTGACAAATCTCCATTTATTAACAGTTCTTGAGAGTAATCCCAGACCAATATTCATGGTGGGATGAAGTCAGTGCTGAAAACAAAATGTTATTTAGAAAATAATGAAGCAACCAAAGCACCTTCAGTGATAACTTTAAAGGCTTAGAGTTCATACAAAAGCAGGAGTTAAAACTTTTCTAGCTGAAATACAGTACAGAAAAGACCACCATGTACTAATATAATTATGGGTGACTATAAATCACTTTCTAAAATTCTTTAAGTTAAAAAAACAGAGACCAAAACTTGAATTTCAAACTCATTTACAATGGGAATTTGTGCTTGTTTTTTCTGTAATTTTCCAAAATCTTCATTTCACCTTAAATTACCTTCACATACTACTAGTAGCACCACTAGTGGGGAATCTGCTCAAAGTATTTAGATACTCAAGTTGTACCAAACTCAATTTCACAACCTTTTTGCATAGCAAAATTAAGCCAAACTGGGCCTAAGCCTAATTAACTATCATAACCTACTGGCATTAAAACATAACATCACAAACAACAAGAAACCTCTAGGGCTGCCTATCAGGGTGCCTGAGTCAGAACTTGTCCCATTATGCTATTTCACTTTGTAACTCAAAGTTTATTTACAAAGCTTTCATTATGGTACTGAAAGTGTCAAATCTATTACTTAAGAATAACTAGCTATGACTATAATACCTAGTTCATAACCATTTTCAATCAATCTAAGGTGGTTTGTCAATGTATAATTAACATGCTCGAGCCTATATACATATATAGTACCTAGCTTACAGATCACCAATTTGCCCTTGGCTCCTCCTCCTCCTTACCTAAAAAAAAAAAGATTAATCTAAGCATCCATTTCTTATTCATATTGTTATGTCCTCAAGTTCTACTTTCAGTGATGTATGGTACGGTACTGAAAATTGTAATACAGTAGAAGATTGTGATGTTTCCTATGGGTCCAGATTGAGGTGCAAACATTTTGTACCTTTAATAATGTTTTTTTTATATATTGTACCTGATGTGTTTTTTAAATGTTATTTGTATGTAAGCACAGAGTATGACTGCTGTGAATTCAATATGGAAAAACAATGACAAAGTGATGACATGGGCTACATCAGCACACAGAAAATAGAGTAGTGGCATAGGGCTGGGACCAGACTGGATTACCAGAGCATAATCTGCCAGACTGGCCCTTCCAGACCAGATCTGGATCTGGACCAGATTCTTTACCAATTCTAGCAATCCAGTACAAAAAAAAAAATCAGATCAGATCTTTGAGGAAATTAGATGAAAATTTATTATTATTATTATTACTATTATTATTTGGTGAGTGAATTACCAACAGCATTAACAATGATCTGAAACACTTACAACTGTCTAGCTACATGAATTTTGATATTAAAAAGTATATATAAAAGTGTGTATGACTATGTGTTGAGAGGGGTAATATATTTATAAACTGTCAGAACTAGACCAGACTGGAAATCCAGATATTATGCCAACCACAGGGTGTCCATACATCCTGGTTTTCAGAGAGCTGTCCTGGTCTTTAGAAAAAAGTTTTTGGAACAAAAAAATGACTTGTCTGTCATTAGATTTCAGAAATTTTGAGGGTGAGTTAATTATGAGTCACGGCTCACACGAGTTATGGAGTTCGTTGGTATTCCAACATTACCAAGGGGGTTTGGTGTTTATCTCTTCATAAAAGTGGGGATTTGATAAAAAAAAAAAATTTTTGTAGTCCAAAAAAAAAAGGCATTTCTCGTACCAAAAACAGCCTAAAATGCTTGGGCTCCCCAGGGCTCTGCCTTGGACCCCATTGGGGGAGCTTACAACACTCCCACAAACCCCTTAATTGTGAGCCTCGCTTTGCTTGGCATATATTTCAGGCATTCCACCTCTGCCCTTTTCAAATTCAGAGATCTGCCCCGGTCCCAGTTTTTCCAAGCACAAATCTAGACAGCCTAGCCTACCAGAATCACCGGACTGGAGTTTTACTACCAAATCCCAGCCTACAATGACATTCAGAAACTTGTGTCAGGATTCTTAAATGCATGGGAATTCAGACTGGCAATCTTCTACTGTATTGTAATATCTATTTTTATAAAATAGGAATATTCATTTCATTTATAGCAAAAAAAATCCCATAAACTTTTATCAGATCACTTCCAAACATCTCTCAAATGAAAACATACAAAATTCTATTTCTTTCAGCCTATTGCTATAATCCAATCTTCTTGAGCCAGAAAAAGCCTTGAGCATTGCCCTATGTTGCACACTCTCCAGCAATTCAATATCCTGCCTAAAATATTATTTTCCTCATCTTCCACTATAAGAATTCTTACAGAACATTTCTACACAATATTTGAAGTTATAGATTAGGCCTATACAGTAAGTCACTCACTGATTTATGCCAGTTCTATTTATATTATTTTGATAAAACTAACAAATTAGGGAACAATTTTCTATATAATCATGCCTGTCTGATAAACAATTTTTGCTGCAACTTGCAAAATAAAATTTCATGTTAGAACAACATCACCACCAGCTGTGTGTTGTTCATGCTGATCTGCTTCAGTCATACGTGTTTGCCCAGTCAGACAGCATCAAGTGATATTTGCTGTGATTATTTTTGCACCAAACTTTCACAAAACCCTAAACCATGAGTGAAAAATGTTCTG
The DNA here is from genome assembly GCA_023014485.1 of Bathynomus jamesi. Classification (NCBI taxonomy): domain Eukaryota; kingdom Metazoa; phylum Arthropoda; class Malacostraca; order Isopoda; family Cirolanidae; genus Bathynomus; species Bathynomus jamesi. Next base: position 163,498 of record JAJOZX010003548.1, on the reverse strand, counting down.
CAAGTACACCCACCAAGAAGTCCTATAACGCTATTACTTTGGACATTAAATTATATGTTATTAGACATTCAGAGCATGGTGAGCATATAGTGAACAACTGTAAGAACTATCATGCGCAACAGTGAAAAAAATTAAGGCCAGTGCTAGTGTGGCCAAGGATTAGATGATGATCTAATTGCTATAAGGAGCTGTACCAGATGAAGAAGAAAGCAGTCCAGACTTCTATCTACACCTACTTCAAGTCCCATTAGAAGCCCATGAAACTTCATGAGAACCCAAGGCAACTCTGACATCAAGCATAGGGAACATTCCATGTCAATTTTTTTGGCAATTTCTGCCACTCATCTCACCAATTTCTCTGATTTTTTGTGATGATGATTGGATTAGGTGAATGATGAATCATCACCAATTTTAGCTTTCTGGGTCATTGGGTTTCTGAGTTAGGACCTTCCAAAGTTTGAGGTCAACAGTGTGACCTTGGAGGTTTGAAAGGTCATATCTCAGGTTCTACCATACTGATTTTGACAATCTTGGTCTCAAAATGGTCAGAAAAGGATGTAGAATAACTTCGATTCCGGCTGTAAAAACTATAGAGCATCAAATAAAAAAGTTCCATTTCTATATGACCTTTGACCTTACCCCAGAAAAACCTTCAAAATTCAAGGTCATAAAAATTGGCATGAAAAATTCCCTTGATATAATGCATCCATAGCAGAAAATTAGAGTGGGATTTCCATGGGTTTGCTTTCCAGAGACATTCAAAGTCATGCAGGTGAAGAATTTTGAATACTGTAGTAAAAGAAACCAACTTCACACCTGTCCACCAGTGCACTATTACTGGTGTGAAGTTGGCTTCCTTTTTCTCATTGCTTGTTGCGTAGTGACCAGCTGACAAGTGGTAATTCCTCATTAACATCATAAAATTGTAATAAATTAAAAACGCAGGTAAAATAATTTTACAGAAGTAAGAAATAGCAAATTAAAAGAGAAACACCAAAGAAAATCTGGAAAAGAACCATTGGCAATGCTTTGATCAGCCAAAGAAAGGCAGATCATTTGTTTACATGACACTGTAGCTGATTCAACCAGGCATTGTAGCCTATACAAATACAGAGGTTCAATGGCTAAATTATGTATTGTGTAAACTACTTACAATAACTACATTTACTGCAAGACACAGGGTTACTAAAAGTTTGGATGCTAACTGGCTTGTGTGATGTTACTACTGTAAACCTACCAATGGTAGCCTATGTAACTACTGTAGTATAGGCCTAATCACAAAATGGCACATTATTTGAAGTGTTCCTAACTTAATTTACCACGTATTAATGAAATGGCATTAACTGAAAACACATTATTTGAGAACTTACTTTAGCCTACTTGGTCACTTTTGCCAACTTACCAATTTAAAAAAAATAGCCCTTTTCTGGTCCTGCCAGATTTGTGGAAGCCAGATAAGAGGTTTGGTACCTGTAGCATGTTTATCTTTTTATTTTTCTGCATACAACTTATAATATCTCAACCTATGTACTAATATATTTATCTTTTTCATTTTCTACATATAACTTGTAACTTCTCAAACATTACGAATATATATAAAGGGCTCCAATAAACCTTAGCCCCCCTGCCCATGGCCTAAACCATTAGAGGTACAGTAAAACTAAACATACCTTACAAAAGAGAATTTAATCCTACATTTAATGAGAAACAAATAAAACTTGGTGTTCCCACCATTGGCTTCCAAGACAGCCTAAATTCACTTTGGGTAGCTTGCCAAAAGTGACATGAATAGATCTTGATTGTTACACAAACTTGCTAAAACAGTTTCAATGTGTTGCATCATTGTATCCTTCGAAAATCGATTTGCTGCAGGTTATTGACAAGAGACATTCAACCTTGTCCTTTATAACTGATCCAATGTGTTCACAGATGTTCAGGTCAGGAGAATTTCCTGGCCATTCTTCATTTCCAAAGAAATCGATCTCATGGTTCCACAACAACTGTTGAGTGGCTAATGCCTTAAAGCAGGGTCTTATCTTGCAGAAGTGTGACCTGATTGACATCCAAAATTGTTTGGGTTTCTTAGAAAAGAATGACATGCTGGGATAGAATAATATCACGAAAATACTGTCCATCCCAACTCTGACCATTTGGCTTCAGCACCCACATGAGCTTCTTTGCAGTGAACAAAAACACACCAACACATTCTGGACTTTTTAATAATTCGTGATAATGTTCATTGTCATCGATTTCATCTAGTGTTGTGGCCCACACTCGATCATTTTGGTAGTTAGGCTGATGTGTTACGTAAACAAAAAATTCATCAGAGACAGCTAAATGCATGAAATCATCAACATCCCAATCAGCCAGATTCTGTACTGAATGGACGCATTTCCTGAGCTCTCTGATATTGCATCTACTTTTGCATATTGCTAAGAATTTCACTTTTGGAAAGTTTTGAATTTTATATACTTGTGTTTATATTCACATTGTTATAGTTAAGTAATTGAATATTAGTGGTTTTTAGCGATTTAGAAGTTTTAATAGCATGCCGGCTTAATTTAACTTAAACTTGTGATGGTTTAAACTAATTTTTAACTGCGCGATGCCATCGCAGAAAGCATCGTGTGTTAGGTGTAGGGTAAACCGGTGGTATTCGGAATTTAAAGATTATAACGGCGGCCCTATGGCTATTACCGAGAGATCAGTTTGTTTCTTTTGCGAGTTAATGGAGGAAATAGTTGACATAAAACGCAGTGTACGTGAGGTAACCAAAAGACTTGCAACGCTTGATGAGGGCAGGGGTAGGGCTACAGTTGACAGAAGCCAAACCAATACTAATGTTGAAGTTGTTAGTAATTTGAAGGGTGAGGTGCGTAATCTAGTTTCTAGTTTAGGTAGCTTGTCAGGGAGGTTGGATAGAGTTGAGGAAGGGGTTAAGATTAGTCCGAGAGTAGTAGATGGGGAGGGATTTAGAGAAGTTAAGGGTGGAGCTAGGCTGTGTACGTTAGGTGATAGGAATCTCCCCACCCTATCAAGGTTTTGAACCCTTTCGCCCATTTGGAAAGGGACGTGAATGAGGGGGAAACTATTTTAATTGGGGACTCTGCAGTGCACCACATGGACAAAGAGTTTGTTGAACAGCATCCAACAAAGGGAGGTCTGTCTCCCAGGGGCCAGGGTTGACAGAGTTAGAGACGAAGTGGATAGGATTGACGTTGCCTCCTGTCACTCAATGTTGGTGATGATTAGGAGGCAAAGACTCGTATAGGCCCAATACGAGAGTGTCTGACCTTTTGGAGAGATATAGGGGGTTAATTAGGTTCCTGAAGGTGAGGTCTGATAGGTCTTTATTTCTAGGTATTACCCCTAGGCATGGGTTGGGTCTTAGGATTACATCAAAAACGATATTTTTGAATAATAAATTAGAAGAGATTTGTGCTGAGGAAAATGTACCCTTCATAAAGCTGTGGTCCGAATTCAGTGATCCTAGCCTTTTTATAAAAGATGGGGGTGCATTTTAATGAAATAGGTAATGCTAGGCTAGGTAGGTTAATAGATGAAAATGTGCAAAAGCTGTATAGGTCAAAGCCTTCTTTAAACATTGTGGGTCCGGGGAATGCTGGCCCGACGTGAAATATAGTTTAAAACGCGGGCCCATGGTAAAAAATAAATCTTTTATTGTAATGCGCATAGTATTAGAAATAAATGAAACAAATTTAAGGCGATAATTTGTTCCAGCAACTACGATATAGTTGCTATCACTGAAACTTGGTTAAATGCCGTGACTCGGGACTTGTTGGGGGAACTTGATATACCAGGTTTTAAACTCTTTACTAATGATGGGTTACATAGGTTTGGTGGTGGCATTTTGCTGTACATTCGTAATTCCCTTAGGCTATCAAGGTTAAGTTAGATTTTCCAGCAGCAATTAATGCGATATGTGTTGAAGTTAGGGCGCATAGTATTAGTTTTAATTTTGTTGTTGTTTATAGACCTCCCGTTCAACCCCTCAATACAGATACTAGATTTTACTCAGTTCTTGGTAACTTTATTGACAATCGGAATAGTATAATTGTTAGAGACTAACTGCCCTAATGTTAATTATGAGACTTTTACTGGTAATGAGGAGGGTTTGAGATTGATTGAGTTTATGGAAGATAACTTTTTACAACAGATGGTTACCGAACTAACGCGTGGTGATAATATTTTAGATGTAGTGATCAGCAAATTATTAGGTTTAAGTTATTGATAGAAAACACTAAGGATAGTAACGTTGTAGTAGGGACCACTGATTATCAAATTATGGTAGTTGTGTGTATTAACCTTCATTTCTTTCTCTCCCATATAGGTTTGAATGCCATAACCCCATAAAATCTAGCGTCAGAATTGTGGTTTAATGTTATCAAAAAAAAAACACAAAAGGGGTTTTTGTTTAAGAAGTCCTAAACCTTTTGCTTAAATTATCTTGACTTTATTTTTTTGGACTTTCCGGACCAACGTGAGAAAAATGTCAAGCACGGTATGGGTCCTGAAATTGGTAGGATTGACAATCTGAACAGGCCAACAAACAAAGTGCACAGTGTGACTGGTTATACGGGTAATGTCTGTTGCTGAAGCTAGAAGTTAAGAAAGACAAATTAAATGACATTCATCTAATGCGTTTGACTTCTTGAACTCGAACAATCGTCCCAGAACATTCTGAAAGTTTAAGTGATGGTACCTGCACATCAGTTAAGGCCAGGTATAAATAACACCTTGCCCTCCTTTCCATTTAGCCTAGTCAGGGTTATTTAGGGTATAAATTTGCATGTGAACAAAAAAAAAAAAAGGACATTTAAGTTTCAAGATAAGGAATCAGGAAGCAACTCATCATTGTTTCTTGATTCATCCTTATTGTAACCCGAAGGAGCCTGTCTTCACCATTGTAATGCGAAGATAGATTGCTTGCTTTGCCTAAGTCCAGTTGTTCGTGACCATGTGTTAACATATATATTAATATGTGCTCTTGTGATTGACACTGCGTGTACATTTGCAAATATATATCTTATTGCTTGTCTGCCCGCTTACTCTAATGTCTTTGCTTCACCCTGCCTAACCCCCATTTCTCTGACTTTTTCCTCTCTTTCATGTGTCGTATAGAATGTAACTTCCCCTTTCCCATCAATAAAATTGTTCATGGTTTTTCCTCTAGTCTGTTTTTTTCCAACTCGTTGAGGTTACAGTTTGATTGGCTACGGCATTGTCATCAGGAATGTGGTGAGCATTTTTGTTTCATTTTTCGTAGAATATTGGGATGTCCTGAGGTTGGGTCAGTCCGGTGGGCATTGGGACACTTAACTAATCGCATTGTTTCTCTGTTCTGAGGATAACGAGACCACGCCTGGAGGGTCGCGTCGGGATCAACGAGACTCCGGGAAAGTTTACCGCATCAGGGATTATTAGGCGTCCGTCCTCCCTCAGCCAACGAGGCATCTTCGGGTGTTTGGTTTTGAAGTAAGTCTTCTCCCCGTACCGGTAGAAAATAATTGCATGAATGTTAATGTTGTCGGGTGGTTCAAATTGATTCGGACTTTCATTGTTTTACTGGCTAACCCCACCGCAACAACGTAATAGAAGTCCCTGATTTTCAGTGGGGCTAATTTTCAAAGTTTTGCGGATAGGATGAGAGTAGTGGACTGGGATACCTTATTTTTGGGTAATGACACAAATTTGCATTGGGTGGCATTTAAAGAAAGTTTTAGGAATATTGAAAGGGAGTTTATTCCTCACAGGCTGAAGCACTAGAAATCATGGTAGGCCCAAGTGGTGGACTAGGGAAATAGGCGAGTTCATAAACGAGCGTAATAGAGCGTATACACTTAATAAGCACAATGGCATGGCAGCTAACTTTAATAGATATATCGAGCTTAGATGTCAGGTTAAAAGATCAGTTAGGAATGCCAAGCGTAATTTAGAGATACTTATAGCTATGGATAGTAAACATAATCCAAAAACGTTTTTTGAATACGTTAATAATCGTAAGCCGATAAAAGATAACATAGGCCCTCTAGTCGATGTTAATGGCGCTTTGGCTTCTGATGCTCAGGCAATGGCGGGTATTTTCAATAACTTTTTTGCGACAGTTTTACCCTAGAAGACGTAAATAATGTCCCTGACGTGGACGATATCATTCTATTTAGTAGTGAGACTATTTTGGATGAAATAACTGTTTACGAGGCTGAGATTGCACATTATATCGATAGGCTAAAAGTTAGCAAGGCTCCAGGCCCTGACGCTTTTTATCCCAGACATTTGAAAGATTTGAAAGACATTATCGAAGGCCCCTTAACGAAGATTTTTAATCAGTCACTCGAAACAGAGATTATTCCTAAAGACTTCAAATTAGCTAACATCATGCCTATTTTTAAAAAAGGCGACATCGCAGGAGCTAGCAATTATAGGCCCATTAGCTTAACGTCAATTGTCAGTAAACTTTTGGAATCCTTAGTTAGGGATCGTATCATCGATCACTTAGAAAGTAGAGATTTGATTAATAGTAGTCAGCATGGGTTTCGATGCCATAGGTCTTGTTTAACTAATTTGTTAGAATTTTATGACGAAATAGTGCGCGAATACGATAGGCATAGAGTGGTTGACGTTATTTATTTAGATTTTAAAAAGGCATTTGATACAGTTCCGCATAGGAGACTAATTGCAAAGGTCAAAGCGCACGGTGTACGCAGTCAGGTAGCTAACTGGTTAGAAGAATGGCTTCGTGCTAGGAGGCAGAGGGTTGTAGTTAATGGTAGTGAATCGGGGTGGTAAGATGTAGGTAGTGGTGTCCCACAGGATTCAGTGTTAGGCCCATTATTATTCGTAATTTACATTAACGACATAGATGTAGGATTGACTAGTAACGTGTCAAAATTCGTGGATGATACTAAAATAGGGGGTAAGGTTGTTAACGAGGATGATAGAAATAGGCTCCAAGAGGATGTAAATAGGATTATGGAGTGGACAGATAAATGGCAGATGCAATTTAACATAGACAAATGTAAAGTTTTGCATATAGGTTCTCGTAACAATAATTACACATACACGATGGATGATAGGGAGTTGGTGAGTGTTGATGAGAAAGTAGATTTAGGCGTACGCGTATGTAAGGATTTAAAGGTTAGGAACCTGTGCCTGGAGTCTTGCGCAAAAGCTAATAGGATGTTAGGCTTCATAGCGCGTAATTTCAAATTTAAATCGAAGGATATTATATTGCCCCTTTACAAGTCCCTAGTCAGGCCTCATTTAGAATATGCCATTCAGTTTTGGTGCCTGTACTTGCGTGAGGATATTGATAGGTTAGAAAGGGTTCAGCGTTGTGCCACGAAACTAATTCCATCATTGCGCAACAAGCCTTATGAAGATAGGATTAAAGAGTTAGACCTGTATTCACTCAAAACTAGGAGATTAAAGGGGGGAGCTTATTGAAGTTTTCAAAATCGTTAATAACATCGATAACGTAAATTTTGACAAATTGTTCACTTTCAATAATAATAATACTTGTAATAACGGATTTAAGTTGTGTGGCAGATGTTTCATTACTAATATCGCTAAAAACTTCTTTATGTTTAAAGTAATTGATAAATGGAATAATCTTCCTGCGCCCATCATGAACTCTACCAGCGTTAATGTGTTTAAGAACTGTCTTGACAGACTTTTTAAAAATATTAACGTTGTTTAAAATAAAAAAAAACAATTAGCAACAGGAGCTCTTGGGGTGGTGGTTGAGGATGAGTCTGTTGACGATTAATGCCAGCTTGTGATGCCAGCAATAAAATTAGTAAAAAAAAAAAAAAAAAAAAAAAATTAGACTAACACGAACGTAGATGTAGCTCGTAGCGTAAACTAACCCACTTTTTGTTTAACTTTACCTACTTTTTTTTTTCTTATCCTCTCCTTACTTTCCATGTCTGTAACTCTCTCTTCTTGCATGTTTGTAGTTTGCATGGTATGACAATGAGTTAAGACTATGTTTGCATGGTTTGTAAGCATCCTTATTTTACTTCTTTTCATCTTTCACCCCCCTCCTCTTCTCTGCAACTATTTTTCTGACTTGTCAGCAGTGGCTGGTGGATGATGATGGCAAGTCTTTTTTTCTCTTTTTCTGAATGAATGTTAACCCACGAGTGATAGGTGTTCCTCCTTACTTAACTCCTTATTCTCTTCTCTTAACCCCCTACTCTTTCCTTTCTCTTGGGCTAACCTTAAGTGGATCTTAGGGTCTTTGTTAGCCTTAGCTTCTGTAGATCTGTAGATAATGGGCAAACCACATTCTGTCATCAATGTTGAGTTTTTCTTGGCTTTGGAAGTTCATGCCAAGGCTTTAAACCTTGCCTATGATGGTACAGTCAAATGATCTCACCACTAACGATCTTTCCTCTCAACACTTCGATCTCTCTAGAAAGTTTAGCACAGCTGTTTTTCTGCTTATGCGTACTGCTTTCAATGATGTCCTTTGTTTCCTGAGAATGGGGCAAATTTGGGCACCCAGATTTGGTTGTATCCATTTATCATTCATCCAAAGTTTTATTCCAATTTCTTTTGACGAAGTCCTCACTTCTTCGCAACTTTTTGGCAACCCATGAATGTGTTATAAAGGTGGCTCCAGCATCACGAGCTTCCCGAAATGTTATTGCTCATATGTGATCTATCACACGTTGCCTCTCTGAATCACCAATTAATTGAGAAACCATTATATTATCACTTTATCAGCTAGAGTAATTTTAATACCTGCAATAAATAAAGAATTTTATATATTTTTATAATCACTAAAAACTATTTCAATATAAGTAAACAGTAAGCTGCAAATGGGGGGGGGGGGGGGGGCTAAGGTTTTTTGGAACCCCTTATATACAGTAAATACTCGATAAGTCAGACTATATAGGGCTCTAGCCACTCTGACTCATTGAAAAGTCCGACATCGCGAATTACCTTAATTACCCCCCCATTTACCTTAAAGAGGCATAAATACTCTCTAACCTTTTAAGTCTGATTAGTGAGAGTCTAATACAATGTTCAAAATAAACATTAAAAAACAATAAAACTTTGTTTCACTTACCACTGTTGGAATTATTTTGAGCGTGAAACAAAAAATTTTATTGTTTACCTTTTCATACAATACAGTATTAAAAAAACACTTCACTTAGTAAAAGAAACAAAATAATAATGGCACTTGACATAGGAAATAAAACACTTCTCTCAGTAAAATAAACAAAAGAATAATAGCACTTGACAGAGGACAAGTCTGACTCATCAAGTATTTACTGTATATACTTAATGTCAATAATATTAGTATGTCTATCTTTTTATTTTATCATACAACCTGTAACATCTTAACCTGTCTATATATAATCTATGTAATATCCCATACATATGTCAGCATGACAATGAAATAAAGCATATTTATTTATTTAATTATTTATAAGCTAGTATAATTAGTGATTAGATTGCTCATTGTTACTATACTAATTTTGATTTTTCTTCTGTTACAGATTAGTGAAATGGCATAAAAAATGGAAAAATATTGTTGTGATCCATTCAAGTCTCATGAGAAACTTAAAACTACAGATCTTTGCATTGCATCAGCAGCAGCTTTTATCTCAAAATACCTGAACTATTTGAAGCCTGGCCAGAAGCTACATTCAGCATGCCAAAAAAAACTCTAAATTCCCCAAACCATCATTGTTGGAAGAAAATATGCCAAAAGCATCTACACCATCATCAGATGATGCGGTGCAGGGAACCTCTGAACCATCAAATGAGGTCTTTGTTGATGAGGAGACAGAACTCTCAATAATGAGCCAATCAATTCATATCATCAGAGAAAGTCCCACTGACAAATGGAAGTTCAAGAGAACAGAAGGATATCTTCCTGCCAAAATAGCAAAAATTCAAGAGAGAGTGAAAAAATGTCTTGAAATGGTAAGTGACACAAAGGGAGATGATGTAGGTCTGGGTCCATCAACAGAGACCACATCCTACAAACCTTAGGATATAATTAAAGGATTGAAAGAAAAATACCTCACAGTGGAGAGAGAAAAAAAATAATGATCCTGACAATCTTTGCACCACCATTGAGTATGAGAAAATTGATGGATGAATTCAAATGTTCCCAACAGATGGCTGTACAACCACAGCAGCTTGCGAAGGAAAAGGGATCATGTCTTCTCTGAATCCAAAGATGGGCAAGGAATTACCATCGCAGGTTACAGAAACCATTGAGGATTTCTATCATTGGGAGGGACAGTTGTCCAGTGCCCTTTTTGTCCATTTGTCAGAGTTATCCCATTGTATTGATTGGAATAATGCTTCAGTTTTGTTTCACTCTAGCAACATTGTTAATAGAAATATTCTTGAGTCTACTATAATTCAACTTACAAATAACTTTAACATGAGTAAAGGTCTGTTTCAACTTGATCCCATTGCTCCGAATTCCTTCAGAATGGATTTAAACAAAAATGGCAGGTTGCTAAACCTTTGGTAAAAATTTGTTTTTCGTCTCTTTTTCCTTATAAATTTGTTTTTCTTACAATTTTATTTTTCAATTTATTGTTGTATGCGTATTTCTTATATATGTGTATGTGTATGTACAGGCATCCCCCGTTATACGATCGTTCGGTTTACGATTTTTCGCGTTAACGATTTTAAAAAAGTACCCCCATCTTTCGATTTACGATTGCCTTATTTCGCGTTAAGGATCTCCAACTTGAAAGCATGTCTCAGAAAGGAACAAAACCGTGCCTACGTTGAGTCCAGCCCAAATGAGGAGGACGATGAGAACCCAGTCAGAATGCTTGATCTCAAAACCTTGAGAGAGATTCTGACTGGATTTGACACGTACATCGAGTTGGTGAAGGACAAGGACCCTAACTACGAACGTAGTGCTGCTGCTGTCAATCATATTGAAAAGGGTCTGAGCGTTTATCGGGAGATCTACCTGCAGAAAAGGAGGAACGCCAAGCAAACTACGATCTCCCAATTTTTCAAGCCTGCAACAGCTGCCGAGGCAGGAGAGAAGTGCGTCGTCAGCAAGTGCAGCAACAACTCCTGCACGTCGGCAGCAGGCTAGATCTCCAACTCCAACATCTTCGGGGATGGATTCTCCTGCAACTTCAGAAACTCCTCCATCTCCGAGGGACTCTCCCGAAGTCATCGATCCTCCTCCATCCCCCATCGATCCTCCTCCATCGCCCATCGATCGTCCAGCATCGCCCAACGATCCTCCTCCATCGCTGACCGATGCGGGAGCTGGCCCTCCTCCCCCATCACCACCACCCGGTGGCGATGAGTAGGCATCGTTACCTCAGACTGATGCATCGTTGACGACTTGGACCGGATTTGAATACGATTAGGTGAGTGTTCATGTATAAATTGTCTTTTATTAAACACAATTTCTTACTTTCAGACACTTTTTGTACATAACAGTAAAATATATAGCAAAATAATAGTGGAATCTGCAAATTTTGAGGGTCTTCCAGAATGTTTGGGAACGTATCCCTATTTTTCCCATAAGGCCTTCAGTTTGATATACGATCGTTCGATATACGATGGGGTTTTTAGGGACGCATCCCAATCGTATAACGGGGGACACCTGTATATATATATATATATTTGGTTATGCGGGTGTATATATGTACATGTGTAGTTGTACGTATTTCTTATTTTTTTTTTTTGAGGCATTATTTGTAATTTTTCCAATTTATATTTATTTTTATTTCTTTATTCTTTTGTGACCTACGGATGTTTCAGAAAATAACTATAAAACCTTTGGTAATTTTACCCTTGTGTGTATATATATATTCCTCATATATATTGCATTTATATTTCTTTATTTTATTTTTTTGACATATATATCATTTTGGCATCATCTATTAAATTGATTGTAAACTTTCCTTTTGAGCTTGAATTTGTAGACTCCATTTACAATTTTTGTTTTTTTATCTGCTGTTTTATTTCTTTATGTTTATTTCAGTTGTGACATATATATCACTAAGGCATTATTTTGTAATTTTTTAAGTTATATTTATTTTTATTTCTTTATTCTTTTGTGACCTGTTTACTATTCAGACAATAACTATAAAAAATTGGCTGGAAACAAGCCATTTGAATTTATGTTGAATTTCAGGCAAAGTGCCCATTTTACACCTAACAGACGAGCTTGGGATGAGACAGAGGCGTGAGACTTCTTGTAAGCACTGTACATCAACAAGCATTATGTGGGTCTTTGCTGGGACTATCCAATACAACGGAGAAGGTAGTGAAAATAACGAATTTAATTAGGGGCGGAAACTGTTCTCTTACACATAGAAAATTCAAAACATTTTTAGATGAACTTGATGCCGAGTATGGTGACTTGCTTCTGCACAATCGAATCAGTTGGTTGAGTGCCGGAAAATGTTTAGCGAGATTTTTCAAACTTCAGAAAGAACTTTCTCTCTTTTTATGGGAAGAAATAAAATGTGATATTGATCTAACTAAAAGTCTCAATGATGTCACTTTCCTTAGCTCACTAGCTTTCCTAACTGATATCACGCAGCATTTAAATGTGTTGAATATTGCTCTGCAAGGGAAAGACTAAAATATCTGTAATCTTTATAGTCATGTAGCTGGCTTTCGTAACAAGTTGCTATTGTTAAAATCAAATTTAGAAAGAAACAGTTTGACTCACTTTGAATCCTGCAAGGAACTTTTTGATGAAATGGCAGCACTTGGTGAAACTATAGATTTTAAAGTATTTGTTTCTCAGGTCGACACTCTTATTAAGAATTCTGATCTACAGAAGCTAAGGCTAACAAAGACCCTAAGATCCACTCTAAGGTTAGCCCGAGAGAAAGGAAAGAGAAGAGAAGAGAATAAGGGGTTAAGTAAGGAGGAAAACCTATCACTCGTGGGTTAACATTCATTCAGAAAAAGAGAAAAAAGACTCACCATCATCATCTGCCAGCCACTGCCGACAAGTCAGAAAAATAGTCAGAGTCAGAGATCAGAGAGATAGGAGAGAGGTGAAAGATGAAAAGAAGTAAAATAAGAACGCTTACAAACCATGCAAACACAGTCTTAACTCACTGTCGTACCATGCAAACTACAAACATGCAAGAAAAGTTAAAGACATGCAAAGTTAAGAGAGGATAAGAAAAAAAAAAAAGTGGGTTAGTTTACGCTACAAGCTACATCTACGTTCGTGTTAGTCTAATTTTTTTTTTCTTTTTAAATAATTTTATTGCTGGCATCATACACTGGCATGTCACAAGCTGGCATTTATCATCAACAGACTCATCCTCGACCACCATCCCGAGCTCCTGTTCCTATTTTTTTTTTTAAACAACGTTAATATTTTTAAAATGTCTGTCAAGACAGTTCTTAAACACATTAACGATGGTAAAGTTCACGACAGGCGCAGGAAGATTATTCCATTTATCAATTACTTTAAACAAAGAAGTTTTTAGCAATATTAGTAATGAAACGTCTGCCACACAACTTAAATCCGTTATTACAAGTATTACTATTATCAAAAGTGAACAATTTGTCAAAATTTACGTTACCAATGTTATTAATGATTTTGAAAACTTCAATAAGCTCCCCCTTAATCTCCTAGTTGAGTGAATACAAGTCTAACTCTTTAATCCTATCTTCATAAGGCTTGTTGCGCAATGACAGAATTAGTTTCATGGCACAACGCTGAACCCTTTCTAACCTATCAATATCCTCAAGCAAGTACGGGCACCAAAACTGAATGGCATATTCTAAATGAGGCCTGACTAGGGACTTGTAAAGGGGCAATCTAATATCCTTTGATTTAAATTCAAAATTACGTGCTATGAAGCTCTAACATCCTATTAGCTTTTGCGCAAGACTCCAGGCACTGGTTCCTAACCTTTAAATCCTTAGATACACGTATGCCTAAATCTACTTCCTTGTCAACGCTCGCCAACTCCCTATCATCCATCGTGTACGTGTAATTATTGTTACGAGAACCTACATGCAAAACTTTATATTTGTCTACATTAAATTGCATCTGCCACTTATCCATCCACTCCATAATCCTATTTACATCATCTTGGAGCCTATTTCTATCATCCTTGTTAAAAACCTTACCACCTATTTTAGTATCATCCGCGAATTTTGACACATTACTAGTCAATCCTAGATCTATGTCATTAATGTAAATTACGAATAGCAATGGGCCTAACACTGAACCCTGTAGGACACCGCTACCTACATCCAATCACCCCGATTCACTACCATTAACTACCACCCTCTACCTCCTAGCACAAAGCCATTCTTCTAACCAGTTAGCTACCTGACCACGTATACCATGCGCTTTGACCTTTGCAATTGATCTCCTACACGAACTGTATTGAATGCCTTTTTAAAATCTAAATAAATAATGTCAGCTGCTCTATGCCTATTGTATTCGCGCACTATTTCGTTATAAAATTCTAACAAATTAGTTAAACAAGATCTATGGCGTCGAAACCCATGCTGCTACTATTAATCAAATCTCTACTTTCTAAGTGATTGATGATACAATCCCTAACTACGGATTCCAAAAGTTTACCTACAATTGACGTTAAGCTAATGGGCCTATAATTACTAGGTACCGTGCAGTTGCCTTTTTTAAAAATGGGTGTGACATTAGCTAATTTGAAGTCTTCAGGAATAATCCCCGTTTCGAGTGACTGATTAAAAATCTTTGTTAAGGGGCCTACGATAAAGTCTTTCAAATCTTTCAAATGTCTGGGATAAAAAGTGTCAGGGCCTGGAGCCTTGCTAACTTTTAGCCTATCGATATAATGCGCAATCTCACCCTCGTAAACAGTTATTTCATCCAAAATAGTCTCACTACTAAATGGAACGATATTGTCCACATCAGGGACATTATTTACATCTTCTACGGTAAAAACTGTCGCAAAAAAGTTATTGAAAATACCCGCCATCGCCTGAGCGTCAGAAGCCAAAGCACCATTAACATCCACTAGAGGGCCTATGTTATCTTTTATCGGCTTACGATTATTAACATTCAAAAAACTTTTTGGGATTATGTTTACTATCTGCAGCTATAAGTATCTCTAAATTATGCTTGGCATTCCTAACTGATCTTTTAACGTGATGTCTAGGCACGATATATCTATTAAAGTTAGCTGCCATGCCATTGCGCTTATAAAGTCTATACACTCTATTACGCTCATTTATGAACTTGCCTATTTCCCTAGTCCACCACTTGGGCCTACCATGATTTCTAGCATGCTTGGGCCTATGAGGAATAAACTCCCTTTCAATATTCCTAAAACTTTCTTTAAACGCCACCCAATGCAAATTTGTATCATTACTCATAAATAAGTTATCCCAGTCCACTACTCTCATCCTATCCGCAAAACTATCAAAATTAGCCCTACAAAAATCAGGGACTTCTATTACGTTACTATCCTTAGTGTTTTCTATCAATAACTTAAACCTAAGAATTTGAGGATCACTACATCCTAAACTCTCGCTTACTTCTAAACCTTCAACTATATTCTCACCATTCGTCATCACCTAAACCTTCGACTATATTCTCACCATTCGTCATCACCTAAACCTTCGACTATATTCTCACCATTCGTCATCACCAAATCTAAAATATTGTCACTACGCGTTGGTTCGGTAACCATCTGTCGTAAAAAATTATCTTCCATGAACTCAATCAATCTCAAACCCTCCTCATTACCATTATCAAATGGAATTATGTGAACTTGAGGCAGATGAATTTATTATATCTTGATCAGAGACTGGAACAGAATTGTTTAAACTTTTTTCCACTGAGAAACACCCAAACATGAGAGACTTGGGATTAAAAATTATTTCAATGTTTGGAAGTACTTATATATGCGAGAGGGCATTTTCTGACATGAAATAAATAAAGTCAAAACACAGGAACAGTATGAATGACTCTACTCTTGAACAATTACTTCGACTTACAATGACAAGCATCGAAGTGGACATGCAACATTTAGTGGAGTTTAATCATCCATAGTGCTCTCATTAAACGTAAGTTGTTATTTTTTCAGATTTCAAATATCAACTGTTCAAATATTAACTAAAAAGTTTAAAAGTTTAATAAATTAAATAGGAGATATTTATATTTACATCATCTTATATATATATTTCGTTAAAAAAATTGTGGCCCACCATCTAACTCTTGTAAACATCTTGGCCCACGGCTTTATAGAAGTTGGACAGCACTGAGTTAGATAATATAGACTTCCACTCTCTTTTTATAAAGTATCACAATGATAGGACAAGAGGCCATAGCCTTAAGCTTTTTCAGCAAAGATGTAAATCACAGTTAGTACAACATAGTTTTTCAAATAGAATATAGTAAAATTCTGGAATAGCTAAGAAGAAGTTGTGAGTTCCCATACTTTGGAGACTTTTAAGAATAAACTAGATAAATTAATGACTGAAAGAGGTATTTGGTAATGACATTTTGCTGAACTGGTAATGGTGTGGAGAAGAGGTTTGTGAACCCTTCCCACATATATACATATATATAGTTTATTTTTTATTTGGGTAAATCTCATCACCCACACAGAGTGATAGGATGTAGGGAGGCAGCATCTTGGGTTAGGGAATAGGGACTACTCTCTGTCTTTATACACCACATTTAAAGAGATTTCTCTGCTGAGCGGTGCCCCCCCCATAGCACTGTGATGTATGAAAGACTCATTATGTTCACTTGCCTCATAGACACCTTTGAATGGGAGACCCTGAATGGGTGTACATTCAAATACTCTATACAGTCTTTACAGTCTCACCTACTCTTTTTATCTTAATTGTAGAGCTTGTATTATATTCAGGTTGTAGCTATATAGATATATGGCTATATAGCTCTATAGCTGTATAGATAACCATGTAATGTCTACAATTACTATAGTATGGTTGTGGTATTGATGAATGATCCACAAGATCCAAAGTTTTGAAGTTAATGTACAGCTAGTAGATGTGTGATAATCTGCAATTAGCAGAGATCAATTGGATCTTAATTTTGCATGTAACTGTATTTATGGTTTGTTAATATTAACAGTGGAGACACCCAGATAGGCCGAAGGGCCCCTAGTATGCCCACTATCAAATTTTGGCCAGGTCAGGTTTTCATAATTTTTGGTTAATATATTGCTATATACATGACCAGAAATGAAGAAATACAACTCTGAAGTAATGTACAAATAATCATATTGCTTTCCATTTGCAAAGGAAATGAAGGTTATATTTAAACAGAGCACACCAAAATACACTAGAAAAATATATTTTTTGTTTCAACTTGAGGCCATGTCATTTGCGACATAATTACCCCAGTTGCTGCATTTGTACATTATCAGACACAGCTGAAGTTGAAGACTCCAAGACAGATGGTTTTAGATGTTGTGAAGAGTTTTGAGAGGCAAGACAAGGTCCAGAATTTGCTGTCATATGCCCACCTAGACGAGATCCATGGAAGGATGACACAGCCGAGTCTGACTGTTTGATTGCCAAGTCACAGTCTTGAAACTTTGTACCATCTTCAGGCTTTTCTGAAGATGACTTGAACCGTTTATTCTTTGAGCTCGTCTTAAGGCTAGTGTTGTCAACTGGCATGTTGACTGGCCAGGCTAAGCAAGGCTTAGCCTAGCCAAAATAAATGTTCTAGTCTATGAATAATAATTTATAACAAGTAACTTATTCAACTATATATTGCTATATAGTAAAATAAATTTAGTCTCAAACTACAACTGCTGAGGTTAAATAGTTTCAACAAATAATAATGAACAGTAATATTAATAATTATAACTAAACAAAGATAGTTAAACTTAAACCTAAAGCCACAGTGATCAAGCCTTTAAAGTAAAGTTAATTTATCAACCAATGATTTGGTGCCAAAATGAAACTTTCAACAAACAAGTACAGGTAACACCGGAGTGATCCAATACTAGTCAAAATAAACAATTCCAGGATGCAGGATCAATCTCAACTGCTCTGGTTTCTGTAATAAATAATTGATTGATTGTTTGAAGTTTTATATGGAGGAGCTCAGCCAATAAGGCTATTTACATCCTCCAAGACCAAAACACCTTGTTCCAGGAGAACTTCCACTGTTCCTACATCAAGTGCTGGGTCTATTATTATTGGGATGAGACAGCAATAGAGAAAGCACACCATTACCTTTCAGTTCTGGGGCCAATTCCAGAACACTCAGAAAGGGATGAATATGAGGCCTGTTAGTACTACTAAACATGAACTGATAAAAATGGAACCAAGTACTAAGTCAACAGTAACAGCCAGATGGAGTAACTAGGAGGTAACAGATTAATAAACCTGTGGGAATGAAAATCGGTATACAATGCAAGATTTAAAACTCTCTCAACCGCCCAGATGCCACTACAAACTTGAATACTTGGTCCATAGTGAAGTGTATCAATGGGGAGAAAAACTATCCCCACCTAATAGGACTGATAAAGTAAAGTTCCTGACACCATATTGCAAAAGAGAGAATCTTAATTTTTTCCTTTGCCTAGTATAACATGGACAAAAAAGAAAGAAATGGGACAGTGTCTCTGGTAAATTACAACTAACACATAATGGGGAGAAAGCTAGTCCAATCCGGTGTAAGTAAGCCTGAAGGCCTACATGGCCAGAACGGAATCTAAATATTATAGAAGCTTTATAGTGGGAAGAAGGTACAGGCCAATTTCTTGTGCCCCAGGAAGGCTTAAACATTCCATAGAGAGTTGAGTGCCGTAATCTCTCCCATTGGGTTTTGTAATCATTTTGCACTGCCACTTTAGCTACTGCAAAACCCTCGCCTGGATGGAAATATAGCGAAGTTATAGCAGGGAGGGAATGAGCAGCCCTGGCCAGCGTATCAACCATCTCATTACCTGTAATTCCAACATGGCTCGGAACCCACTGGAAGGAAACCAGAATACCTGAAACAGAGAGGGTCTTCAGTAAAGAATGGATAGAAGTTGTTAAAGCCAGATATGTAGTGAGTGTGGGTGAGTTGATCAGGTGAAGAGAGGTCTGGGAGTCTGTAATTATTAGGACATTACAAGCATTACTTCTGGATACTAAAAAACACAATGCCTGTTGGATGGCAAATAACTCTGCTGCCTGTATACTATGATTGGGGGATAGTTTCCAGGAAAAACACCTTTTATGATTTGAAATGAAAACAGCTGATGAACAAGATGGTCCAGGCACATCTATCTTAGATCCATCAGTATAAATATACAAGTAATCTGGATACTTCTCTTCCAAGTATGCTGTGAAACACTGCACAATCACTTCTTTGGGGACAGGAGGTTCATATAAAAATGGGAGAGAGACACAGGTTGGTACCAAATGCAATCTCCAAGGTGGGAAAGAAGGGAATACTGGAACTGTAAAAAATTTAAAATGTAATTGATACTTATTAAGAAGTCCAGTTGCTCTAAAGAAGAATGGCGGCTTATTTGCCACAGTCCAGTCCACTGCAAGGATCAAAGGATAATCCACCTCAAATGACTGACGTAAGGGGTGGGAAAATGGGGAAGCCAGAATATTGAAGTACTTCCTCAGTGTAGAGAGATCTCTATCATATTGAAGGGCATGGAGACCAGTCTCACCCTGCAGGGCAATAATAGGAGTTGATGGGCGGGCACCCAAAATAAGGCGCATGCCAGAATTATGCAATGTTTCCAGTTTCTTCTTCAAGGTGAAAGAGGCTGAATCATAAACAACATCAGCATACTTTATTTTTCCCAAGATAAATGATCGGTAAAAAGTGAGAAGCGTAGATCGATCTGCACCCCATCGATGAGAGGCAACAGATTTTAACGAGTTTAGACGTTTCATACAAGATGTTACCAGGTAGTTAATATGACAAGACCAAGTCAGTCTGGGGCTGTCAAGGACCACTCCCAAAAACTGGTAGGATGTGACCATAGCTACTGGGGTGTTACTAATTTGGATAATAGGATTCACTGAAACCTTTTGATGTGTAAAGAACATAATTTTTGATTTTTCTTGATTCAGGGAAAGACCCCAGGTTCTGCACCAAGATGAGAACTTATCTGTTGCTTTTTGCAACATCTGTTGGGCTTCTAAAGGGGTGTTAGCTGCCACATAGAAAGCTGTATCATCAGCAAACTCTGATGATTGAACTGGATCAATACTTGGCATATCGGAGAGATATGCTGTGAATAACAATGGACTAAGAACTGAACCCTGGGGTACACCCTTTTTAAAGGGGAAAGGTGTTGAGTAGACATCATTAATTAGCACCTGAAATGTGCGGTTAGACAAGAAGTTGTGCAACCATCTTAGTAAACGACCATGAATCCCTAAATTGCCTAACTTATAAAGTAGCCAATATGGGAGATGGTATCAAAAACTCGACTGAGGTCAAAAATATAACAAGAACATATTTTTTCCATCGGAGAGCTTGACGTATGAAAGTTTCCAACCTCAGAAGTTGATCCACCATGCTTCTCTTCTTACAGAAACCACACTGCGAATCTCAAAAAATGTGACACATTTCAAAAATCCATAGTAACCGCTGATGGACCATCCTCTCTAGTACTTTACCCAAGCAGGATAATAAGCATATGGGATGATATGAAGATGGACTTGAAGGGTTTTTCTGTGGTTTGAGGATAGGAATCATGCTTGCCTCTTTCCATGATGAAGGATAGACCCCTGTGCTCAGGCTATCATTGAATGCTGATAATAGAAATGGCAAGTACTCCAATGGATGATGACTAAGAAAATATTTATATATATTATCCAGTCCCATTGCACCACCTCTTGTATGTTCACATTGCCTTAAGGAGAATTGTAATTCCTGCAATGTGAAGTCTAGGTTATAATCTTCATTGTAACCAAGAAATAAGGAAGACTGCATGTCCCTGCAAAATTCCTCATCTTCAATAACTGCTAGTCCCAAAAAATGAATGGAAGAAGGCCCCCAAAACTTCTGCTTTGTCATGTACATCACTTAGTATGGAACCATTTACAACAATAGGGTAAGTGAAGTGTGAATCTGTACCCTTAATGATTTTCTTAATTTGAGTCCAAACCTCAGTGGAAGGTGTAGTGAAACTGAGGTTTGAACAAAACTGACTCTATGAAATTCGCTTTGCCTGATGAATAGTACGACGAGCTATAGTAGTTGCCTTATTTAAGAGGATCTTCTTATATAGAGTTGGGTGATGAGAATAAAAATGCCGAGCCCGATGGCAGGTGGCCACTGCCACACTGCAATCCTCTGTCCACCAGCATTTGTGGTATTTAGGAACAAAATTTCCTGTTGTCTTCTTCAGTATAGAGGTACTTGTTTCCACTAATAAGGCTGTAAAGTATTGTATTTTCTCATCTAAGGATCCTTCTATAGCAGGGGCATCCGGAAGTGCTCTAGACCAAATTCTCCAATCTATGTCACGTAGTTTCCAAGTTGGACGTCGTTTATGAGGAGTGGATACTGGTGAAATTTGCAGAGCAGTGGACAGGAAAGTGGTCACTACCCAGACTTCCACCAATGGCCACAGTACAGTTAGGAGCAAACCTACCTACCTCTACATAACGAAAGATCCAATGTTGAATAACTTCCATTATTAACGTTAAATCTTATTGGGAGATCTACTGGAGTCAATAACACAAAATCTGAAGAAAGAATAAAATTAAATAAATTTAAGGCAGTTGGTATTGGAGAACCTAACATACCTGTATCCCAAGCCCTGTGTCTACTATTAAAATCACCACAAATAAAAGCTTGTTGACTGAGTTGACCAGCATAGTGTTCAATTTCTATAGTGGTTAATGAAAGGTGTGGATTGTAAACTGAGTACCGTATATCTAAAGTACCATTGTTTACTTTTAAAGATAAAGCAAGGACCTCAAGAACTCTTGCTGGAAAGGGACGGAGAGGTAATGGTCGAAAGCACAAATCTGAACGAATCAGAAATAGCAAACCCCCACCCCCTCGGCCAACCCTATCTACTCTGATCTGAGTATAATTAATAAAAGTAGGCTGGCATCTAGAGGTTAACCAGGTCTCACAAACTGCCACTAAATGAGGTTTTTTGGTGTAAATAAAAAGTTTAAATTCTGACAAGTTAGATTGGAGACTGCGGGTATTCCACTGAGCAAACAAGAGGTTAGAAACCTTTGAATATAAAATGTTAAATGGGTTTGCGAATTTGGACATGATGTTTCTGTTTGGGTATAGGCTTAGGTTTCAGTTTATCAAGGAATTTTGTCAGCTAGTCAGTTTTGAGGTCAGTGTGAAAAGCGTCATTAAATAAAGAAACAAAATTAGATAATGTACTCAAAGTCTTCTTGGAGAGACTACTACCAC
Organism: Bathynomus jamesi; assembly: GCA_023014485.1. NCBI lineage: Eukaryota > Metazoa > Arthropoda > Malacostraca > Isopoda > Cirolanidae > Bathynomus > Bathynomus jamesi. The sequence continues at coordinate 141,114 of JAJOZX010003548.1, read as the reverse complement.
TCTGAAGGGTGAAGCTGAATAAACTTAAATATAGAACTTTAATGATGTCTGATGGCAGAGCCATAGGTCCAAAAGGGGTAGAGGGTTCAGGGACCGCAGCCCTACCATCCACCCCCACCCCAGGTGGCCCCTGGGACATTGCCATAGTCGAGCCAGGTCTTCCTCTCACAACCCCACTCCAAGAATTCTGAAGGGGGGGTGGAGAGAGATCCACCACATCCAAGCCTTGAGTCTCCTCTCTGGACATAATAAGTTTTGGTAGAACAGGAAAGTCATTACTTTTAAATATTCTTTCTGAGACTACAGTAGAGTCCTGATTTCAGAGAACAGATCTAGCTTCACTATAAGAGAGATTAGATGTAAGTTTGAGCCTCTCTATTTCCTGTGCTGTTCTAAAGTAGGAACAGCCACTGAAGCTAGCTGTATGGGGACCTGAACAATTGGCACAAATTTTAGTAGTCTTTGAACAAGAGGAGACAACATGACTTCCAGAGCAATAAACACATCTCACTGTTTTTGACCTACAAGACTTAGCCATATGACCAAATACCTGGCATTTAAAACATTGAATTGGATGTGGAATAAACTGATGAACTCTATATGGTATATAAGCTATATAGATCTTTACTGGAAGAACTTGTGCATTGAAAGAGACTTTAACCTGTTAAATTGGAACATATGTTCAACCTATTCTTTTTGTAAGTCTACTGACATTTGCTACTGGATAATCATTATGAATTAACTCATCCTTAATAGCTAGTAGATCTTCCTCCAAATCTATAGGTCCTATAACACCATGCACAATATGAGTGTCATTAACTAAAGAACAATCCACCTCCTATGGGCCCAACTTCCAGAGAGTTCCCAAAAACTAGGTAGGAAGGGCAAAGGTAGTTTTTATTTGTACCATGCCAGAGCATCTCTGGAAGACTGGTGCCTACATACCCAACCCATGGAAAGGTGAATCCCTTAGTGCTAAGCTAAAGACCAAAGGTCTTGACGCAAAAGAGATATCTTGTTTCTTGGGAGTAATTCTATATAAAAAGGATGTCCTCACTGGGTCTGAAAGCTCTGAATCTATACGGGCCATAGGCCCAGTAGTAGGAGCCCAGCTAGGCACAACATTATCTAGTTCCTGGAGACCAGATTGGGGAGAAACATCTCCTCCAACCACACCAGCATCACAAGGCCCATCCACCTCTCTACTCCAAACCTTTGGTGAGGGTGAACGCAAAGGAGAATGAGCCCGAATAACCGATGGAGCAAGAGAGACCTCCTCCTCTGAATCAGATTCATGCAACCTCTTACTTCGCAACCTTTCGAGATCCGAACTGGCAGCCATATCGTAACCAAGCGAATCCCCAGAACTCAGGCTAGGCCGAGGACCCCTAACACAATGGACCTATCCTATTCAGAGACTAGGAGGTTACAATTAATAAGTGATAAAGTCTATCAGGGTGTAAATTGTATAACCAAGCTTAAACTAACTGGTTTCAGTAATCTAATTTAAACTCTTTGTTTTCAAGCAATTCTAAGTACGTCCTATAACTACGAAGGTTAACCCTTCTCAATAAATAATTTTAACTTTTTGTTTACAAGCAATTCTAGGTATGTCCGATTACCACCACGAATGTTCCGACCTTCACAGTAATTTTGTACGACCCGACGGGTTCATACACAATGAAAAATGTCGTAACTGCAAAATAAAATAATGTAAATATTTATACAATATGTTACAATGGTCATAAAATTCCACGTGCCTAATCAGTTCATCGTAACTAATATAATTTTCCTTATTAGGGGCCGTTCAAAAATTACCTAACATTATTTTTGCTAAAACTTGACACCCCAGATCCCCCAGGAACGCTCTGTAACGCTAGACCAGGCATCCACTATTAGATGTTATGTAACACTTCCCCCAGCCCACCTGCCACAAGTTACGGAGCGTTACAGAGGGGGGGGTCAGGTTTTAGCAAGTTACATAATTATTGAACGGCGCCTAATATAACAATAATCTTTATTCAGAAAGAACACACTACATAAGATATACATTACATCCATACTGGTTTAAGAAATGTTGAGATTAACTTTTAATTTTTGTAATTTAATTGCAATATTCTTATCTGAATATGCCGTTGGGAAGCATGAAAGTTTTTCAGGCAAAAAATTATAACTTAATTAAAAAGAAAAAAAATGAATAGAAATACACTTAAGAATTTTACATCTCCGAGCGTTTGCTCATTTTAGTGCCACACGGTTAATTTCATCTCGTAAATCGTTCCTTCTATTACCCATTGATTTTTTAGACGTGTTTTCCCGTTTATTTTTCTCGAGGTTCAGTTATCGCATGTGGTTTTTTCCGTCAAGATCTTGTGGGAAAGGTCTTTTTTTTCGATTGGTTATTTTCCATGCAAGTTTTACCAATTAAAAATTTAGGTTGTTATAGCACCCCACCCTATTCGGCGGACCGTTATGCCAGAGGCAGATAACGGAAAGGACCGCCCCAAAAATTATATTCTTGAACCCTAAAATTCCCGCCTACCAAGATTATTTAACCTCGAGCAAACCCTTGTTCGTGGTTGTTACAAATTTGTGGGCTTCAGCCCACTGTCACCCTCGGGCACCTGTGATCTGTTCATGCGATTCTGTGGGCCTCAGGTCAAGGTCCCCCTCGTGCACCCGTTATGAAAAACCGATACGTGTGGGTAGTCTGGGGCTAACGAAAATGGTCCACTGAGTAGGTAGGTAGTTAATCTAACAATTATTAAACTATGTCAATGACTGGGTGGATCAAACCAATCGGTTGTTGACCAGAGATAATCTTCACACTAGTATTTATATACTGTGTGATAAAGCGTACTTGGTAGTATTGAAACAATGACACTACCAATCAACCAACCAAGACAAAAAAGCTGGGGGGGAAAGGCTGAACAAAGGACATACGGGAACATGGGAGCGAAGGGCTTGAAACTGAACAAAGGAGAAAGTGCGCTCAACTAAATTAAGCAAATAGAAGAAAGACTCGTTTAAGAAAATCAGGCTTAGCTAGTGACGAAAATAGGTTTTTCTAGTGTATTTCATGCTGTTTCAATTCAATCTGACCTTCATTTAACGCGCAAATGCACCATTATGGAGATCCCCCCCCCCCGATGGCGTTGAAGAAGAGGGAAATTGTGGGCTAAAAAGGCCAGAATCAATTGAAACAGCATGAAATACAGCAGAAAAACCTATTTTCGTCAGTAATATTCACGGCAAAAGTAACCTAACCTAACTTGGTGCTACTTACCTGTCCGGGTCCCGACAATGACCCAATCTTACCTTTCCGCGTATAATCGCTTATGGCGTTAGATACCACAAAGGTTAATTGAATGCCCGGTTAGGTCAACTGTATGCCCTTGACAATAGATTAGGTTAAGTCGTGATATTTTCATTAACACGTCGACTGCCATGGCATGCATACTGTATTGGCGTAGCGTGAAATGTTTGTTTAATTCTTGTGGCTCTTGAGAAAAATTTTATTTAGTTAAAAATATTTGTAAGGAGAAAAATAAATATTTACCTTTAGAAATGTAAATAAAAACTCAATGTAGTCATTTTAATATATAAAAATGGATCTTTTTGCATCACAATGAAAACAAAAGGTATTTAGAATGCTTAGGCTTATTTGGTGTGGTAGGATTCAAAATATTCGAAGCACATAAACGGTTCTTTGTCGCATGCAGGGCAATACATAGAATAGGGTCTCTTTCCCGGGATCCAAGCTGTTTTTATTGGATTTGAAAACCCCGGAAATTGGACAAATATCCCGGGAAATCCCGAAATTTTAAAATTACTTAATTTTTAGCTAAATTATGATAAACCTGCTGCTAAATTATGCTAAATCGCCTAAAATTATGCTAGACCTGTTTCCATTTTATGCTAAAAATATGCTAAATAATTATTTTCATTTTATGGGCTATTTTTAAGGAAGAAAATACACAAAAATGCTAATTTTCTTCATTTTAGTCAGTTTAGCTTCTTTTATCATAAACTCTGAATCAAAAAGAAGAAAAAATGGGTTTAAAAAATTGTGGAGAAAGATATAATTTTCTGTATTCTTTCTACATCAAAAATAAAAAGGCATACTAATGTCACTCACTAAATCATCATAATACATGAAACCATTCTTATTTCCTGAATTGGTAAACTCAATTCAAGTATTACAATGCAAAAGTGATCATCTAGGCATAAGTAATTGGTTATCCCAATTTTAAAAGGGTATTTTATCACTGAACAATAAAAAAAAATTACCGTTCTCTTAAATATACAACCATTTCTTGGATTTCCCGGGATCCCGGGAATTGGCTTCATTTTTCCGGGAATTCCCGGGATTTCCCGGGATGAAGAAATCTGCATATAAGGAGAAACCCTAATAGAGACATATCATACTTCTGTCTTTTTCTTCCTTCACTTCTTCCTCCTTCTTTCGTGTTTTTGGCGTAGCATAACTGGCATGATCGTCTAATACTTTTTCCAGTTTCACCATATGTTATCTTTAGTACGTTCACATTCTGACACGGGTTTTGAATAGCGTATTGGTTCTGTCTGAATCCCCAAAATGGCCATGGTAATCTGCTCTCGGAATTTTCTTATTTTCATTTTCTTACCTGTTGCTGTATTGAGTACAACATGTGCATTTACAAGGGATATTCCTAGTAGTAATTCGATTGCTAGTTTTCGATATCATTTGATTCCTTTCCTCAATGTAGTTGCCATGTAGTTGCAATGTAGTTGCAATGTAGAAGCCATCTGATCTGAAAAGTCGATTCCTACTTTTCCCTTGTTGTTATACGCAATTACTACTAAAGGTTTCTTCTTTATCTTTCTACGTTTAGGCCTTGAAGATCCTTCATTTTCTTCCTCTGTCCCTTCATCTTCCCCCTCTGTCCTTGAAGTGGGTGAATCAATCATTGTGGGACAATGTTTTGGTGGAAACCATCCGAACTTCCCTGACATCTCTCCATTTGAAAACCACAATGCCATTTTGCTCTTCACGTGCTACCATTTCTTTTTGTAATTTAGCATTCATAACTTTTGGTGGCATGTTTCTCTTATTTGCTCGGACAGTTCCAACCAGATGCGTGCGCTTACTCAATAAAGATCTTGCTAGCTCATAGCTAGTATAGAAATTATCAACATATAAAGTCCTTCCCTCATTCAATAGTTTTAACGATAAATTCTCTCAAACTTAAACAACTTTTATCGTATTTATGAGCTTTAGTGGGAATAAACTGGCGGAAGATTAGCCTTCCCCTCCAAGGAATGTGTTTCATCAATGACTACATCACTGCCTGGACAAAATACATCTTTAAATTTTTTATGAAATAGATCGAGGAGTGACTGAACTTTTCCTAGACGGTCTCCCTCATTTATGCTTATTTTTTATTTTATTGGGTTCAGAATCCCAGCTGAGCTGTGAATGGCCAAGCTCTGAAAGGCCAGTTCAACCTACAGCCCAAGTTAAGCTAGACTAAAAACTTAGGACTTGGAGGTCCTATTAGGTCCTACCTCAGGGTTGTTGACTCGATGTGGGCCTACCTTAGGCCTCAGTTGCATAAAATTAAGATAAAAAACAAAAGAGACACTATTTATGGTCTTTCTAAACCTTGCAACAACAACACAACTTGCACCATTGCACGATGCAACAATCTTGTATCTAAACAACCAAACTGAATTGCAAGAGAGCTCTCTATAAGACCACGCCCTGTAAGTGTCGCATTCAACAAACGAGTAGCAAGGACGCGCAGTGCCCCAAAAAATTATGCCACAAGAGTGCCCAAACAATGATGCCACAAGAGCCCAAAATGCTAGCTCTAAATTAAGTGAATTTTTCACTAACCTTACAATTTGAGATGGATATATATATATATATATATATATATATATATATATATATATATATATATATATATATATACACCTTAACTTAATATATACAAGCAATGCTGCATCAATCAGCTTAGTCATCATATCACCTTGGGACAACAATGGCTCTTCCTCTTCTAGATTTTCTAACAATGCTTTCATTATTCACAAAGTGCACGAATCGCAAGAGTAACTCAAAACGATTCCTGCAATTTTATTTTTATAAAGAGGACTTGTTTTCCAATAAGATGAAATGTTTCCCATCTTCACCAGTCCCATCCAGAGTAACAATCCAAGGAATTTCTTCATTTCATCAGCATATCTGTTGCTTTCCATTGCAGGGATCTTGAATAACGTTTTCTTGTCTCTGAAGCAATGGACTACCCAGCATATAAATTTGTTTGCTCTACCATCAAATTTATAACTTCTTCATCTACAAACATTTTGAAAACATCTTGTTGGATGTCAACAAGCAAACCAGATTTACCAGTAAAGTTGAAATCTGACTGCCTTCCTTTGAACTCTTCCCATTTTATCTTATCATTACCAGGGGGCACCTCTAACTCATCTTCACTAATTTCCAGTGGTGTAGTGCTAAATAAAGAAGTGAGGGAACGCATTTTGAAAGTGTTACTCAGATGCGGGGGGGACAATGGCGAGCGCGGCGAGCCCATACAGCTGGGGGTCCGGGGGCACTGTAAGTCCCCCGGGAAATCTTTTGAAATCTGACCAATTTCAGGGATATTTTGAGGTCATATGCACTGGATATTAGAATATATTCCAAGGTTGAAGATGCAGTATTTCCATGTCATTAGATATATGACATCCAGTACGATCAATAAAAATAGCTAACAACTGGAATGATTAACTGAAAAAAGTTAACAACTGGTACGCCGTGGTGACTGTTTCATCAGATCTTTATAGGCTAGCATTGCCTCAGTCGAAGCTAAAGAAATGAAACAGTTAATGATTCTTTCTCATATTTCTTCTAGGGGTGGGAATTAAAATTTCATGACGTTAGAGATTTGTAAGTTCGGATTTATTTGAAATAGTGAGGGAACGCCGTTCCGTCTACCAAAAAAAGTAAGGGAACGCCGTTCTCACGCGTTCCCACAGCACTACACCACTGCTAATTTTATCTTGTTCATCTAAAATCATATTATGGAGTCTAGCGCCTAAATTATTTGTAGCCTGACAATCTTCATCATATGATGAATTCTCTTCGTGTGGTTCGTAAGTGGGATCCATCGTGTCATCTTCAAAGCTATCAGATTCAGAGTTACCAGATAGCAAATATTTTCTTGCGGGAAATTGAAAATAAAACGTGAACGTAGATCTGCGTAATTCGGGTGCTATGCAAAGCAACTGAATGCAAATTTCCTCTGTCCTACTTATACGTATGACATGGCCAAGGAGAAAATTGTCATACATATGTATATGACATGGCTCTCAGGAAATATTCCTCTGTCATACACATGCGTATGACACGGCCACAGAGAAAATTGTCATACATATGCATATGCATATGACATGGCCCCCAGCAAACAATAGTTGAAAAAAAAAAGAAGGCGCTTTAGCATTCCTTCAATCAAGAATTTTTTATTATAATTTAAATTAAGAAGGTTCTCTATACGTAATGCATCCATTCACTGGAAAAAAAAATTGGCCCCGGGGTGACTTTTATTCATATTGCTCTGGCAGTCAACGTATTAAAACTAACGAAAATAACACAACTTAACCTAACCAATTGTCAAGGGCATACAGTTGACCTAACCGGATATTAAATTAACCTAACCGGGCATTGGTACCCCATAATGAATTCGGGGCCCGGAAAGGTAAGTAGTACCCCTAACCTAACCTAGGCCTAGATGACGTCCCACTCGGACTGGGAGCTCCCACCACAGACAGCCATTCTAAAGCGACTGTTGAATTCAAATTTCAGCCGCCGGCCCGCCGGACCTGAGCGGGAGTATCACGTGACAATGGGGCAGCCGCTGATTGGCTAATGATAATAACATGACTACATACGTCACAGGACGAGATGGTTTGACTAGTGAATAATGGTGCCAAAATTTAATAATTTCGAAAGTAAATATCTCGATAAATAGGAATTTCCGCCAAAATTAGTGTAGAATAAAGTATTCTTGTTTTTTCTTTTTCGCTCTATCTCGCTGTATAAATATCAATATCGAGTTTGGCGGGTGTGTTCTACCGAATCTTAACCACACTCGGTAAGTGTAAGTGAACCGTTGTATTTCTAAGCCCCAGTTTAGTGATAGCAGTTTAAACTAGGTCCAGTTAGATTAGGCCTACATTGTGGTCTAAGATCTAGCATCAACTCGTAGTTTAACAAAGGCTACGGTAAATTACCCTAACCTAATTTGATGAGGAATCCTACTGTGGCCCTCAATTTATTCTACCCGCTCTAAACCATTTCTGGAATCTCTAGGCTGACCCTACAAGGCTAGGCTTAACCTACTCTGCAATTAGACTGGAGATGTTATGGGTGGGTTAATTGGGGACCAATTATACCGAGCATTTTTCACACCCGTGATCTGTTCTTGCGATTCTGTGCCCTTCGAACAAGGCCACTCCGATAAAACTCGCATGGAAAATAACCAATCGAAGAACAAGACCTTTGCCCCAAGATCTTGACTTTTGAAAAGAACCAGATGCGGTAACAACCTCTAGAAAAATAAACAGGAAAAACACGTCCAAAAAATTAATGGGTAATAGAGGGACTTGGCTGAATGAAGTGAAAATTTATATTATAAAATATACGTTTATTTGGAATTGTAAAGTTTATGATGTCAGCCATGTATTTGGAAGTGACACCACAATTACAGCATTAATATTAATATGCGAGCAGGGCCGTTTTTAGCCATTAGGAGGCCCTAAGCAGTATACCCATTTGAGGCCCCACCCCTCCATCCACCAACTCACGCCTTACTATGATATAAAAAAAATAATGCAATTATCAACTACCAAACAATTACTAATTCTACGATACAATCGTGTAATAGCTAACAGTTATACAGAACAGTTTGTATCTTCAAAATTTTTGCCTCCTAGATTTTTTCTGGGCGAAATCATCAATAACATCATCATATGAAATCTCCCTGCCAACGTCCTGGTTCATTTATGATGCCAAGGCCACTGAGGCGATCCTGCCCCATTGATGATCTGGGGTAGTTCTTGATTAGCTTCATCTTAGAGAAGCTCATCTCGGCTGACGCTACTGTCACAGGTAGAGTGCAGGCAATTCTTAGTGCAACCCAGAGATTGGGGTATAGTTCCTCCAGTTGCTTCTGATGAATGAAGGAGAGAAGCTCCAATGCAGTCATGTTGTGTGAAGGTAAAGTCGGCAAGTTCTTAATTTCGAGGGCCAGTTCTCTTCCATCAATGTCAGAGTCAGCTCCAGAGCTCAGTATCTTAGAGAGCTTTTCACACTTGCAGGACAAGTCTTCCTTGTTCATTGTGGTGAAGTTTAGGAGAACCCCAAATATGTCCCTCACATCATCTAATGTTTTGAATCTCTCATTTATTGACCCGATGGCACAATCCACCACCACATTGAAAAATTTGACTTCCAGCCTCTTTAAGGCTTCTGTAAATGGTTCGTGAATCTGAGCCTCTTCTCCTTCAGCACAGCCTCCACATTCATTTCCTCACATATGTCCCTAGCTACGACTTGTGTTGCAACAAAACCTGTGTTTCTGTAGCTGGTGAGTGAGTCTTTTGTTTTTGTGAGGAGGTTGACTGCCACATCAAACTGCATTGTAGGAGACTGCAGAAGTTTGCTCACATGTTAACTGCATGAAGAATGTCATACCATACTACTGTGCAAATCTGAAAGCGATAAGACCCTACCTCCTCTGCAAGTGCTTGTGCTTCAGTCCTGGCTATGGCATCTGTGGCATTGTTTCTGACTTCCAACAGGGCCTCTCTGATGTTGTGGCTCTGGTATCGCACAGCCTCAATGCTCTTAAGCCGGCTCTCCCACCTGGTTTCACTCCAAGACTTGAGTGTTATGTTCACGTGCTTCTTTAAGATTGTCCATCTCTGTGTAGCTGCTGCAAAAAGGTTATACAATTTTTGTACGTTGCCAAAGAAGCTGATGGCATCTGTGGAAGCTTTAGGTGCATCAGCCACTACATTCAGAGTGTGAGCTCCACATGGAACACAGAGTGCAAGACAGTTCTTCTCTAATAACCTTGCCTGAACACCTTTGTTCTTGCCCTTCATGTTCGCTCCGTTGTCATATGACTGTCCTCTGCAGTCATCAAAGTGAATATTCAGTTCATATAGTCTCTTCAGAATCAGAAATGATAAACCCAGGCCTGTACTTCCTGAAGCCTCAAGAAAGCCCAAGAAGTATTCTTTTATTTCTGGTATTTCACCCATTTTAACAGTTCTGATAATAATCGACATCTGTTCTTGGTGGCTTATGTCTGGAGTGCAGTCTAAAATGAGTGAGTAATATTTAGCTTGTTTTATTTCTGCAACAATGGCATCCAAGATCTTCTTCTCTAATAACCTTGCCTGAACACCTTTGTTCTTGCCCTTCATGTTCGCTCCGTTGTCATATGACTGTCCTCTGCAGTCATCAAAGTGAATATTCAGTTTATGAAAATAAAAACCCACTCTAATAGACAGAGTTTATTTCCACAACAGTTTCTGTATCCACCCGAGGAGGATGTCAGTGGGCGTCGAAACTGTTGTGGAAATAAACTCTGTCTATTAGAGTGGGTTTTTATTTTCATATTTTGACCTTCACGTAGAAAAAAGTGAAGTTTTTTGCATGAATATTCAGTTCATCTAGTCTCTTCAGAATCAGAACTGATAAACCCAGGCCTGTACTTTCTGAAGCCTCAAGAAAGCCCAAGAAGTATTCTTTTATTTCTGGTACTTCACCCATTTTAACAGTTCTGATAATAATCGACATCTGTTCTTGGTGGCTTATGTCTGGAGTGCAGTCTAAAATGAGTGAGTAATATTTAGCTTGTTTTATTTCTGCAACAATGGCATCCAAGATCTTCCCACTAATGGACCCAATGAGCTAATTTTGAATGATGTTTCCTAGGTAACTTGAATGACTATATTGGCCACTTTCGACTCTGCTGATGTGTTGTTTCATCACTGGATCAAATTTGGCAAGCAGCTCAACCTCCTTCAAGAAGTTGCCATTATCTCGATTGTACAATGTAGAGGAAGACCCCCTGAAAGCAAGGTTTCTCTCTGCCAGTGATTGGATTATACTTACAAGACGTGTGAGAACTTCTCGCCAGCGTCTTCGCTGTACCTCCATTAATGACATTTCAGTTTGGTCAATGGTCCTCCCAGTTTTTAGCCGCAGTTCCAGATCCTTCCATGTTGCCATGTTATCTGCATGTTCTGAACTATTTTCATGGCCTTTCAGAAGCGAACCAACGTTTATCCAGTCTGAAAGTCCATCCGTAATTAGTTTGTACGACTTCCTTGAAAACAACTTGCAGCAGAAGCCATAAAGAGCATCACTCCTTCTAGAGTACATCAGCCAGCTTCGCTATATTTTTTCCCCATTAATTAATGTTCTGTACATGTAATGGTGATGAAAGCTTCTACCGTCCTCTCTTTGAGGGAATGTGAAATCTGGACTGATTTGAAATGGTCCTCGAGACACCAGATCTGTCTTCAAGGCATCTGACAGGACAACTGGCCAGTCATACGAATCAAGCGGTGGAGCAGGTCTTGGTTCTTGTTGCTGAGTAGAAATGCCTGTGTGTGGTGTTTGAAGCTGAACAGAAGATGGGCCACTTGTTGGTTCATCAGGCTCTACTTCTACTGGTGTTTGAGGTTGCATAGAGCAGTGGTTCCCAACCGGTTTTGGCTTATGGCCCCCTTAGGAACCTTATTTTTTCCTGTGGCCCCCATAAGCATTATTTTCAGTAGGTAATATGCAGATTAACTCTATTTTACAAAAACAAATATATATAAAGGATATTAAAACAACTATTTGTATTCAGGTACAATATATTTGTCACATAGGACTATAAACATAACAAAAACTAAACAGTGGCTAACAAAAATTTGCAGTTATTTACTTATATTATGTATTAATTATAAAAAAATATAATCAAAAGAAATACTGTACTTATAGCAATCTATTATAAATTAAAAAAACTAGTAAAATTACTACAACTTCGCAATATTAGGGTAAACAAATAAGAGCTACTTACACACTACAGCGACGATCCACGTGGTAAACAGACTGTAAGGATTTCAACCTGAAGTATTTTTATCAAGTCAACAACGCTGCCAGGCGCATAACGATCAAGCGCACAATAAGCTTGTAAGATGCAAAATATTTGTTTACAGATAAATTCAAATTCTATTATAAAATATCTAAAAAAAAGGAAAATATATGTATTAATAATTTTTTAAAATGTAATTCAACTACATAAATTAAAATTATCTATTGGCCTAACTATAATTTAGGCTTCAATAGGTTGAGTCCCGTGGCCCCCTTCATGGAGTCTGTGGCCCCTCTAAATCTTAACATTTTCCTGTGGCCCCCTTCAAATGTGCCATGGCCCCCAGGGAGCTATATGGCCCCCGGTTGGGAAACACTGGCATAGAGGATGGTCCTGCTGTTGGCTCATGATGCTCATCAGGCTTTGCTGAGGATGGCTTTTCCAAATATTTCAGTAGTGCTCCTGAGAAGAACATAACATTACATATTCTGTTAATTTTTGCTAAAATACTCTTTCTTATCTTGTTTGATAATTAATTGATCTATGTGAACAGAATTTGAGGCAATGTGATCCATTAAATTTCACATTTCGAAATATTATAAATATTAGAGAGACAGCTTACTCTACACGATTCCTGAGGACTTGCCTAGCTTGATGGTCTACCTAACCTAGTTGCCTGAACTGTAATCATAAGAATATACAAGTGGCACATCTCGCCTGTGCTACTGGAAAGCTTCTCCTCTATTTTCTTCTTTTTATGTTTTTCAGCTCCTGATGGATAATGTCGTTTCATTTTCCAAGATGCACGAAGTCACATCTAGTTAACCACAACTAATCTGCTAAATAATAATAATCATGATGATGATGATGATGATGATGATGATCTACAGATCTACAGAAGCTAAGGCTAACAAAGACCCTAAGATCCACTCTAAGGTTAGCCCGAGAGAAAGGAAAGAGTAGGGGGGTTAAGAGAAGAGAATAAGGGGTTAAGTAAGTAGCAACACCTATCACTCATGGGTTAACATTCATTCAGAAAAAGAGAAAAAAGACTCACCATCATCATCCGCCGACCATTGCCGACAAGTCAGAAAAATAGTCGGAGAGAATAGGAAAGGGGTGAAAGATGAAAAGAAGTAAAATAAGAACACTTACAAACCATGCAAACACAGACTTGACTCACAGTCATACCATGCAAACTACAGACAAGCAAGTAGAGAGTTACAGACATGCAAGTAAGGAGAGAATAAGAAAAAAAAGTAGGTAAAGTTAAACAAAAAGTGGGTTAGTTTACTCTACGAGCTACATCTACGTTCATGTTAGTCTAATTTTTTTTTTTTAAATTTTATTGCTGGCATATCACACGCTGGCATGTCACAAGCTGGCATTAATCGTCAACAGACTCATCCTCGACCACCAACACCAGAGCTCCTGTTGCTAATTGTTTTTTTAAATTTTAAACAACGTTAATATTTTTAAAATGCCTATCTAAACGGTTCTTAAACATATTAACGCTGGTAGAATGAACGACTGACGCGGGAAGATTATTCCATTTATCAATTATTTTAAACGTAAAGTTTTTAGTGATATTAGTAATGAAACGTTTACCACGCACCTTAAATCCGTTATTACGAGTATTGCTATTATCGAAAGTGAACGCTTTGTCAAAATTTACGTTATGAATGTTATTAACGATTTTGAAAACTTCAATAAGCTCCCCCCCTTAATCTCCTAGTTTTGAGTGAATGCAAGTCTAACTCTTTTATCCTATCTTCATAAAGCTTGTTGCGCAATGACGGAATTAGTTTCGTGGCACGACGCTGAACCCTTTCTAACCTATCAATATCCTCGCGCAAATACGGACACCAAAACTGAACGGCATATTCTAAATGAGGCCTGACTAGGGACTTGTAAAGGGGCAATATAATATCCTTCGATTTAAATTCGAAATTACGCGCTATGAAGCCTAATATCCTATTAGCTTTTGCGCAAGACTCCAGGCACTGGCTCCTAACTTTTAAATCCGTAGATACGCGTACGCCTAAATCTACTTCCTCGTCAACGCTCGTTAACTCTCTATCATCCATCGTGTACGTGTAATTATTGTTACGAGAACCTATATGCAAAACTTTACATTTGTCTACGTTAAATTGCATCTGCCACTTATCTGTCCACTCCATAATCCTATTTACATCGTCTTGGAGCCTATGTCTATCGTCCTCGTTAACAACCTTACCTCCTATTTTAGTATCGTCCGCGAATTTTGACACGTTACTAGTCAATCCTACATCTATGTCGTTAATGTAAATTACGAATAGCAATGGGCCTAACACTGAATCCTGTGTAACACCGCTACCTACATCCAACCACCCCGATTCACTACCATTAACTACCACCCTCTGCCTCCTAGCACGAAGCCATTCTTCTAACGACCAGTTAGCTACCTGACCGCGTATACCGTGCGCTTTGACCTTCGCAATTAATCTCCTATGCGGAACTGTATCGAACGCCTTTTTAAAATCTAAATAAATAACGTCAGCCGCTCTATGCCTATCGCATTCGCGCACTGTTTCGTTATAAAATTCTAACAAATTAGTTAAACAAGACCTATGGCGTCGAAACCCATGCTGACTACTATTAATCAAATCTCTACTTTCTAAGTGATCGATGATACGATCCCTAACTACTGATTCCAAAAGTTTACCGACAATTGACGTTAAGCTAATGGGCATATAATTGCTAGCTACTGCGCAGTCGCCTTTTTTAAAAAATAGGCGTGACGTTAGCTAATTTGAAGTCTTCAGGAATAATCCCCGTTTCAAGTGACTGATTAAAAATCTTCGTTAAGGGGCCTACGATAACGTCTTTCAAATCTTTCAAATGTCTGGGATAAAAAGCGTCAGGGCCTGGAGCCTTGCTAACTTTTAGCCTATCGATATAATGCGCAATCTCACCCTCGTAAACAGTTATTTCATCCAAAATAGTCTCGTTACTAAATGGAACGATATCGTCCACCTCGGGGACATTATTTACGTCTTCTACGGTAAAAACTGTCAGAAAAAAGTTATTGAAAATACCGGCCATCGCCTGAGCGTCAGAAGCCAAAGCGCCATTAACATCCAGTAGAGGGCCTATGTTATCTTTTATCGGCTTACGATTATTGACGTATTCAAAAAACTTTTTTGGATTATGTTTACTATCCGCAGCTATAAGTATCTCTAAATTACGCTTAGCATTCCTAACTGATCTTTTAACCTGACGTCTAAGCTCGATATATCTATTAAAGTTAGCTGCCGTGCCATTGTGCTTATTAAGTCTATACGCTCTATTACGCTCGTTTATGAACTCGCCTATTTCCCTAGTCCACCACTTGGGCCTACCACGATTTCTAGCGCGCTTGGGCCTACAAGGAATAAACTCCCTTTCAATATTCATAAAACTTTCTTTAAACGCCACCCAATGCAAATTTGTGTCATTACCCAAAAATAAGTTATCCCAGTCCACTACTCTCATCCTATCCGCAAAACTATCAAAATTAGCTCTATGAAAATCAGGGACTTCTATTACGTTCCTATCCTTAGTGTTTTCTATCGATAACTTAAACCTAAGAATTTGAGGATCACTACATCCTAAACTCTCGCCTACTTCTAAACTATCGACTATATTTTCGCCGTTCGTCATCACCAAATCTAAAATATTGTCACCGCTCGTTGGTTCGGTAACTATCTGTCGTAAAAAATTATCCTCCATGAACTCAATCAATCTCAAACCCTCCTCATTACCAGTAAAAGTCTCGTAATTAACATTAGGGCAGTTAAAGTCTCCGACAATTATACTATTCCGATTGTCAATAAAGTTACCAAGAAGTGAGTAAAATCTAGTATCGATATCGAAGGGTTGAACGGAAGGTCTATAAACAACAACAAAATTAAAACTAATACTACGCGCCTTAACTTCAACGCATATCGCATTAATTGCTGCCGGAAAATCTATCTTAACCTCGATAGCCACCAAACCTGTGTAACCTATCATTAGTAAAGAGTTTAAAACCCGGTATATCAAGTTCCCCCAACAAGTCCCGAGTGACAGTATTTGGTATTATTATAGTATTACACCCGTCTAACGTCCAGCAATGATTATATATTCATTAAGTAGACTTTTTAATTCTAAGACACTTTTCTTCTATAGCGTTTCCATCGCAAATGCTTCGTTTTCGAGATATAAAAATTTTTTTGGGTGTGTATCTAGTGTGTGTTCGTACGTTCGTTTGGTGTACGTGCGCGGCTGACCGTTACATGTCTGCCCAATCACTACGTTCCATCCATTTCGAATTTGAATTACTTTGCTATCGGAAATTCAGGGCCGTAACTAGGGTTTAGAAATTAGTGAGGTCCAGATTTTTTTCGAGCGCGGTGGGACGAGCAAAATTCAGACCAAAATGACATCTACAAACACAACCCAAGCTATACACTAAACACAAAACACAAAACGCTCGACGCTCCCTCTTTTCAAAAGAAAAGCGGTAATATGCGTTTTATACACGGAGAACGGTTCAGTCTTTTTTTTTTTAGAAAATAATTACCGAGGTCCGGACCTCGGTGACCTCATAGGTAGTTACGGCCATGATCGGAATGGCTTCGTGTGACACGTGCTCGTTCGATTATTACCGCTGTATTGTCGCTTTCTACGAAAATTTAGAAAAAAGTGTTGAGTTTCTGCGTGCTCACGGTGTTCTACCGACAGTAATGAAGTTAGGTTAGGAGAGGTTAGGTTTGGTTAGGTTAGGATAGGTTAGGTTAGGATAGGTTAGGTTAGGTTAAGTTAGGATAGGTTAGGTTAGGTTAGGAAGGTTAGGCCAATTTTGAAGGTGAAATTTATGTTTTTCCTATGGTTTTTGATGTGTTTTGAACGAATTTGACCTTCAAAACCGTCGGAAATGACTCGTTTTCTGTGATTTCCCCCACCCGAGAACTCCCGGTTCCCACCAGGGTGCCCCCAGATTGCCGGCTGGGGGGAGGGGGTTATCTCAAAGACGAGTCATTTCCGACGGTTTTGAAGGTCAGATTCGTTCAAAACACATCAAAAACCATAGGAAAAACATAAATTTCACCTTCAAAGGGAGACGGGTGTAATACTATAAATTTACCCGGTATTTAACCAAGTTTCAGTGATAGCAACTATATCGTAGTTGCCGGAATAAATTATCGCCTTAAATTCATTTAATTTATTTCTAATACTACGCGCGTTACAATAAAAGACGTTTAAGTTATTTTTTACCACGGGCCCGCGTTTTAAACTATTTTTTACGTCGGGCCCGCGTTCCCCGGCCCACAACGTTTAAAGAAGGCTTCGACCTATACAGCTTTCGCACGTTCTCGTCTATTAACCTACCTAGCCTCGCATTACCTATTTCATTAAAATGCACCCTATCTTTTATAAAAAGGCTAGGATCATTGAATTCGACCACAGCTTTACGAAGGGTACATTTTCCTCAGCACAAACCTCTTCCAATTTATTATTCAAAAATATTGTTTTTGACGTAATCCTAAGACCCAACCCATGCCTAGGGGTAATACCTAGAACTAAAGACCTATCTGACCTCGCCTTCAGGGGACCTAATTAGCCCCTATATCTCTCCAAAAGGTCAGGCACTCTCGTATCGGGCCTATACGAGTCGTTGCCTCCTACCATCGTCACCAACATCGAGTGACGGGAGGCAACGTCAATCCTATCCACATCGTCTCTAACTCTGTCAACCCTGGCCCCTGGGAGACAGACCCTCCTCCTCTTGGTTGGATGCCGTTCAACGAACTCTTTGTCCATGTGGCGCACTAAAAAGTCCCCAATTAAAATAGTTTCCCCCTCATTCACGTCCCTTTCCAAATGGGCGAAAGGGTTCGAAACCTCGATAGGGGGGGGATTCATATCACCTAACGTACGCGGCCTAGCTCCACCCTTAACTTCTCTAAATCCCTCGCTATCTACTACCCTCGGACCAACCTTAACTCCGTCCTCAACTCTATCCAACCTTCCCGACAAGCTACCTAAACTAGAAACTAGTTTACGCACCTCACCCTTCAAATTACTAACGTCTTCAACGTTAGTATTGGTTCGGCTTTCGTCAACCGTAGCCCTACCCCTGCCCTCATCAAGCGTTGCAAGTCTCTCCGTTACCTCAGGTACACTGCGTTTTATGTCAACTATTTCCTCCATTAACTCGCAAAAGAAACAAACTGATCTCTCGGTAATCGCCATAGGACCGCCGTTATAATCTTTAAATTCCGAATACCACCGGTTTACCCTACACCTAACACACGACGCTTTCTGCGACGGCATCGCGCAGTTAAAAATTAGTTTATAACCGTCACAAGTTCAAATTAAATTAAGCCGGCACGCTATGAAAACTTCTAAATCGCTAAAAACCACTAATATTCAATCACTTAACTATAACAATGTGAATATAAACGCAAGTATATAAAATTAAAAACTTTCCAAAAGTAAAATTCTTAGCAATATGCAAAAGTAGATGCAATATCAGAGAGCTCAGGAAATGCGTCTGTTCAGTACAGAGTCTGGCTGACGAATCGAAGGAAGTCGTGGTTACTAGTGCTGGGTAGATTGCGTCATTGAAACCATATCCTTTTTCAGTAACTGAATGATTTTTCTCAAACCCTCCGCACCTCAGCACATTCGCACTGTGCGGAGGTGCGGTGTGCGGTCACATCGGTGAAAAGGTGCGGAGGTGCGGGTGCGGAAGGTGTGCGGATTGGTCCGCACACCCGTTCGCACCCGTTCGTATTGTATTGTATCTTTTGTATTTGAGTAGCTGTGAATAAAGTAATATAGTATTAGTATAAAATAAAATTAAATGATATTGTATTTTAGTAATTTTCTGACCTCTCATAACAAAAAAATGACTTTATTGTATTAAAACTTTATTTTCACAATTAAATATTAAATAAAAGTTTATAAAAGTATTAATATATTAATGGAAACATATATTTCCTTGCGATAAAACTTTATATATGTAAATAGGGTGCGGGTGCGGCTGTGCGGAAGTGCGAAAACTTAGAGGTGTGCGGAAGTGCGGGTGCGAACCTCCCATTTGGTGTGCGGTTGCCCACTGCCCAGCCATGCTTCTGAACCCTTAGAATTTAGAGATTTCGGCTGTGAGGGTATGTATGCGAGAATGCGCTCTTCGAACTCGTTCTTTAGCGTTGGACATCAGTGTCGACGTCAACACCCCACTAATCGAGTTTGACGCAACAGGACTCCGTCTCATTGCACCCGTCTTTGATTAGATCAAATCACTGATTTTATTTCAACCATTAGTTTAGTGTTCTATGTTTCGTTCATTTGTGTATTGTTTTGTATATTTATCTGTGTATTAATTTATTTATCTACTGTATTTCATTATTTATTCATTTTTATGAATAGTCTCAAATCTCAATACACTTTCTTGTGACGTTTGATTTATTTTCGATTTTTACGACCTCGTGCGCAGGGGCGTACACAGCATTTCTTAAAGGGGCGTGTATGAGCTCAAAATTGATGATGATTGATTTGGAATCAAAATGAATTGCATCTTGGAAGGTTTCAGTTGTATTTTATTTCCAATTTATGGGCAAAGAATTAAATTTACACAAATTAATCGTACGTACAAAGACATATATAAACGTTCCTAAGCCAGCCAAAATTGCTTTTGAGTTTTGAGTTAATAACATGTCCTGGGAACCATGAAATAACTGAAATTCCATATGACATCAAGATTTTTTGTGGTGAATGTTGCAAAGTTATCGATATTTGAAAATTTCTTTTCAAATAGCTTTAATGAGAGTAGTAATAATTTTTACAATTGGGGTGGACTATGCCCACTATGCCCCCTCCTTATGTACGCCACTGCTCGTGCGTATAGTTCTTGAATGTCTAACTACGCCTACGACATGTAGGCCAGTGGAACAGTATGAATAATGAACATACAGTTGCCTACGTCAATGCTTCTAGATTTGAGATATCGGACATTAGTCCACTAACCATAGCTTCTATTACCTTCTTCTCTAATAGACAGAGTTTATTTCCACAACAGTTTCGATGCCCACTGGCATCCCGAAGAGGATGCCAGTGGGCATCGAAACTGTTGTGGAAATAAACTCTTTCTATTACCTTATTGACCGATTCACGAAACCTAGTGATAAATCTAAATACAAAATTGCGTTTGAGGCTGGTACAGTTAGGCACCTTATTGATTACAAACAGCATATTGGCACTAGAAGGAGCACCATTTATAATCTAGTTCTTGATAAACTCCTGAAAATATTATAGGCAACATACAATTTTCTCATATTATCCATCCTATAGTTTCACTACAAATGAACTGTATACATTGGGGTACAAAAAATTTTGAACAAGATCAACTGAACATCTAATGTGTACACAGAAAATTTTCTAATCAAAGTATTAATTTTCCCTGAGCATATAATTGTCTGCATTGCCTTAGAATATCACAGTCATCTGAAAGACTGTCAAATAGTATGTGGCCAAGGTATTCAGTCTGGGTCACTTCTGACAACACCATACCATTCAACTGAAATTCAGGAACTTTTATGTACTTGTTGCCCTTGGTTCTCATAATCATAATATGACTTTTAGTAGGATTATATTTTATGTCTTATCCTTCCCATACTGTTCACAAACTTTCAGAAGTGTGTCGAGCCCTTTTACAGATGAAGAAATAAAAACTAGATCATCTGCATACATCAGATGATTAACAATTATTGTACCAAGATACTGTAGCAGCCTACCTTACAAGTGTTCAGTACAACAGATAATTAATCAGATATCCATACAAACATTGAATAAATAGGGAAATAATAGCCCTCCCTGCCTGACACCATTGGTTACAGTCACAGTGGCGCACATAAAGGGGGCATAGTGGGTATAGGCTCGCCCCATTGTAAAACTTATTAATACTCTCATTAAGATATTTAAAAAAGAAAGTTTCAAAATCGATAACTTTGCAACATTCACCACAAAAAACTTTTTGATATCATATGGAATTTCAGTTATTTTATGGTTACCAGGATATGTTATTTTCTCAAAACTGAAAAGCAATTTTGGCTGGCTTAGGAACGTTTATATACGTCTTTATACGTACGATTAATTTGTGCAAATTTAATTCTTTGCCCATAAATTGGAAATAAAATACAACTAAAGCTTTCCAAGATGCAATTCATTTTGATTCCTAATCAATCATCATCAATTTTGAGCTAACACACAAACACACAATATATATATATATATATCTGGCGGATCCAGGGGGGTTTCGGGGAATTCAATCGAACCCCCCTAAACCAGTACCTTGAAACTTGTGAAGGGGTACCTTAGGACTACTATGCCCACATGTCCACGGAGATATTGTCGGGCTTGGCGTTGATGAGCACTCATTACGACAAGCCCGTGGATTACGACGCTGTGGTTCAACGGTTCGCTGAACAGCAACCCCGACGAATGGCACTCGTCGATCCAGTCTTTGAGAGTCGGGAGATTAACTGATATCTCAGTCAACACAAAACTTTGTCAAGAAATATAACAACTTCAGTTATATTAATGAACAAATCTAGAAGGATAAAGTATGATTTTCAAAAGAAATTTAGGTCTCGATATTGTGAAATTTTCGTAAACAGTGTTTCTTTAAGACTTATCACGAATTTTGTCTTTCCTTGTATAATTTTCTTGCAAATTAGTACATAACTTAGATGTTGTAAACGCTAATAAACTTGAACAAACACCCCGTAAATTGCTTAAAAACGCGTTTCTGAGAGCCTTAATTTTCAAAAATTTCCGGGGTAGCATGCCCTCGAACCCTCCTAGAAGCCTTCGGCGCTCGTACCGAACACCCCTCCAGCCAATCCTGGATCCGCCCCAGTGTATACATATATATATATATATATATATATATATATATATTGTGTGTGTGTGTGTGTGTGTATGTGCGCGCGTCCCCTTTAAGAAATGCTGTGTACGCCCCTGGACTTACAGAGAATGACTCTGAACTGACCCCACCCCATTTTACAATCATTGTCTGGTGATTATACAAAAATATTAATATACGGACCAAGCAACCTGGTACATTACGGTTTACAAGTATCATAAATAATCTCTCATGACTAACACGATCAAACGCCTTAGAGGCATCCAAGAAACACAAAAATACATAAGCATCTAAAATTTGGTATTTTCAGACCATCTTTTTTAAGGCATATATAGGCCTACACATGTCAGTACCATGTTTCTTTGTGAAACCAAATTAGTTATCACTCGTATTTTTTATGCAGGGAGGAGAGATCAAGGGCAAATACCCACAAAAGCGCCCCCCATAGAAGATGCCTGGACACTCTGCGTTTGAAAAATGGGAGGTGACAGACAGAAAGATGGATTGAGGAAGATTGTTCAGAGTTAACCGGTTTAATAGATGAAAAATTGAAAATACCGATTAACCCTTGCGTTAGAGAGTTGGACAGAAAAACAGTGAGAAAGTGTAGAAAGTCTGGTGTTGCGTGCTCTCCTTAAAGGAGGCATGCAATTACGTAGAGAATTCAGAAGAGTGTCCGTTATAATAGCAATAAAAAAGAGAGAGTGAGGCAACATTGTGGCGAAGAGAGAGGGATTAAAGACAGTGAGTAAGAGACGGGGAATCGATGGGACGAAAAGCCTTTGATTCTGGGTTGAGCCACCCCATACATGAGAAGCATAATCCATACAGGGGCGGACAAGACCCCTGTACAGAGACAGCAACTGAATGAGAGTGAAGAAACCGCGGAGGCTGTACAGCACATCTAACCTCTTAAAAGCTGTTTTAGAAAGAGAGTATATGTGATCTTTCCAGGAAAGATCATGAGAAAAGGAAGGATTGAGTTGTGTATTGTTGAAGGTAAGGGGATGGTCGTGCGGAAGTTGTGACGAGTAAACAGACGGAGGAACTGAGTTTTTGAGGCATTGAAAGCCACAAGTTTTTCTCTGCCCCTCAGAGAGAGCAGAAAGATCAGAGGTCAGGTGCTTCATAGCCGTCCTACGCAAATCATGGAGTGACTGTTGTGAAGGACGCTTTGGGAAGCGAGTGGAGAAGTGAAGAGTGGAATCATCGGCATAGGAATGAATAGGAGAGGTAGTGCGAATTAAAAGATCATTAATAAATAAAAGGAAGAGAATAGGTGACAGGAACATCACTGTTGATGGCTTTAGGAGAAGAACAGTGGCCATCTACAACCGCAGCGAAAGATTGGCCAGAAAGGAAATTAGAGATGAAGGCACAAAAGAAGAATAGAAACCAAAGGAGAGCAGTTTCGAAATTAAAGATTTGTGTCAGACTCTCTCAAAAGCTTTTGATATGTCAAGCACAATAGCAAAAGTTTCACCGAAATCCGAAAGGAGAACGACCAAGAGTCAGAGATATGCAAGATCGCCAGTAGAGCGTCCCTTGTGGAATCCAAACTGACTATCTGAAAGAAGATTGTGAGAAGAGAGGTGTTTAAGAATCTTCTTATTAAGGATAAATTAAAAAACTTTAGAAAGACAAAAAATCAAAGCACTTGGACGATAGTTGGAGGGTTGAGAGCGGTCACCCTTCTTTGGGACAGGCTGAATGAAAGCGAACTTCCAGCAGGAAGGAAAGATGAGAGAAAGAGACAAAGCCGAAAGAGTTTGCCAGGCAGGGTGTCAGCACAGAAGCACAGTTCTTAGAACAACAGGAGGAACATTATCAGGACCGTAGGCCTTTCTGGAGTTGAGCCCAGATAGGGCAGAAAAAACATCTTTGGAAGATATTCTAATTTCAGACATGATAAGGTCAAAGGGGTAGGAGATGGAGGAACAGTACCGGAATCTTCCAGAGTTGAGTTATAAGTGAAAGTTTGAGCGACTGAGCCATCAGAATGGAAAAGAGGAGGGAAAGAAGAGGAAGTAAAGTTGTTAAAGGGGTTCTTAGCCAGATGCCAGAAAGAGCGAGAAGAATGAGAACTGGATAAGTGTCCACATTTTTGTCTAATGAAGGAATTTTTGGCGAGTCGAAGAACAGATTTTGCACGATTCCGGGCAGAAATATAAGCTGAGTGAGAGTCAGGGGTTAGATGGCGATGGTACCTTCTGAAAGACTCCTCTCTATTGCGGATAACATTAGAACAAGTAAAGTTAAACCAAGGTTTTTTGCATTAGTAGTAGGAATAGAATATGAAATGTACGCCTCCATGCCTGAGAGAATCACCTCCGTGATGCGCTCAGCACACTCGGAAGGGCCCCGGCCACGAAAGCAGTAATCATTCCATGAGAAATCACAGAAGTACTGCCTGAGGGCCTACCAATCAACAGCGCCAAAGTGCCAAAAGCGGGAGGCGAGGATCCAAAGGCCGAATTGGAGCGATAGGACAGGAAACATGAAGTGACGTGTGTGTGTGTGTGTGTACACCCTTTACTATATTTGCTTTCGGGGTGACATTTTTTTTTAATTCTGAGGAATTAGGCACTTTTTTATTGTTTTCAAGCAAACGTTCATCGATTGATGATACAGGAAACAATATTTATGACAAAAAATTAAAAAGTCATAACCCTAGTGTACATATATGTATGTAGTATAAAAGTCACTAAAAGAAAGCTGAATGGCAACACAGAAGGATAAACAGCAGAACGCGATCTGTTCGTTTGTTTGGGCTGGACTAACAACATGGTTAATTGGTTATTCATATCTGACTAAATCGTTGGTGCTAAGTTTAATTTGGTGATGTTTCTAAAGTGTTATAATGAAAGCAGGAAGTTGTCTAAGTAGTATATAAGTTAGGGGTAATGTCTATAGCTTCTAAATTAGTAAAGTTAGAGAGTTTAGGTAGGCTGCTTTGTGGGACGCTGGAAATCTATGGTAGACCCGAAAGAAAATCTAAATCAAAGCACCGGTAAGTGCTTTTGTTGTTGTAACTTAGCGGGGTCATTAACCTCAAGTTATTACATTTGGCGACGAGGATGGGATTCAATTTGACTTATTGGATTAAATTGTTTTTTTGGAAAATTGGATGTAGCCTAGCCTAGGTGGTCGTTCGATTTGGTTGGTTTGTGTGGGTAAGCTACCATACTATAGTTTAGGTCCCGCCGGCCTAACTCTAATACTAATTCCTACTCAGCCCTAACTCTAATACAATTTACTATTTAGCCCTAACTGGAGAGCAACTAGATCAAATTTAAACCCTATCTAACCTACTTCACGTTATTTGGCCTAAATCGGTTTTTGTTCTAGCACATGGGTAGGGGAACTTTTTTGGGTATTACCCAAAAATCTATTTGAGTAAAATGAAATTACCCCCAGACTTCAAAGTAAACAAAAACAAGCCAATTGCTCTTAAAATTGTTGCATATGGTGTCTCTCATACCGCACGCATTACCCCCAAAATTTTTAAATTTCCCCCATTTGGGGTAATTTACCCCTGTTCCCCGACCACTGTTCTAGCATGTCGGTGATTGGCCATATAAGCCCCTACGAAGACTCTGGGGAGGACTTCGAAGCTTATTCCACTAGGGCGAGGTTGTTTTTCGAGATAAATTCCATTCCTGATGCTAAGTACCTACCTTCTTAACTATAATAGGCCCTAAAACGTTTGGTTTAGTTATGGACCTAGTTGCTCCGAAGGCACCGGAAACTTGCACCTATAGTGAATTGGTACAGGTCCTAACCAATCACCTCAAACCCCGAGTAGTTCTCATCTATGAACGTTTCAAATTTTATTCGAGGCATCAGACTGCGAATGAAAGCATTGCAGAGTTTGTTGCAGGTATAAAAGCCTATAGCCGTACTTGTGAATTTGGGGACACATTAGACGAAATGCTAAGAGATAGGTTTGTAATGAGTCTCAAACAGGAGTCTACCCACAGAGCCCTATTAGCTATACAGGACCTAACTTTTAGTCAGGCTGTAGAAATAGCTGCGGCTAGGGAAGCAGCTGCTAAAGATGTTACAGCTTTTGGCAGTCACAGTAGTAAGGCCCAACACGTAAATAGCTTTAAATCTTCTAGGCCTGGCAGACCTAATGAGCCTACTAGACAAACAATTAAAAACAGGAGGAAAAGCCTTCCAAGCCATGTACTGGGTGGAAAACACCATTAGAAGAAGGACTGTCCTTTTAAAGAAGCAGTTTGCCGAAACTGGAGTAAAAAAGGCCGGTGCTAGGAATATTCGGCCTTGGAAAATTCGGTCTCAGAAAATTGAAGTAAATCTCTGAGCTCAGATAGCAAAAAATATTTAAATCACATTTGCCAGGTATAATGAAAACATAAACGAGAATTTGAAAAGATTTATTGAAGGAATTGTTTTGTTGTTTAAAACTTAAAACTAAAAAAGATACGCTAAATAATGAATAAAACATAAAAGAAGATTCGGTCTTGAGACTCGAAAAGAAAAGTTAAAATGAAATTAAGCTATGAGCAACAGATTTTAAGAAGGCAATTTTATCACTTTCAACATACTTTTGCACAAGTATTTCGATGCGCGAGTCAAGTGTTTCATATTTTTTCTTTTTACTTGGCTTGTCTCCTCGTTGCAAATGTGAAATTTTAGTCTTCTGCTTATAACTGATGATTTCAATGCGGAATGAAATGCTTCAAGGGCATTATTAGTTCGGGGCAATTTTTTTGACCTAACCTAATCTAACCTAACCGAAATTTCCAAGACCGAATTTTCTGGACACCAAAAAGAGGCCACATAGATAAAGTTTGTTTTTCAAAGAATACAAGGGGTGAAAATTCTAATTATAACATTTCTAGTGGTAATCCTCCAAATGGAAATACTTCGAACATTGGAGTGGAGTACCTATTTTATGAGCAGCAAAGTGGTGATAATACAGGTCCATATATTGTAGATGTAGGCCTAAATGGAATTACAGTTCCTCTAGAACTAGATACAGGTGCTGCCTTAACTGTCATGTTTAAAACAGTTTTTGACAAAACTTTCAAAAATACACCTAAACTACATGCATCTAAAACAATACTAAAAAATATGGGACATACAAATACCTATTTGTGGAGAAGCATCCATCACAGTTATACTCAACAAGAAACTTTGTCTCATCCTTAACTCATTTAGTGGTGGATGAGCAAGGGCCTACTATATTAGGCCGTGATTGGATTGATGTTTTGAAATTCCTACTGACAAAATTTTTCCAAAGGGTTGGGCAGATGTGCATACACTCGCGTATCCATCTGACATAGACTCATTGTTAATGGAGATTTCTTCTCTTTTTGGCCCTGAAGTAGGCAAACTAAAAGACCATCAGGTCTATATAGAGGTAGACCCTAATGTAACTCCAAATTTTGTAAGGCTCGTTCAGTTGCACATGCACTGCGGGAGAAGGTAGATTTAGAAATTGATAGGCTGCTCAAAGATAAAATTATCGAACCAGTCACACACGCTAAGTGGGCTGTCGCGGTAGTCAGTGCGGTTATGTGGGGATTACCGTTTAACAGCAAATAGAGCAGTTCTTCTAGATTGCTACCCTATACCCAAGCCTGATGCATTATTTAGCTCTCTCGCTGGGGGTAAATATTTCACAAAACTAAATATGTCCCTGTTAGAAAATCTAGAAGAGGAAGAACCATTGTTGTCCCAAGGCGATACGATGACTAAGCTGATTGATGCAGCATTGCTTGTATATATATTAAGTTAAGGTGTGTATATATATCCATCTCATATTTGTAAGGTTAGTGAAAAATTAAATTAATTTAGAGCTAGCATTTTTGAGCTCTTGTGGCATCATTGTTTGGTCACACTGTTGGCATCATTTTGAGACGCTGCGCGTCTTTCTACTCGTTTGTGGAAGGTCGTACGTAAAGGTGTGGTTTGATAGAGAGCTCTCTTGCAATTCAGTTTGGTTGTTTAGATACATGATTGTTGCATCGTGCAATAGTCCAGGTTGCGTTGTTGTTGCAAGGTTCATAAAGAAGACCACAAATAGTACCCTTTTGTTTACCTTTTAAGTTCATGTAATTTAAGGTCTAAGGTAGGCCCGCATCGAGTCAGCAACCCTGAGGTTACCCTGAGGTAGGACCTAATAGGATCTCAAATCCGTAAGTTTTAATTTAGCTTAACTTGGGCTTTAGGTAGAACTTGCCCTTTAGAATTTGGCCGTTCACGGCTCAGCTGGGATTTCGAACCCGACAAATAATAAAATAACATGGTCCTTCAGAACCGGATTTCTACCCCAAGACTGAGTCAGTGACCATTTTTCGGCAAAGTTCTGATTGTGCAAATTGTATCCCAAGTTAGGCCTAGACGGGTTGAGTATTATTGAGTTAAGGTCCCAGGTAAAAAGTTTGGTCGCCCAATTGCGAAACTTGGCCAGTCGTCTGTCGTTTTTTGGCCTACTTTTTTTCCGGTTTGGTTAATTTTGGGTTATTATTGAGTTAAGGTCCCAGGGTAAAAAGTTTGGTCGCCCAATTGCGAAACTTGGCCAGTCGTCTGTCGTTTTTTGGCCTACTTTTTTTCCGGTTTGGTTAAATTTGGGTTATTATTGAATTAAGGTCCAGGGTAAAGTTTGGTCGCCAAATTGCGAAACTTGGCCAGTCGTCGGTCGTTTTTTGGCCTATATTTTTTCTGGTTTGGTTAATTTTGGGTCATTATTGAATTAAGGTCCTGGGGTGGAAAATTTGGTATTCCATACTGGTGTTTGGTTAGTACCCCACTCAGCAATTCAGTTTATTTGAAAGTAAAATTTGCGTTTGATCAGTTTGGTTAAGTATTTCTGCCAATTCAGCTCATTTGGTATTGAGCCCAAGGGTTGTTTACATTGAAGATGAGTGCATCTGAATTGAACAAATTTATAAAAAGGAGAAGTGCCTACAAAGGTCTAATTACAAAGGTCATTGCCACTATAGATTCTGCCATAGAGCAAGAGGATTTACGCTTAGTGACTGCGAAGCTTGCCATATCAGAAACTAAAAAGGTTGCTCTAAGTGAGGTAATGTTAAAATTGAGGCTCTTATAGAAGAGGATGAAATAGAAAATAACATAATTTACTTTGAAGAGATTATTGATGATATGACTAACGTAGGCCTCCGAGCAAAAGAGTTTAGCAGCTCAGTACAGTTAGAGACCAGGTCTAATAATGAAACACAACACTCAACAAATGATGCTTGTGAAGTTAAGGTTAACAGATCTGTAGTTCAATTACCGAGGCTTGTACTCAAAACATTTTCTGGGAGTATTCAGGAATGGCAAGGATGGGCAGACAGTTTTCAATCAGCAGTTCATTCTAGTCAAGTGTTAAGTGCCGTGGAGAAGTTTAATTATTTGCGGTCCCTCTTGGAAGGGGAGGCAGCAAAGACTATAGCAGGATTAGCATTAACAGAGGCTAATTATAATGTGGCTTGGGATATATTAAAGAAACGGTTGGTAAGCCAGAGATCTTAATTAAAAGCCACCTCCGTGCACTTTTAACTATACCTCCTGTTAATAATCCTAATAGTGTCAAGGAGTTACGGCAGTTATATGATGAATTTGAAATTAGAACTAGGTCTCTGGACAACTTGGGTGTAGGAATGGAAAAGTATGGTATATGTTGGTTCCTACACTGGAGTCTAAATTGCCTAGCTCAATTTTGCTTGAATTAAGTAGGGGACACTCTGCAGAACATGTGTACATCCCCCTTCAGCAGATGTTAAGTCTTTTAGGCACAGAATTAGCAAGACGAGAGGGAGTTGAGTTTGCACAGTGGGATGGTAAACAAGAGGACAAAGGCAGGCACAGCACCAAAGTTTCCACAAAAAGGAATAGCCCAGGTACAGTGTCAGCTCTACATGCCTCTTCTGAGAATAAATTAAAGGGAATCAAGGAATGTATATTTTGCGAAGGCAACCACAAGTCATATAAATGTGAGGTGGCTGAGGCCTTACCCTTTGAGGAGAGAAAGGACAGGGTAACTAAGTCCACAGCATGTTTTTAAATGTTTTTTTGAAAGGTCATAGAGCAAGGTTTTGTAAGTTTAAAATTTTGTGCAAAAAATGTCATGGTAGGCATCAGCCATTATTGTGTGAAAACACTCTTAGTAGGCCTACCCCAGAAGTAGAGACATCAGTGGCACATGCCACTGCTATGCAAGGGAGTAAAATAAAGGGGGATTATTGCAAACAACTGCAGCCTTATTAATTGGGAATGAGGGAGAAGCTACTGTAAGAGTGTTGTTTGATAGTGGTAGCCAGTGTAGTTTTATTAAGACCAGAATTTCCAGAAAATTGAAGTTTAAAGAACTTAAGAGGGAAAATTTAAGAATTTCTGGGTTTGGGGGTTCCGTTCAAAACCGAACCAAATTTAAGAAGGTAGAAGTTCTGGTTAAAGGGTTGTTACCGCAAAGTCCCACTATCAAGGTCCAAGCTGTAGAGATTGAGGAACTTTGTGCTCCAGTCACTATTTGTTTAGATATGGCATGTGTCCAAGAATTGCAAGTTAAAGGAATTAATTTGGGCAATAATAAGTTTGAGGGAACAGAAGATATTAGTCTTTTGATTGGAGCTGACTATTATTGGGACTTCATCACTGGTAATATTGTCCGTACATCTCAAGGCCCAGTAGCTATTGAAAGTAAGCTAGGCTGGATGCTACATGGTAGTTATTGCAATGAAATGGAAGTTAAGGCTCTCTTTGTTAAGATTGAGGAGAACAGCCTGGTCTGGAAAGGCATTTGAAAGCATTTTGGGAACTTGAATCTATTGGTATAAAGGACAACCAGGCAAGTACAGTGAACAATGATGTTTTAGAGCACTTTGAAAAAGGGATTGGGTTTAGAGATGGTTGCTATGAAGTTGGCCTACCATGGAAGGATTCTTGCAAACCCGGTTCAAACCTTCAGCTAGCTAATCGGAGGTTGGAGACTTCATTGTACAGGCTAAGAAAAAATGAGGAGTTGTTAATTGAATACGATGAGGCCATCCTAAGTTATGTAAGAGGGCTATGCTGAAAGGGTGCAAGGTGAGCTGGTGAGCCAGGAGGCACATTATCTGCCACACCATGCAGTGGTACGGCGAGACAAAACTACCACCAAACTGAGGGTAGTTTTTGATGGCTCAGCCAAGGACAAAGGTGTGTCCTTGAATGACTGTTTTGGATGCTGGGCCAAATTTAAATGCAGATTTATTTTCCTTGTTACTGAGATTCAGGTTTGGTAGAGTAGCATTGACTGCAGATGTGAAGCAAGCTTTTTTGCGGATAAAGTTAAAACCAGAGGACAGAGATGCAGTAAGGTATCTGTGGGTGGATACGAAAAGACTTGTTGGAAAATGAACCTAAGGTTCAAGCATATAGAATGAAGTCAGTGTTGTTTGGCCTCAGCTCTAGTCCATTTCTGTTGGCAGCTACTATGCAGTACCATTTTAAGAAATATTCTGAAGTCTATCCTAACACTATTGAACACATAAGGAAAAATTTTTATGTTGATGATTTGCTATGTTCCGTGGATAATACAGAAATGGCTAAACAGATATTCATGGAGGCTAGAGCTATAATGAGGGAGGCTGGCATGGAGCTCAGAAAATGGCAGACCAATCATTCGCAATTACAAGAGTTTATGAGTCATTCCTCTGCAGTACCTGATGCAGCAGAAAGTATTGAGGATTCTGGTATTAAGGAGTTGTGGGCAATAGACGCAAAGGTGCTAGGCATCGTTTGGCAGCAAGATGATGATTTGTTTACCTTCAATGGGAAATCTTTAGTAGAGCTGGCTGAGAATGAGACAAGGTGGACAAAACGTACAGCTCTTAGTTTGGCTTCGAAGGTCTTTGATCCTCTTGGATTCCTGGCTCCATTTGTGATAAAGTCAAAAATTTGGTTTCAGAGCCTCTGGGAAATTGGACTTGGTTGGGACCAAGAGTTACCTGATCATATGGTGGTAAGGTGGAAATATTGGTTCAAAGAATTGGCACATCTTGGAGACATTGAAATCCCAAGATGGTACTTTGGAGAGTTGAACAATAGTCCAGACAATTTGGAGCTGCACATCTTTTGTGATGCAAGTGAGGAAGCCTATGCAACTTGTATTTATATAAAGGCGCATTGCAAGAAGAAGTAAGTTGCAGGTTGGTTGCTGCAAAGAGTAGAGTAGCACCTTTGAAAAGGCTTTCTGTTCCAAGGTTGGAATTGATGGGTGCCGTTATTGCTAGTCGGCTTGCAATTACAGTGCGAAAGTCTTTGGCCCTCTATGAAATTCCAAGCTATTATTGGACAGACTCCACTATAGTTTGGCACTGGTTAAGAAGTCAGGCAAGGAAATGGAAACCATTTGTTGCCAATAGGGTGGAGAAATTCAAGCGCACACAGATCCCAAGCAATGGAAGCATTGTCCAGGCATCCAAAACCCCGCTGATTTACCAACACGAGGAATTTCGGTGAAGATCTTTCACAATCAAGTTTGTGGTGGAATGGGCCAGAGTGGCTAAAACTTGGAAGTGAAAACTGGCCTTCTAATCAGCCTATTGTAGGAGAATGCCAGGCTGAAGAAGCATGGGTGAGTGAGGTGAGAAAATGCGCTGTGAACAGTTGTCAAGTTATGCAGCAGGACCCCATATTGAGGCTTGAGGACATTAGCAGTCTGAAAAGATTGTTAAGAGTGACAGCATGGATATATAGATTTACCAACAACATTAAGGGAGAAACAAGAAGGGAAGGAATTCTGAACAGTAATGAGATTCAGCAAGCCAGGAATACTGGGTGGTATATATGCAGAAGAAAAAATTTGGTGAAGAGAGAGAATTGCTCACCAGCCATCCATTACAGGTTCTACCAACACATTCTGCGCTCAAGGGTTTGGATGTGT
Organism: Bathynomus jamesi; assembly: GCA_023014485.1. Lineage (NCBI taxonomy): Eukaryota > Metazoa > Arthropoda > Malacostraca > Isopoda > Cirolanidae > Bathynomus > Bathynomus jamesi. Next base: position 108,143 of record JAJOZX010003548.1, on the reverse strand, counting down.
TTTTGGATCAGGATTTATTGAGAGTAGGAGGTAGACTACAGTTTTCTGGGCTTCCAGAGGAGAAAAGACATCCTTTTGCTACCTTCTGGGGGCACTTTGTGGACCTTTTGATCCTGGATACTCATCATAAGCTGTTACATGCTGGAGTTAGAGAAGTGATAATAGAGATTAGACAACAATTTTGGATTCTCAAAATTAGACAAGTAGTGAAAAAGGTCTTGCATAAATGTGTGGTTTGCAAGCGTTGGAGTGCAAAGCCTTATTATGAAAAGGTGGCTCCACTTCCAAGAGAACGGTGTGTCTATACTGCCCCATTTGATGTAGTGGGAGTAGACTTTGCAGGGCCAGTCTATGTGTATGAGCGAGGGGAGTCTAACAAAGGTTATATATGTCTTTTCACCTGTGCTACCACCAGAGCAATCCATTTGGAGTTGGTAAGCAACTTAAGTAGTGATGTATTTCTTTTGGCCTTTAAACGGTTTGTGAACAGAAGGGGTTTCCCAAATAAAATCATATCGGATAATGCAAAAACCTTCAAAAAGGCTGCAAAGGAACTCCAAGAAATTTGGTCCTTGCTAAAAGAGGAAGGATTCCAATCCTACTTTTCACACCAAGGGGTACAGTGGGAGTTTATTGTTGAGAGAGCACCATGGTGGGGAGGATTTTGGGAAAGGCTAGTGAGAAGTGTAAAGTGTCCATTAAAGAAACTTTTAGCTAATGCTCATTTGAGCAAAGAAGAATTCTCTACTGTTTTATGTGAAGTAGAAGCAATGGTGAACAGTAGGCCTATCACTTTTGTTTACAACAGTAGGCAGGATGCAGAGCCATTGACACCAAATCATTTTCTTTGTGGTAAACGATTAACATCAAACCCCAGTGTGCCAGAAGACTTGCAGCCCATCCAGAGCACTCAAGGAGAGTTAACCAGACGGTTCAGGTACCTTGAAGAGCTACAAGATCAGTTATGGAAGAGGTGGCAGATGGAATACTTGCCAGAACTCAATTATTACCCATCAGGCAAGGTAAAGGGCTCCAATGCAAATTGTATCAAGGTGGGAGAAGTGGTAATGATTGGGGATGAAAGACCAAGGCAATGCTGGAAGCTTGGCATAATTGAAGTTGTTTGTTGGCAAGACAATTTAGTTAGGTCTGCACTGGTAAAGACTTCAGGAGGAAAGTTAAAGAGACCTATACAAAAACTCTATGCTTTAGAAATCAGCAAAAACACAGATAGTCAAGATGAAACATTTGAGTTACAGCCTCATGAAGAAGGCTTGGCTAACCTTGCAGAAGGTAATGACAACAATGCCTCTTCGGTGGGGAGTGTTAGAAAATCTAGAAGAGGAAGAACCATTGTTGTCCCAAGGCGATACGATGACTAAGCTGATTGATGCAGCATTGCTTGTATATATATTAAGTTAAGGTGTGTATATATATCCATCTCATATTTGTAAGGTTAGTGAAAAATTAAATTAATTTAGAGCTAGCATTTTTGAGCTCTTGTGGCATCATTGTTTGGTCACACTGTTGGCATCATTTTGAGACGCTGCGCGTCTTTCTACTCGTTTGTGGAAGGTCGTACGTAAAGGTGTGGTTTGATAGAGAGCTCTCTTGCAATTCAGTTTGGTTGTTTAGATACATGATTGTTGCATCGTGCAATAGTCCAGGTTGCGTTGTTGTTGCAAGGTTCATAAAGAAGACCACAAATAGTACCCTTTTGTTTACCTTTTAAGTTCATGTAATTTAAGGTCTAAGGTAGGCCCGCATCGAGTCAGCAACCCTGAGGTTACCCTGAGGTAGGACCTAATAGGATCTCAAATCCGTAAGTTTTAATTTAGCTTAACTTGGGCTTTAGGTAGAACTTGCCCTTTAGAATTTGGCCGTTCACGGCTCAGCTGGGATTTCGAACCCGACAAATAAATAAAATAACAGTCCCAAGCCTATGCTCAACTAAGTTTAGATGAAAATTCTAAAGAGCTAACTATCATAAATACGTACCGAGGGCTATATAGGTACAATAGGCTATGCTATGGAATAGCATCGGCTCCGGGTATTTTTCAGAGAACAATGGACCAAGTTCTAGGTCACATTCCAGGTGTACTTTGTTTTCTAGATGATGTCCTCAATCCTCATTTCAGGTTCATCTGAAAAAGAACACCAACTAGATTAACGAGTTCTAAAAAGACTCTGGGATGCCGGACTTAAGCTAAAAAAAGAAAAGTGTTCTTGGGTCACTAATGAGGTTTCATATTTGGGTTTCCACATAGATGCCTCAGGCATTCATCCAACGATGGATAAACTAGAAGCAATAAAAAATGCACCACCTCCACAAAACATCACACAATTACAAGCTTATTTAGGTCTCCTAAACTTTTATAGGAAATTTTCGCCTAAAGCATCGACTTTCCTTGAACCCCTAAATAAGTTATTACGATCTGGACAACATTGGAGCATTTGAGGCTTCAAAGGACGTTCTACTAAAGTCCACTCTCCTAGTGCATTATGATCCTAAACTTCCTCTTGTAGTTTCAATGGATAGCAGTTCTTATGGAATTGGGGCAGTGTTATCTCACCACATTGATGGTGTAGAGAGGCTATCTGTTTTGCTTCCAGAACACTAACTGAGACTGAAAGGCGATATGCACAAATTGAACGTGAAGCCTTAGCCTAGTATTTACAGTAAAGAAATTTAATTTCTATCTATGGGGTCATGAATTCAAACAAATTACTGACCATAAGCCTCTTTTAGGTTTATTTTCACCTACTGAAAATATTCCAGTTATGGCCTCAGGTAGGATTCAACGATGGGCACTGATTCTACAAGCCTATAAATTTGACTTAGTACATCGGTCAGGCAAACTTTTAGGTACGGCTGATGCTCTAAGTAGGTTGCCTTTAGAAAATCCAAATGAATGCGTACATATACCTACAGAATGGGTCCACTTGGTGGAGTACAGATAGAGCAGTGGACAAAATCAGATTCTATTCTGTCAAGGGTCATCCATTACTGCTCAGTTGGTTGGCCTACTAAGGTTGAAAGTGAATTACAGCCTCTTTAGCAACGTCAGTCTGGACTCTCAATCCAAAATGGTTGTCTCTTATGGGGTCACAGAGTGATAATTCCGAATGAAGGCAGGTCGAATTTAGTGAAGGAACTTCACGCTGAACACATGGGTGCAACAAAAATGAAAGAGCTGGTGAGAGCTTATTTCTGGTGGCCCGGTTTAGATGGAGAACTCGAATCATTGGTTCGTTCCTGTCAAAACTGCCTAGAGAACAGAGATCTCCCAAGGAAAAATCCACTTCATTCGTGGGAATGGCCTACTATACCTTGGCATAGGATCCATGTTGACTATGCAGGTCCTATAAATAATATTTATTTCCTAGTCATTGTGGATGCCTACTCTAAGTGGGTGGAAATTTTTCCAACCACTTCCACGACTTCGGGTGTTACTATTCGCTTACTCCGTTCATATTTCGCTCGATGGGGTTTACTCGTAGTTCTGGTTTCCGACAATGGTACTTGTTTTTCCAGTGAGGAATTTCGTTCTTTTGTTCACCTAAATGGTATTAGACATGCCCGGTCTAGTGTTTTTCATCCATCTTCTAACGGTCTCGCAGAAAACATGGTCCGTACTTTCAAGTCGGCCTTGCGTCATTCTCATGGGGAGGAAATGCAAGTGGTGTTGGATAAATTTTTGTTTATATATCGACTCACACCTCACACAACGACAGGGGTGTCTCCTTCTACGCTCATGATTGGCCGGGGAATTCGTTCAGTTTTCGATCTGTTACGTCCAAATGAAACGTTACAACGAGTTTTACGCCATCAGGAAAAACAGAAGTTGTATCATTACACTAAAAAAAGAGTTAGCGCAACCTAATGATCCAGTTATTATTCGCAACTATGGGGCTGGACCAAAATGGGTTCCTGCAACGGTGCAGGAGAGAAGGGGCCTTGTTTCCTTCAAGTGCCAACTAGAAGGTGGTCATTCTATTAAACGCCATCAGGACCAGATATGGGAACGTGAACTGCAGGATGACCAGAGTCTTCCGGAAGGGAGACCCAAATCCAATCCTCTTGAAAATGGTTCAATTCGCCCGACTATGCAGGTTGCACCTATTCCTACTATATCAACCCCGCTCCGCAGGTCGTCTAGGGCCTCTCACCACCCTGACAGACTCAACTTGTAGGGAGGAGTGAGGTGACGTGTGTATATATATATATATATATATATATATATATATATATATATATATATATATATAGTCTAAAAGTCACTAAAAGAAAGCTGAATGGCAACACAAAATAGATAATCAGCGGAACGCTGTCTGTTCGTTTATTGGGCTGAACTAAAGAACCATGTATTTTTGTATCTAACTAAATCGTTGGTGCTAAGTTTAATTTGGTGATGTTTCTAAAGTGGCTAAGGAAAGCACGAAGTTGTCTAGTTATTATATCAGTTAACGGTAATGTATATAGATTCTAAATTAGTAAGGTTACCTATAAAAGTAGGTCGTTGTGGGACGCTGGCACCTATGTTAGGCCCTAAAGAAGATCTAAATCAAAGCACCTGTAAGTACCTTTATTTCTATTTAATAGCCTAATACCTAACGGGGTCTAACACCCCCACGTTATTATAACTGGCTACCACTATCAAACAACCTTACAGTAGCTTCTCCATCATTCCCAATTAATAATGTTGCAGCTGTTTGCAATAACCCCCCTTTACTCTTACTCCCTTTCATAGCAGTGGCATGTGCCACTGATGTCTCTACTTCTGGGGTAGGCCTACTAGGAGTGTTTTCACACAATAATGGCTGATGCCGGCCATGGTATTTTTGCACAAAATTTTAAACTTACAAAACCTTGCTCTGTGACCTTTCAAAAACATCTAAAACATGCTGTGGACTTAGTTCCCCTGTCCTTTCTCTCCTCAACAGGTAAAGCCTCAGCCACTTCACATTTATATGACTTGTGGTTGCCTTTGCAAAATATGCATTCCTTGATTCCCTTTAATTTATTCTCAGAGGATGCATGTAGAGCTGACACTGTACCTGGGCTATTCCTTTTTGTAGAAACGTTGGTGCTGTGCCTGCCTTTGTCCCCTTGTTTAACATCTAACTATGCAAACTCAATTCTCTCTCGTCTTGCTAATTCTGTGCCTAAAAGGCTTAACATCTGCTCAAGGGGGATGTACACAGGGTAGCGTACGATTCAGCGCCGCCACTTCAGCGCCGCCATTTCAGCGCCAGGCCACTTCAGCGCCCGCCACAATAGTTTCAAGACAACTCAATAAAATGTGCAGGCTAAGGATCGATATATCTAATGAAAATAATTAGGTAATTAAATTTTTTTATTTTATGTGTAGGTACTAATTTTTTTTTATAATGGAAGGAAAATAAAGGGTTCACAAATGCTGAAATAAAAAAAGGAAAAATGATATAAGTGTTGGGAGCAAAATATTCTGAAATTACATCATTAGTTATATGAATAAATATTCTTAACCTAACCTAACCTAACCTAACTTAAAGCCGGCTAACGCCTGCGGCGGGCTGTTTTTAACCTAACCTAACCTAACCAAACCTAACCTAACCTAATCCCAACACTAATTTTTTTTTATAATGGAAGGAAAATAAAGTACCATAACCAAAACCAAACCAACATTATACAAAGTTAATAACAACAAGTAATGTTAATAAAACAAGTAAAGTCAAAACAGGTATAGTCAATAAAAACAACAGAGAAAATGACCGGCGCTGAAAGGGCCCGTCGCTGAATAGTCTGGCGCTGAAATGGCGGCGCTGAAACGTCGGCGCTGAAGTGGCGGCGCTGAAGTGGCCCATCCCCTGTACACGTGTTCTGTAGAGTGTCCCCTACTTAATTCAAGCAAAATTGAGCTAGGTGTTATTTTATTTATTTGTTGGGTTCAAAATCCCAGCTGAGCCGTGAACGGCCAAATTCTAAAGGGCCAGTTCTACCTACAGCCCAAGTTAAGCTAAAATTAAAACTTACGGATTTGAGATCCTATTAGGTCCTACCTCAGGGTTGCTGACTCGATGCGGGCCTACCTTAGACCTTAGTTACATGAATTTAATATAAAAACAAAAGGGGTACTATTTATGGTTTTCTTTCTCAACCTTGCAACAACAACGCAACCTGGACTATTGCACGATGCAACAATCTTGTATCTAAACAACCAAACTGAATTGCAAGAGAGCTCTCTATCAGACCACACCCTTTACGTACGACATCCCACAAACGAGTAGAAAGGACGCGCAGCGCCCCAAAATGATGCCACCAGAGTCCCAAACACTGATGCCACAAGAGCCAAAAATGCTAGCTCTAAATTAAGTGAATTTTCACTAACCTTACAATTATGAGATGGATATATATACACCTTAACTTAATATAACAAGCAATGCTGCATCAATCAGCTTAGTCATCATATCGCCTTGGGACAACAATGGTTCTTCCTCTTCTAGATTTTCTAACACTAGGCAATTTCGACTCCAGTATAGAGACCAACATTACACCATACCTTTCCATTCCTACAGCCAAGTTTTCCAGGGTCCTAGTTCTAACTTCAAATTCATCATATAACTTCCGTAACTCCTTGACACTATTGAGATTATTAACAGGAGGTATAGCTAAAAGTTCGCGGAGGTGGCTTTTAATTGAGATCTCTGCCTACCAAACCGTTTCTTTAATATATCCCAAGTCATATTATAATTAGCCTCTGTTAATTCTAATCCTGCTATTGTCTTTGCTGCCTCCTCTTCTAATAGGGACTGCAAATAATTAAACTTCTCCACAGCACTTAACACTTGACTACAGTGACGGCTCGTGCAGTGCCGGATTAACCCGAAGGCTAAAACGCTGAAAGCCTTGGCCTACGAAAAAGTGTGGCCTACGAAATTTTTTTTTTTTTTTTTCAACAACACTATCAGATTTTCTGGCAGTTGTCATCTGACCTTCAAGTAGAGGTGTTTGTTTAGTTGTTTTCCCACTTTATTTGTGTAGACTGTAGAGTAGACCTAGGGAGCCTAAATTTATTATTTATATCACATAAAATAATAAATTTATGTTTATTATGTTTATATGTTTGTTATATTTATATGTTGTTATTTCTCTTTCGAGTGATGTGTATTTTTCTTTTACAGAAATTTTTACAATTTTATGCATAAATCAAATATCATAGACATACAGGGTGTCTCAAAAGTCACTATCTATTTCGGTGACATTAGATGTTTTTTTAAAAAATGCTATGCTGGCATAAAGATATGTACTTCTGGTGCAAATTTGTGTATTTAAAAAAAGTTAATTGGTTTATTATCTTGACATGCTTGAACAATTCCTCGAACCTCAACTTCTTACAGATGGCATTCTTGACACAGTAGTTTTTCAGCAGGATGGAGCACCGTGCCATTATGCAATAATTGTACGTGATTATCTTGACAGACGCTTCCCCGGTCGCTGGATTGGTCGTGGAGGAACACAACCATGGGCAGCACGTTCACCCGATTTAACACCATTAGATTTTTTCGCCTGGGGTTTCATTAAGTCTAAGGTGTACACCAGGGTTGTGGAGTCGGAGTCGGAGTCGTGGAGTCGGAGTCGTGGAGTCGCACGTTTCAGGGCGGAGTCGGAGTCGGAGTCGGAGTCGGAGTCGGTAAAAAACTTCCGACTCCGACTCCAATTTCTGTGTCCTGTGTCACCCTTAATTTCTAAATCCTAAATACTAACATTTAGGTTATTTAGTTTTTTGGTCAATAAACCTTATTCATTGATAGCCCAGCCCCTAGATTAAGTTTTTTTAATATTTTTGTTTTACATTTTAAGAATATACAATATATTTATTTAAATATAAAATATAAAATATAAAATTTCACATTTAGTGTGGTGGTGATGAAATGTCTTATTATTATGATAATTATAAAGTGAAACACTAGAGGAGTCGGAGTCGTATATTTAAAATGTGAGGAGTCGGAGTCGGATTTTTAGATTTTTTACAATGTGTGGAGTCGGAGTCGGAGTCGGAGTCGAATTTTTGACAATGTGTGGAGTCGGAGTCGGAGTCGGAGTCGGAAAATTTTGGACCGACTCCACAACCCTGGTGTACACTGGTAGAAGAATTAGAGATGTAGCCGAACTTCGAAATCGTATTACCGATGCAGTTCAGAAAATAACACCTCAAATGCTGGAAAGTGTGTTCCGGGAAACAACTTATCGCTTTGAGCTCTGTAGAGACACTGATGGTCGCCATGTGGAGACAGATAAATAAATAGCACTAATTCTTTGTGGCACTTACTTTGAAATAAATATATTTTTCATGTCTTAAACCAGTTTTTCGTAATTCCCATTATTTTTCAAAATAGATAGTGACTTTGAGACACCCTGTATAATTGCAATATTGTCAGTGCATAATGGCGGACGGTTATGTTCGACACCATTTAAGTGGTACATTGAAGAGAGAGAAACGCTTGAAAAGACAACAGGAAGATGAAAAGTTGAGTGGATCGTTATTAAAATTTTCGCCGTCGTCATCCACATCGTCAAATTCAGATATTCCGGAACAACGTCAACAACAGTCAGATGTACAGTCAGGTGAACCACAACAGCAAGCAAACAACGAACAAGAAGCTTTACAATTTATATACGTTACGTTTGTTTGCTTTACAATTTACTTTACTGTGTGCAAAAAATACAAATATAAAATATATATATATATATATATATATATATATATATATATATATATATATACAGGGCGTCCCAAAAAAATGTATACACACTTTAACAGCTGATAGCTCAATTGAGTTTCTTTCTTTCCAAGTTAAACCCATTAGAATTAATAATGGCAGTCAGACTAAGCTTTGAACAAAGGAATTCATTCTAAAATGCTACTGGAAGTGTGAAAACGCAGTTGAAGTGCAAAGACAGTTTAGGAGGGAGTTTCAAACAGATCCACCAACGCGACTTACTATCACTCGAATTAGAGATAAGTTTGAAGCCGATGGAACTGTTCAGAATGTCCACAAGAAGCGTTCCGGAAGACCACGGACATCGACAAGCCCAACAAAGCAAGAAAGAGTATTGGAAACGTATCACCAAAGTCCAAGAAAATCTGTGCGGCAAGCGAGTCGTGAGGTAGGAATTTCAGAATCGTCTGTCCAACGCATTTTGAAGCGCTGTCAATGGAAAAGTTACATTCCAAGATTAGTCCATGCTATTAATGAAGATGATCCGGACCGAAGAGTGGAGTATTGCGAGTGGTACTTGGCACGATGTGGATGTGGATTGGACGAAGGGGTTTCGTAGAATACCCTCCGCGTTCACCAGACCTCACACCACTAGACTTTTTTTATGGGGATACTTAAAAGACAAAGTCTACGCTATAAAACCTGCAACAGTCGCTGAATTGAGAGCAGCCATTGAACGAGAATGCACACAAATACCAAACGAAATGTTTCGTGATGTTTGCGATTCCATTGCTTCGCGTTATCAGCAGTGCCTGGACCAGAATGGACGTCAGTTTGAAAACAGGCGTTGACAAAACAATTAAATAATGTCTGTAGATTCTATTACATTTTGAAAATGAAATGTATTTTAATAAACACTGCCTTTATAAGTATTTAAAGTGTGTATACATTTTTTTGGGACGCCCTGTATATATATATATATATATATATATATATACATTCAACTGCAAAGAACACGCAGTATAAATAACGTAAAGAACGACGCTTGTATAGGAGATATTCCGCGCAAGACGAGAGAGAAAACGGAACAAATGAAAAAATGAAGTAACCACCTGGGAATCGAACCCGGGATCTTCCGATTGCCGGTCAGACGCGATACCATTACACCATGGACTTCACTCTTCCAAATGCCGTAATTCTTCTACATACTCGCAGAAACCAATGCCCCAAGGGGGCACCTCCCGCATGCCGTAACATTATATACATTCAACTGCAAAGAACACGCAGTATAAATAACGTTCGATTCCCAGGTGGTTACTTCATTTTTTCATTTGTTCCGTTTTCTCTCTCGTCTTGCGCGGAATATCTCCTATACAAGCGTCGTTCTTTACGTTATTTATACTGCGTGTTCTTTGCAGTTGAATGTATATAATGTTACGGCATGCGAAGGGTGCCCCCTTGGGGCATTGGTTTCTGCGAGTATGTAGAAGAATTACGGCATTTGGAAGAGTGAAGTCCATGGTGTAATGGTATCGCGTCTGACCGGCAATCGGAAGATCCCGGGTTCGATTCCCAGGTGGTTACTTCATTTTTTCATTTGTTCCGTTTTCTCTCTCGTCTTGCGCGGAATATCTCCTATACAAGCGTCGTTCTTTACGATATATATATATATATATATATATATACACCTTTGGTTACCTTTGGTTAGCTTCTGCCCTAATTGTTCATTCTGACGAAGGTCAAGCTTTTCACTCCACCTTAGACCTACAGTTTAACGTGGAATCCGAACCACGCCCCATCAGCAGCCCAGCGTCTTAACCACTAGGCCACCTAGGGTACCCATTTATCTACCAACCACTTTCTTTATTGTGTGGAAGGATGAACATCGGGTTTTGCTGCGCGCCGACTGCCGTCGGGTCTCGAACCCGGGGCCGATGGATTCGTAGTCAGCGACGCTAACCACTATATATATATATATATATTATTTGGTGAAATATTTTTTATGTAGGCCTATTGTATTTAATCTCTTAAAATTATCTACAGGGTGGGCCGTAAGTTTCCATACATAGGAAAATTTAAACGTTTGTTTTTATGTTTCAGATACCCTAAGAATATGCGTTTGTAAGATCTTGTTTACTGATGAAACAAATTTTTACGTCAATGGAGAGGTTAATCGGCAAAACATACGTTATTGGAGTAATGCTAACCCTAACTGGCTGAGTCCGACGAAGATGCAAGGTGCCGGTAAAGTGATGGTGTGGGCCGGGATATGGGGTGACAGAATTATTGGACCAATTTTGTCAGTGGAAATCTTAATGCCGAAAGGTATCTTAACATGTTGCAAGAAGAGATTTTCCCATCCCTGCTAAACGAGGAAGGTAACTTCCCAGTTTACTTCCAGCAAGATGGAGCTCCACCTCATTATGGTCTTCACGTGCGTCGGTATTTGGATCAGCAGTTTCCGGATGCTTGGATTGGTCGGCGTGGTCCTGTGGAGTGGCCTCCCAGATCCCAGATCTCACCCCCCTTGATTTCTATCTTTGGGGGCACTTGAAGGCCATGGTGTATCAGGAAAAGATACGAGACATAAATCATCTAAAGGAACGTATCACCAACGCCATTACGAGCATAACGTCAACTGTGCTAATGCGTGTTCATCAACAGTGGGGAACACGTATTGAAATGTGTTTTCAAAACAATGGCAACCATGTAGAGCATATTATATAAATAAAAATAGTTGTCCATAAAAAAATGTTTATTTTTCCTATGTATGGAAACTTACGGCCCACCCTGTATATTATACTCAAGTACAAATGAAAAATATGTAATCTCATTTAATAAAACATCTATATTTGTTGAGTACTTTTTCTATACCAATATGTTGGACAGATTTTTGAAGTCCACGCAGTCCAGCCTTGGCCTACGAAACCCTTAATCCGGCCCTGGGCTCGTGCCTAGGAGCTGCAGAGCTGCAGTTCCCCCCAAACACACACTGCCAGGCGTATGATTCCTTCAGACAGTCTGAAGGAATCATACGCCTGGCAGTGAGTGTCTGGGGGGACTGCAGCTCTGCAGCTCCAAGGCACGAGCCGCCGCTGCTTGACTAGAATGAACTGCTCACTGAAAACTGTCTGCCCATCCTTGCCATTCCTGAATACTCCCAGAATATGTTTTGAGGACAAGCCTATCTGTTAACCTTAACTTCACTGTTTGTTGAGGGTTGTCTTTCATTAGTAGACCTGGTCTCTAACTGTACTGAGCTGCTAAACTCTTTTCTTTTACTCTGTGGTACGTTTTAATTATGTCATCAATAATCTCTTCAAAGTAAATTATTTCATTTTCTATTTCATCCTCTTCTAAAAGAGCCTCAATTTTAACATTTACTTCTCTTAGAGCAACCTTTTTAGTTTTTAATATGGAAAGCTGCGGTCACTAAGCTTAAATCTTCTTGCTCTATGGCAGAATCTATAGTGTCAATGACCTTTGTAATTAGACTTTTGTAGGCCCTTCTCTTTTTTCTAAACTTATTCAATTCAGCTACACTCATCTTCAATGCAAACAAACAACTGGACTCAATGCCAAATAAGCCCAATTGGCCAAAATATTTAACCAAACTGACCAAACTCAAAATTTGCCTTTTGTCAAATAAACTGAATTGCCTGGTTGGCAACCACCTGGTTGGCCAACCACCAGTCTGGAATACCAGATTTTCCACCCAAGTAATTGACACACTGAAGTCTGCAACCTCTGCCTACGAACAATAAAACCAAATGTAGGCCGAAAACAACGACAGACTAGCGGCCAAGTTTCGCAATTGGGCGACCAAACTTTCTGCCCTGGGAACTTAACTCAATTATGCTCAACCCGTCCAGGCCAGTCTTAGGCTAGAATCCGGTTCGAAGGACCATATTTTAATTATTTTGATTGGGTTCATAATCCCAGCTGAGCCTTGAACGATCAAGCTCTGAGGGGCTACTTTAACTTATAGTCTAAGTTAAGCTAGACTAAAACAAACTTACGGACTTGGAGGTCCTACCTCAGGGTTGCTGACTCGATATGGGCCTATTTTTGGCTTCAATTGCATAAAATGAAGAAAAAAAAAAAGCAAAAGGGGCACTATTTATGGTATTTTTTCTGAACCTTGCAACAACACAACCTGCACCATTGCACGATGCAACAATTTTGTATTTAAACAACCAAACTGAACTACAAGAGAGCTCTCTATAAGACCACGCCCTCTAGGTGCCGCATTCAACAAACGAGTAGAAGGGACGCGCCAGTGCCCCCTCCCCCCATAAAAAATGATGCCACAAGAGCCCAAAAATGCTAGCTCTAAATTAGGTGAATTTTTCACTAACCTTACAATTATGAGATGGATATATATACCTTAACTTAATATATACAAGCAATGCTGCATCAATCAGCTTAGTCATCATATCGCCTTGGACAACAATGGCTCTTCATCTTCTAGATTTTCTAACATTTAGCAACCACTTAAAAGCCATCTGTGAAGAATAACTTGGCCCTTTCATCCATGCATAGTGATCTTTGTGCTAGCTTCACTTATGTTAGTGAGAGATGGCACACTACCTCATAGTTGGATCATTGTATATGTACACCTGATACAAATCAGGCAGTTCTGAATATAGCAGTTTTGTACTGCTATGCTAGTTCTATATGCCCTCTTAATTGAGTTTGACATTAATTGTATTCTAATGCTGTCACAGGTAAATGAAGCGAGGTAAAACGAATTTAGACTGGTCCAGAGTTGATGATGAGGGCAAACAACAGTATTGTAATAAGTCTGATGTATTGGTGCCCAAATGACGCTCAAGCTTATCAGGATATAAACTACAATTCAAACACATATCTTGGAATTTAAAGACATGTACGAACAAATTGTTTCTTCTCTCAATAATGCTAATTTAGACTTAAATACCTTTAGGAGAAAAAAGTATACATGTAGACCTGGCTGGAATGATTATGTGGCTGAACTTCATAATGAATCCAGAAATGTTTTCTTAATGTGGTCTGAACAAGGGAAGTCAAAGCAAGGCCCTGTATTACAACAAAAATAGAGGGCTAATGCCAGGTATATGCATTAGGGTATATAAAAATGCATTAGGGCAGTGGTTCCCAACCGGTTTTGGCTTATGGCCCCCTTAGGAACCTTGGTATTAAAAATCATGAGGATGAGTTACGCAAGGATGCCCTGGCTAGAAAGCTTGCCAATAAGAATCCAAGAGACTTTTGGTAAGAATTAAAAGCAATAAATAATAGTGTAATTTTCTCCTTGCTGACGTTGAAAATGTAACTGGGACTGAGAATGTAGTCAAATTACGGAAGGAACAGTACAATGAGTTATTCAGTTCTGTACATAGGAGCAATAATATTAATTGTGATGCTACGTATAGTCCAGATATAAGAATTAGTGTATTTGAGGCGAAACAGGCCACAAAATGTTTAGATTATAACAAATCATGTGGTATTGATGGTATTTCTGCTGAGCATCTGAAATTTAGTCGTGACAGATTAGTGCTTTTGTTAGCTTTGTGCTTTACAGGTTTACTGATACATGGTGTTTTGCCGGGTACAATGTTATCCGTTCGTTGTTTTGGTGACAGTACTAAAAGATAAAAAGGGTAAAATCATTAATAAAGATAACTATAGGCCAAAAGCCTTGGCCAATAGTATGTCCAAGGTGTTTAAATATATACTCATTAATATACTTGAATGTTACCTGTACACTAGCGATAACCAATTTGGTCTAAAAAGAAGCATGGTACTGATATGTGTGTGTGTGTGTGCATGCCTTGAAATAGATGAGCTATAAATACCAAACTCTAGAGTCTAGATACTAACGTATTTTTGTGTTTCCTGGATGCCTCTAAAACATTTGATCGTGTTAATCATGACAAATTATTTATGAAACTTTTAAATCGTAATGTACCTGGTTACTTGGTCTGTATATTAATATTCTTGTATAATCACCAGACATTGTTTGTATGACATGGTGGGGTCAATTCAGAGCGTCTCTGCAGGGCCGGCCCTAGGGGCGGGCGACCGGGGGGGACCGCTCGGGGGACGTAAAAAGCATACAAATGTACTTATCGATTGCATGAATACAATCTTTAGGGCATGCATAGGGCTACAAATGCTTATTCCATTTTGGCTAGGGCCGGTACTGATTCTCTGTAACCAATACCTAGCTAACAATTTTACATTGATACGATGTTGTCACAAGGTTGCATTTTAGCACTGTGACGTAGATACAACGTAAATTTGTTGGGGTCTGAGTTACGTCTTCATAACGTTATGATATTACGTAAACTTTACGTTAATACAACGTTGTTTCAACGTCTCAAGGATAGAATTTGGTCCAACAAAGGCGCCCTATTTGAAATAGTAGTATGCCTATGTAACTCCGTTACAATTTTGTAACAGAGAATAATGCAATACGAAACTATATGGTATGGATATAAAACCTTACGTGCAGACAACGTCTATGCTACGTACAAAAAATTGTGTCGGAATTTACTTGTACTTCACGTGTATACGTCATTATGCAACGTTGTAATATAACGTTTAAGTTTTACATTGTGACTACGTCAGTACAAAGTCAGTTTCTGACATGACCAAGATTCAACCAGGATATAACGTTGTATTTACGTAGTGTGTTTGCTGGGTGGTGTCAGGCAGGGAGGGATATTATCCCCCTATTTATTAAATGTTTATACGGATAATCTATCAATTGTACTGAGCACGTGTAAAATAAGTTGCTATCTTGATGCAATGATCGTTAATCATCTGATATATGCAGATGATGTACTGTAGTTCTTATTTCTCCATCTGTAAAAGGGCTCAGCACACTTCTGAAAGTTTGTGAAAGGTAGGGGAAGGATAATGACATAAAATATAATCCTACTAAAAGTCATATTAGGACTACAGTATGAGAACCAAGGCCAACAAGTACATAAAATTTCCTGAATTTAAATTGAATGGTATGGTGCTGTCAGGAGTGACCCAGACTAAGTATCTTGGACACATACTAACCGGAAGTCTCTCAGATGACTGTGATATTGTAAGGCAATTTCGATAATCATATACTCAGAGAAATAGTTTGATAACATCTAATGTAAATATGAAATTTTCTTAAGTTAATTTTATTCAAAACATTTTGTACTCCAATGTATACAGCTCATTTGTAGTGGAACTACACGACGTAAAATATGAGAAAACTATGTTGCCTATAATAATATTTCAGGAGTTTATTGAGAAGTCCTAGATTTATAAATGGTGTTCCTTCATTAGGCGGTATGTTGTTTTGTAGTCAATAAGGTGCCTAACTATGTCAGCATAAGCGTATGGGTTTCATTTTTTCGGGGGAGTGGCTCGCAATTTGTCCGAAAAATTTCCAAGGTGCCCGAATTTTTCGATGCCGGCATAGTGAACTTAACATGGCAAGGAAATGAAAGATTTTGTTGCAGTAATGCATATATATATACTCACAGAGCATTATAAAATATACATATTTTTCATGCATATTCTTGAAAAAATTAACTCTAACAAAACAATGATTTTTTTTGGCCATCAGTTAACATAAATTGAATAGACTGCATGAGTAACTGAAAAATGAAATTACATAAAAATTTTTAAGAAATACCCAGTGGTGGGCACCGTTAACCAAAAAGTTAACTTCGATAACGATAATCCGTTAACCCCAATTTTTAACTCCTATAACGATAATCCGATAATTTTACTACAAAGTTAACGGAAGTTAACGATAATCCGTTAACGATAACTATTTCTTTACTAACATTTAAAAAAATCAAGGAAAAAAGCTTTAAAACCCATAGAAAATGTTTATTTATGCAAAATCCAACAATAAATAGGTATTTAACTGTATTTTTATCAAGTTTTGCAACTTTTTTGCTTAATAACTTTTTTTTATTTTTAATAAAAAATGTACTGATTACATGTTTTGAAACCCTTGTAACCACTAACCATTAACTAAATTTTAATTTACCAGAGAATTATTATAGCGGGAACTGAAAGGTAAAATTAAATTTTAGGCACATTTATTAAAGACAATGACACAATGTGCTGGTTGCCCTTCAGAAAGACCAACTTCTCAAAGTTAGGCCCAACTGCCAGTCTTGACCTCTTGGGCCTCAGGATGTCCTTGCCGAGAGAGAAGAGCCGTTCCACTGCGGCAGAGGACGGAATTGGCAGACTGAAGTTATGGCGGTTTGAATTCATTCGCGGAGCGGTGATCTTCCGTGAATGACCTCGCTGTTAACGTGTTAACAGACTTTAACAGACTAAATATCGAGTTATCGGAAGTTAACTGGTCCGATAACGATAAATGGAAATTAACTTTCGTTAATAGTCCGTTAAAAAAAGTTAACTTCGTTAATTAACTGTTATCGGATTAACGCTTTAGTGCCCAACACTGGAAATACATAAAACAACAAATTTGTTTTTATAAGTTTAAATGCGACACGTTTATGCAACATTGCAGCCAAGCAAAAAAAATTGTTGCACAATTTATTATGTTTGGTTTAATTAGTACATCTGAGTCTAATTTTAATAAACTCCAATTTTTCCGCTATTGTTTTGGGACTTTGCCTGAATTTTGAGGCATTTGTCCGAAAATATTTGGAAATTTGTGAATCTGGGGGTGCTGCACCTCCCCCTAGACCCCCCCCCCCCCCGTCCCGTACGTCTATGTGTGTGTCAAACGAATTTTATATTTAGATTTATCACTAGGCTTGGTGAGTCAGTCAATAAGATAAAAGAAGCCATGAGCCCATGGTTAGCGGACTGATCTCCGATTATTTTATAGCTCTCAAATTTGGAAGCATTGGCGTAAGCAACTGTACTTTATGCTCATTATTCATAGTGTTTCACTGGCCTACATAGTCACTGCTCCAGGCAACTATCTCTTAACCTTCTATGGACCACTTGTGTAATGTTTGTATTTGTTGTCAGAAATAAAGTGTTTGTTGCTGTCAGGGCCGTTTCCTGGCATAAGCAGACTAAGCGGCCGCTTAGGGCCCCGCTGCTACTAGGACGCCCCCAGACAGACTCCCAGGTCATAGCTCAGTGGGCAAGAATAGGAATATAGCTGAAGTTATTATTAATATTATTATTATTATTATTATCATTATTATTATTATTATTACTGTCGTATTAATTAAAGTTTTTGTATGAGACGAGACAAATGTGATGAAACGGTGACAAACGAAACGTTTTGGTCGTTATGTGTAAATAACTATTGTGAGATCTTATTTCGATATTATTTAACTTTATTCTTACTATATGCTTATACTTTCCTAAATGCTTAATTTTTCTCGTATTGTAAAACATTATTTCACTAATTTACTAATTATTAAGAGATTTTGTAACACTTTAAAACCTAGGATTATTTTCGTTATGTTTTCAAGTCTATTAATTCTTTTCTCATCTTTTTCAGATAATGTGAATTTTGCTGGTTAAAACCTAATTTGAATCCAAGACGATGTAGATAGGATTATGGAGTGGACGGATAAGTGGCAGATGCAATTTAACGTAGATAAATGTAAAGTTTTGCATATAGGTTCTCGCAACAATAATTACGTGTACACGATGGATGATAGGGATTTAGCGAGCGTTGACGAGGAAGTAGATTTAGGCGTACGCGTAACTAAAGATTTAAAGGTTAGGAACCAGTGCCTGGAGTCTTGCGCAAAAGCTAATAGGATGTTAGGCTTCATAGCGCGTAATTTCGAATTTAAATCGAAGGATATTATATTGCCCCTTTACAAGTCCCTAGTCAGGCCTCATTTGGAATATGCCGTTCATTTTGGTGCCCGTACTTGCGTGAGGATATTGATAGGTTAGAAAGGGTTCAGCGTCGTGCCACGAAACTTATTCCGGCATTGCGCAATAAGCCTTATGAAGATAGGATTAAAGTGTTAGACTTGTATTCACTCGAAACTAGGAGATTAAGGGGGGAGCTTATTGAAGTTTTCAAAATCGTTAATAACATCGATAACGTAAATTTTGACAAATTGTTCACTTTCGATAATAGTAATACTCGCAATAACGGATTCAAGTTGCGTGGCAGACGTTTCATTACTAATATCGCTAAAAACTTCTTTACGTTTAAAGTAATTGATAAATGGAATAATCTTCCCGCGTCAGTCGTTCATTCTACCAGCGTTAATGTGTTTAAGAACCGTCTTGACAGACATTTTAAAAATATTAACGTTGTTTAAAATTAAAAAAGAAAGTTAACAACAGGAGCTCTGGTGGTGGTGCTCGAGGATGAGTCTGTTGACGATGAATGCCAGCTTGTGACATGCCAGCGTGATGCCAGCAATAAAAAAAAAAAAAAAAAAAAAAAAAAATTAGACTAACACGAATGTAGATGTAGCTCATAGCGTAAACTAACCCACTTTTTGTTTAACTTTACCTACTTTTTTTTTTTTCTTATCCTCCTTACTTTGCATGTCTCTAACTCTTTTCTTGCATGTTTGTAGTTTGCATGGTATGACAGTGAGTTAAGACTGTGTTTGCATGGTTTGTAAGCGTTCTTATTTTACTTCTTTTCATCTTTCACCCCTCTCCTATATTCTCCGACTATTTTTCTGACTTGTCGGCAGTGGCCGGCGGATGATGATGGTGAGACTTTTTCCCTCTTTTTCTGAATGAATGTTAACCCACGAATGATAGGTGTTGCTCCTTACTTAACCCCTTATTCTCCTCTCTTCTCTTAACCCCCTACTCTCTCCTTTCTCTCGGGCTAGCCTTAGAGTGGATCTTAGGGTCTTTGTTAGCCTTAGCTTCTGTAGATCTGTAGATCATTATTATCATGATTATTATTATTTAGCAGATTAGTTGTGGTTAACTAGATGTGACTTCGTGCATCTTAGAAAATGAAACGACATTATCCATCAGGAGCTGAAAAACGGAAAAAGAAGAAAATAGAGGAGGAGAAGCTTTCCAGTAGCACAGGTGAGATGTGCCACTTGTATATTCTTATGATTACAGTTCAGGCAACTAGGTTAGGTAGACCATCAAGCTAGGCAAGTGCTCAGGAATCGTGTAGAGTAAGCTAGTCTCTGTAATATTTATAATATTTCGAAATGTGAAATTTAATGGATCACATCACCTCAAATTCTGTTCACACAGATCAATTATCAAACAAGATATGAGAGAGTATTTTAGTAAAAATTAACAGAATATGTAATGTTATGTTCTTCTCAGGAGCACTACTGAGATATTTGGAAAAGCCATCCTCAGCAAAGCCTGATGAGCATCATGAGCCAACAGCAGGACCATCCTCTATGCAACCTCAAACACCAGTAGAAGTAGAGCCTGATGAACCAACAAGTGGCCCATCTTCTGTTCAGCTTCAAACACCACACACAGGCATTTCTACTGAGCAACAAGAACCAAGATCTGCTCCACCGCTTGATCCGTATGACTGGCCAGTTGTCCTGTCAGATGCCTTGAAGATAGATCTGGTGTCTCGAGGACCATTTCAAATCAGTCCAGATTTCACATTCCCTAAAAGAGAGGACGGTAGAAGCGTTCATCACCATCACATGTACAGAACATTAATTAATGGGGAAAAAATAAAACGAAGCTGGCTGATGTACTCTAGAAGGAATGATGCTCTTTATGGCTTCTGCTGCAAGTTGTTTTCAAGAAAGTCGTACAAACTAATTACGGATGGACTTTCAGACTGGATAAACGTTGGTTCGCTTCTGAAAGGCCATGAAAATAGTTCAGAACATGCAGATAACATGGCAACATGGAAGGATCTGGAACTGCGGCTAAAAACTGGGAGGACCATTGACCAAACTGAAATGTCATTAATGGAGGTAGAGCGAAGACGATGGCGAGATGTTTTCACACGTCTTGTAAGTATAATCCAGTCACTGGCAGAGAGAAACCTTGCTTTCAGGGGGTCTTCCTCTACATTGTACAATCGAGACAATGGCAACTTCTTGAAGGAGGTTGAGCTGCTTGCCAAATTTGATCCAGTGATGAAACAACACATCAGCAGAGTCGAAAGTGGCCAATATAGTCATTCAAGTTACCTAGGAAACATCATTCAAAATGAGCTCATTGGGTCCATTAGTGTGAAGATCTTGGATGCCATTGTTGCAGAAATAAAACAAGCTAAATATTACTCACTCATTTTAGACTGCACTCCAGACATAAGCCACCAAGAACAGATGTCGATTATTATCAGAACTGTTAAAATGGGTGAAGTACCAGAAATAAAAGAATACTTCTTGGGCTTTCTTGAGACTTCAGAAAGTACAGGCCTGGGTTTATCAGTTCTGATTCTGAAGAGACTAGATGAACTGGATATTCACTTTGATGACTGCAGAGGACAGTCATATGACAACGGAGCGAACATGAAGGGCAAGAACAAAGGTGTTCAGGCAAGGTTATTAGAGAAGAACTGTCGTGCACTCTATGTTCCATGTGGAGCTCACACTCTGAATGTAGTGGCTGATGCAGCTAAAGCTTCCACAGATGCCATCAGCTTCTTTGGCAACGTACAAAAATTGTACAACCTTTTTGCAGCAGCTACACAGAGATGGACAATCCTAAAGAAACACGTAAACATAACACTCAAGTCTTGGAGTGAAACCAGGTGGGAGAGCCAGCTGGCTTAAGAGCATTGAGGCTGTGCGATACCAGAGCCACAACATAAGAGAGGCCCTGTTGGAAGTCAGAAACAATCAGTGCTGGGCAGCGCAAACGAAAATTCACTTGCGCAAGCGCAAATGCGCAAACCCAAACCCATACCTTGCGCTTGCGCAAACGCAAACGCAAACTATTTATATATACAGGGTTTTCCAAAAAAAAATAGGTGCGGTTTTTTTGGGACACCCTGTATAAAATTAAATTTATAGTTAATCAAATCAAATCAAAAGACTTTATTAACAGACACACGATCCATAGATATATCAATAAAGAATAGATACAAAATTACAATGTTAAATAAAATAATAAAAAAAAAGAAATTACAATATTACAAAAAAAAACACTTCAAAGCTCCTCAGAGTCCTCCTCCAACTCCATCGTGAGCAGGTCCATGTTGCCCTTCAGGAACACAAACCTCTCAAGTTCTCAGAGGTCAGGCTGGACCTCTTGAGCTTCATGATGTCAGACCCCTGGGAGAACACCCTCTCCACAGCTGCAGAGCTGGGGATGGTGTCTGAGGCTGTCCATGGTTCACTAGTTATAGACAGTAGTTATGACTTATGAAGTTTCTAGAAGTTACTAGAGTAGTTAGTAGTTGAACTCTGAAATAAAATTAAAATCAACTAATCAAACAAACGTGTTTCACAGCGTTGTTGGTATACTGAGTGCTCACTGCTGTCTGGCGGCGCCACCTGTCTGGCAGTCACGTGTTTATGAGCTAAATCCACTATTTTTAATATTTGTTTTTTTTTCACGTTTGCGCACAAGTTTGCGTTTGCGCAAGTACTTGCGGAAACGCAAATGCGCAAGTTTGCGCAAGAATTGGCGCAAACGCAAATGCGCAACCGAAATCACACTTGCGCAATTGCGCCATTTGCGTTTTGCGCAAGTGTTTGCGCAAGTGCCCAGCACTAGAAACAATGCCACAGATGCCATAGCCAGGACTGAAGCACAAGCACTTGCAGAGGAGGTAGGGTCTTATCGCTTTCAGATTTGCACAGTAGTACGGTATGACATTCTTCATGCAGTTAACCATGTGAGCAAACTTCTGCAGTCTCCTACAATGCAGTTTGATGTGGCAGTCAACCTCCTCACAAAAACAAAAGACTCACCAGCTACAGAAACACAGGTTTTGTTGCAACACAAGTCGTAGCTAGGGACATATGTGAGGAAATGAATGTGGAGGCTGTGCTGAAGAAGAGGCTCAGATCCAAAAAAAGCACTTTGCTTACGAAGCTCCTGACGAACCATTTAGCCTTAAAGAGGCTGGAAGTCAAATTTTTCAATGTGGTGGTGGATTGTGCCATCGGGTCAATAAATGAGATTCAAAACATTAGAGGATGTGAGGGACATATTTGGGGTTCTCCTAAACTTCACCACAATGAACAAGGAAGACTTGTCCTGCAAGTGTGAAAAGCTCTCCAAGATACTGAGCTCTGGAGCTGACTCTGACATTGATGGAAGAGAACTGGCCCTCGAAATTAAGAACTTGCCGACTTTACCTTCACACAACATGACTGCAGTGGAGCTTCTCTCCTTCATTCATCAGAAGCAACTGGAGGAACTATACCCCAAACTCTGGGTTGCACTAAGAATTGCCTGCACTCTACCTGTGACAGTAGCGTCAGCCGAGAGGAGCTTCTCTAAGATGAAGCTAATCAAGGATTACCTTAGATCATCAATGGGGCAGGATCGCCTCAGTGGCCTTGGCATCATAAGCATCAACCAGGACGTTGGCAGGGAGATTTCATATGATGATGTTATTGATGATTTCGCCCAGAAAAAATCTAGGAGGCAAAAATTTCGAAGATACAAACTGTTCTGTAAACTGTTAGCTATTACACGATTGTATTGTAGAGTTAGTAATTGTTTGGTAGTTGATAATTGCATTATTTTTTTTATATAGTTCTGTCATTTATTCTAAATAATGTATAAGCTAATTTTCAAGAATTTCATGAGTATTTTTCTGTTTGTGTTCTGAAAGTACATATTTGTTGTTTTGGACATAAATGTTTCATTAAAATTGTTTCATAATTGTTTTATTATCACAGCCATTTTTTGTATGTGTATGCTGAGGTGATGTAGTAAGGCGTGAGTTGGTGGATGGAGGGGTGGGGCCAGGGCCGGATTTACTTGCTACTTGCTTGTAGGCCCTAGGCCAAACCTTATCAGTGCCCCCCCCCCCAAATATATATATATATATATATATCGTAATATTGTAATGTAAAAAAAAAAAAGAATTACAACATAATGTAACACATCATAATTTTATTCAAATTAGTTTTATATCATGTACAACTTATTCTTACACAAAGGAATAATGGAAAAAAATACAGTCAAATTGAAGCATAATAAATTTTGCAATAAGAATTAGAACATAATGTAATACATTACACTAATAATTTTTAATCAAATTAGTTCCATATCAAGTACATCAAAGTAAATCAAGTTCCATATCATGTACATCTTACACATCGGAATAATGGAAAAATACAATGAAACTGAAGCATAATAAATTTTGCAAGCACAACTATGTGAAGTTCAAAATGACTTTTTCCTGCTTTTTTCTATGGCAAATTTGTCAATGATACTGTTTGTGTCAAGGGATTGTAGGAGGTCCCCAGTGGGCCCCCAGTTACTGGTGGGCCCTAGGCCAATGGCCTATGTTGCCTATTGGAAAATCCGGCCCTGGGTGGGGCCTCAAATAGGTATAGGGTTAGGGCCCCCTAATGGCTAGAAACGGCCCTGGTTGCTGTTGTTAATTTGTTACAATCGAAACATTTTATGGCCTGTTTAGTCTCGAATCCACTACCTCTTATATCTGGTCTATAGGTAGCATCACAATTAATATTATTGCTCCTATGCAGGCCCACCGACAGGGTGGGGATACCATGTAAAAATCCCCGGGCCCGGAAAGAGGGGAGATAAAATCTAAAAATATTAATAAATCAACTGATTAAATAACAGAGAGGAAATATAATTAATGAACATACATTTTGTAGAGATTATCATAGTCAAACTGAAACAGATAAGATATTATCTGCGGTCCACAAATGCCCAAGACCGACTGACAGATCTGGGAACCATTGTAATTGAAAGCCAGTTAGCCCGTACTTTAAATTTCATCAGAATCATTTAGCACTTTGCAGAGAGAAGGCAAAGAAAGTACATTTCTGATTATGAAAATCTTGCGGTAAACAATTATCTTGCCTGCATGGACTGGTACTGCATTTGTAAATTGTATGGTGATAAAATTAATATAATTGATTCGAAAAATAAAATGGTCACTTTTCTCCGAGTTGTTTATTCATACTATATGTTTTAATAGAGACTTGGACATATAATCAGTTTGCTTGTTATGTACACAAAAAACATTCATAATAAAATACTGAGTAAACAGGGGGGCCCACATACCAATCCTTCCCCGGGGCCCTGGACAGCTCTCGGCGGCCCTGCTTCTCTGTAGTGTTCTTTCCATAATTTGACCATATTCTCACTCTCAGTTACATTTTCAATGTTAGCAGGGAGAGATATTGCACTATTATTTATTGCTTTTAATTCTTCCCAGCCAGAGCATCCCTGCTTAACTCATCCTCATGATTTTTTATATACAATACCTTAATGCATACTTGAACTTGACATTAGCCCTAGCTTGCCTTGGCTTCTCTTGCTCACACCACATTAAGAAAGCATCTCTAGATGCATTATAAAGTTCAGCCACATACTCATTCCAGCCAGGTCTACACGTATAGTTTTTTCTCCAAAAGGTATTTAAGTCTTGGCTAGCATTATACTTGCCACTGAGACTTCGAGCTGCATGCACCCTAAATGCATGTATATATGTATAAATATTTACATATTTTGGCGCCGTTCAAAAATTACGTTTAGTCCAGGCAATCTAGAGCAAAAATAGCTTCAACCTGGGCAAAATTGCTTCAGAAGCTTTCTAAACTGTTTCCAGCTCAGGAACCATTGCAGAATAACATATCCAAATCCGACAAAATTGGACCCCGGGAACACCCCAAAAATGAAATTCAAAATGGCGGATTGGCAGTTTCCTACGAAATACAATAAATTTTAATTTCGCTTTGTAGAGAGAGTTATGACGTTTTTCTTGATCAGTAAAATGTTTTAAAACACATTTTCGTTTCTAAATTAACCTATATGACACTAAAAATTGTATTAGGCGGCTAGTATTAAACTATGACGTCACGTAATGTAATAAAATATACTGTATGGAGTGTATGTGAGAATGGACATTGCTACATCTTTATAAACTTATATTATATACAACTCTTTAATTCCTACTACCCACTATCAAATCTGCGTATTTGTGCTTGTCATTTTCTTTAAAACTGTTATTATGTACTCCTTTTAAATACTGCAACACAGTTTATAATTTGTTTTCTGTTTCAGACTGACTCGGTGTACGGCTGACTCGGTGTGCGTCCGCCTTCAAGAATGCAGACCCCTGAAGAATTGTGCGTGATTTGTAAGGAGAAATTGGACAGCGGACAGGAAGTGGTTCACATCTCGCAAAAAGGAGCAGATGGTATAAATGCATCCAGCCGCAGCCGTGGAAACGATGTTGTTGCAACAGCTGGAATAAGTGTTCACGTTGTATGTAGGAAAAGGTTTACGGATAAAAAGACCATTGAAATAAAGAAGCGACAGACCGCAGCCGAGGCAATACCAAGGAAAAGTGCTCGTCTTCATGAATACGCATTTTCCAGTGCTACTCACTGTTTGTTTTGTGATACCTTTGTGGACTTTTTTTCCAAACACAAACCAAAATCAGAGCATGTCAAAATAAGAACTACAGAGTTCTCCGAAACCATAAAAAGGTGCTGTGAAAGCCGCTGCGATGAATGGTCGTTTAATGTAAAAGGCCGTCTGGAGTATTATCTTCGTGATCTTCCTGCTGCAGATTGTGTCTACCATCACACCTGCAGCGTAAATTTTCGAAGTGGAAAAAACATTCCTCGCGCATACTCCTCCGACGATCATGATTCGAAGAAAGGGAGACCAACTAATGAAGAGCAACACCAAGCATTCCTTCAGACCTGTGCTTACCTGGAAGAGAATGATGATGAACAACTGTTGATTGGAGACCTAATTTCCAAAATGGAGGAACATCTTCAAGGAAGTCAGAGCTCTGTCTACGAACGCAGGCACATGAAGAGAAAGCTTTTAGAACGTTACGGAGACAAGATCATAATATCAGATGAAAGGGGAAGGCAGATGTAGTAACACTACGAGAGACAGCTAATGAAATTCTTATAGATTATCACAAAAAGTCGAAAGAATGTGATATAGATATAGAGCTACAGAAGATTTACCTAGTAGAAGCTGCTGCAAAAATAATCAGAAGTGATATCAAGTCTGTCGACTCGCCTAGAAAAGATGTGTATCCATCTCTAAATGACATCACTGCAAAGTGCTCTTGCTTACATTCCCAACAGTCTGAAATTGCTATTATCAAAAGCATTTGCGGGACAGGATACTTCAAGAAAAATAGGTGCAATTGGGCAGAGCATTATGCAAGCAACCCGTCCTAGAGGATTACTATGTCCACTACAGATCGGTTTGTCGGTTCAGCTACACCACAACTTTAGGTCAAGGTACCTTATTGACGTTCTCCATCAGCTGGGTTACTGTTCGTCGTATGCAGAAGTAACAAGATTCGAAAGAAACGCGGCGCTGGCAAGTGGGTCTGGCTCTTTTACTGTTGATGAAAACACTGCAGTCCTTCTAGCAGCAGATAACGTCGATCATGATGTCTGCACTTTGGATGGGAAGAATACCTTTCATGGAATGGGTATGATTGCCGCAATAACTCGAAGATCAAGATCCACCCTTCTATTCACAGGCGTAATGTTGTGACAATGACATTAAGAAGATTGCAACCGTTGACATTAGGGAATATAGACACGCGAGAAGCATGTTGAGGGACATCTCATTCCGCGAACTTCCAGTACCCACTGCCACCATAAGTCGACTTAGTCTTCTCTGGCAGATATCTTCAGCAGAAAGATCAGGTCCAAGTTGGTCCGGATCAATGCAGGCAATTCACGGTGGATCAAGTGTCTCACATCCAGGTGTGGCGTCGATCACGTTCCTTCCCATCATAGATATGTCGCCAACTGACATGACCTGCATATTTTCGACATTACTATATTTGAGCAAGATAGCACGCGATCAAAAAGTCCCATGCATTATTACCTTTGATCAGCCTTTGTTCTGGAAAGCTTCCCAAATCATCAATGAACAGAGAGACCTGCAGGACATTGTTTTAATGCTGGGATCATTTCACACTCTGATGAATCTTTTGGGAGCAGTCGGTACTCTTATGAATGGTTCAGGATTGTCTGAAGTACTTCAAGAAATATACGGACCAAATGCCGTGCAACACATGATGTCTGGAAAAGCTGTTTCAAGAGCGATACGTGGTCATATGATAGTAGATGCAGCTCTTAGTACCTTACTAGTCGCAGACGTTTTCCCTCGTAATGAAGATGGAACTCCTCATGACCTCCATAAGGAAGCTTGTGACCTGCTCGACGATGTTATGACCGCCAAACAATCAGTTGAGGATGTGGAATCTTCGAATGCATTGTCTCAGATTGCTACCACTTTGGATGCGAAGAAAACTGACCTACAATCTACTTCGCAAACAAGTCAACTCTGGTTGGAATATCAGCGAATGATCAACATTGCACGTTCCTTGATAACAGCAGACAGAACCGGCTCGTGGGATTTGCACTTGCAAGCTATGCTGGAGACCATCCCCATAATTGCAGCAGCCGGACATCGCAATTACCTGAAATCGATATACCTGTACCTGCAGAAAATGTTAAGTTTGCCTTCTGAAAATCCAGCCGTTAACAAAATGTTCCAGGAAGGTAAGTTTGTGGTAAGAAGAAGCGACAGATTATGGGCCGGACTCGGCACAGACCTGGTGATAGAACAAGTACTAATGCGTTCCCTGAAAAGCAGAGGCGGACTGACACGCGGAAGTGGATTTACAGACATCCAAAGGACAACGTGGCTCTTTTCTATGCCTCTGTGTTCCACTTATAACTTAGCAATGCAGGAATACACCAGAGTTTTGTTGGAAAGTAGTGAAGAGCACAAGGAAATGAGGGGAAGTAGACAAATCAGGGACAGTAATGACATGAAGAAAGTACTTGAAAGTCTGGAATCCTTATCCCCATTCCATTCTACCTCGGGTCTCTGCAACATTGTAACAGGGCTAACTGCTGATCCTGGAGTTAACGTTCATCAATTGCATTCAATCGGTACGAACATTGTCGTAAAAATGATTGAGAAACAAGCCTTTACATATTCTGCCAAAAGATCTGACAAAGTGAAAACACTAGGATCTGCTTCTGCCGTTGTGATCACTGATGCTTCAGATATAGAAGTAGATCCTGCACTACTGTTTCAGAGAATGATGACTGTTGCCACTGGCGGAGACATGAATCTTGAAGATGTCATGTGTTACGAACTGTGTGCATATCCTCCTGCATTGTTCGAATCACGAAGTATCTTGAGGAAACCCGATAAGTCTCAGCTAGCTCATGCAATAATCAAATACACTGACACTTTACGCATGGAAGAAGTTCAAGAAATTCAGTGCACAGACCAGTACGTATTGGATGGTGGATCTCTACTAGACTACTACATCGTGTTTCCTGGCGTCAAGATGAAACATATGACAGCATCGCCAACTCATATGCCGATTTCACTCTGAAAACATATGGAAAAGCAATCATTGTTTTTGATGGCTACAGCAGCTCTCCTACGATCAAGGACATGACCCACAGAAGACGCAGCACCAAGACAAGCAGAAATGTGAATCTCAGTCCAAGCATGAAGTTTGTTGGCCAGAAGGAACACTTCTTGGCTAATGAAAACAACAAGCAAGCATTTATTTCTCTCGTAGGTGATGTTGAAGAAACACGGGTGTACTGTTCACAACGCAGATGGGGATGCTGATGTGGACATCGTTCGTGCAGCAGTTTCCTCATCAGAAAATGCAACTACAATAGTAATAGGGGAAGACACCGACTTGCTGATTCTCCTTCTGTACCATGCCAAGGACAGTGGTTT
Source organism: Bathynomus jamesi (assembly GCA_023014485.1). Taxonomy (NCBI): domain Eukaryota; kingdom Metazoa; phylum Arthropoda; class Malacostraca; order Isopoda; family Cirolanidae; genus Bathynomus; species Bathynomus jamesi. The sequence continues at coordinate 78,620 of JAJOZX010003548.1, read as the reverse complement.
CAAGTTGTACTATCGCAGCGATATAAGACGGGGACCATCTCCTAATCCTGTGTATGATATTCTCAGCATTCAATCATTGTTAGGCAATGACATCTGCAAGTATCTCCTGTTTGTGCATGCTTTCACGGGCTGTGATAGCACATCCAGAATTTTTTCGATCGGTAAAGCCAAAGCATTCGACACACTGATGAAGGTGGCTGAACTCCGTTCAGTTGCAAATACATTCTGTTCTGATTGTTGCCAACCAGTGGCGGTTCCTCATATGGGCAATATGGGCAGCCGCACAGGGCGGCATTTGTGGAGGGGCGGCATGAGCGCCTGCAAAAAAAAAAAATAAAAATAAGAATAAATAAATAAAGAAATAAATAAAAATAAAAAATAAAATAAAATAAATAATAAAAGATCAATAAATATATTTTTATTAATAAAAAACCATCTATTGCATTTTCCATAAACCTTCCCATAAAAGACCTAAACAATGCAAAATGCTTCCAGATTAATATTATTGGGAATAAAGGCCCATACTTTAACATATGTAATGTTATTTTTCTGGGTTTGGTTAAATAGTGAAATGTATATTATTTATTACAGAACGAATCTTCACACTAAGCCACTAAGGTCTGTCAAATAACCGCAAATGGATAAGAAGAGGTCAAAGCTATCAGGTGCTCAGTTTAGAAAAAAGAGGAAAGAAGAAGAGAAGAAACGAGCAAAAGATAAAGGTATAGAGCTATGTCATCTACTCTTCACTGCTATATTGCACTGCTATTTTGTGATATAGCTTTCTGAGTCATTTGAAGTGTACTATTATGTATATAATTAGCCATTAACCAAGGAGGTTGTATTATCATTTGTTTCCTATTCTAAAAGTTTAATAAATTGTGCTTAATAACATGTTAAATTAATTGTACTAGCCTATTCATGCATTGGTCTGTTATGTTCTATTTTACTATTTGCAGGGGCACTTTTGAAATATTTTGGAACACCCTCTGCCACTAGCCAGGATGAGAAGCCGTCTACTTCTGCCATTATTGAGGCTGAGGAGCCATCTACCTCCTCAGCCTCACATATGTCTCCACAAATGCAGTCTGATCCTGAGGATGAAGACCCATTTGCTTCTACTTCTCCCCGGCAGGACTCTTCAGGTGAGTTTGTGTGCACATATGTCTGTGAGTGTGTGCGTGTGTGTGTATGTGTATGTGTGTGCATCCCTGCAAAGCATTTTGCAAACAGTTATAAATTATAATGTTATTATCACTGGGTCTGGGTTACTGGGTATGTGTGGTGTTTCACCACCATAATTCCATAACACCACCACCATAACAAAGTGCTGTGAATAATGTGTTATCTAACTTAGGTGTGTATACTAATGAGTAATGCTCTTGTTCTTTCTATTAGAAAGGCCTGGAGCAGAATCGCCTCCTGAGGATGAGTCTCTGTCCACCGACCCTGCTAACTGGCCTTCAGTTCTGACTGAGAGAATTCGGACACAACTGGTTTCCAGGGGACCAAGTCAAGTACCATCTGACTTTGTATTCCCTAGAAACGACAGTGACGGAAGAAGTTTCCACCATCAATACTTCAGGAAGTCATTGGTTAGTGGGGAAAATATAACCAGAAGTTGGTTGGTCTATTCCTTAAAAAACAACAGCCTTTTCTGTTTCTGTTGTACATTATTTTCCAAGAGGAAAATAAATGTAACAAGTTTGGGACTCTCGGACTGGAAGCATGCAAGCTCATTGCTCACATCACATGACAACAGTTCAGAACACCTAAATTCTATGAAAATCTGGAAAGAACTGGCAGTGAGGATGAGAAAGGGGGAGACCATTGACAAGCAGGAGATGGCACTTCTGGAGGCTGAGAAGTTGAGATGGAGAGCGGTGCTGACACGTCTCACTGCTATTGTGCATTCTCTGGCAGTTAGGAATTTGGCACTAAGGGGACATACAGAAAAATTGTTCTCACCATCAAATGGCAATTTTCTGAAAGAAGTTGAACTGATGGCACAATTTGATCCTATAATGCAAGAGCACATTAACCGTGTCCAAAAAGGGACCTCCAGTCACACCAGCTACCTCGGCCACCACATACAAAACGAACTCATTGATTTGTCGAGCAGCAAGACCATTTCAGCAATGGTGAGCGACATCAAACAATCAAAGTTTTTTTCAATAATTCTAGATTGCACTCCAGATATCAGCCACACTGAACAGTTGTCAGTTGTGATTCGGGTTGTGTCACTGGAGGGGAAGCCCCATATAAAGGAACATTTCATGGGGTTTTTGGAGGCAGAGGAGTCCACTGGTCAACATTTGGCATCTCTGATTCTGAAGAGACTGGAGGAGCTAAAAGTTCCTTTCATGGACTGTAGAGGACAATCATACGACAACGGGGCCAACATGAGGGGAAAAAACAAGGGTGTTCAATCCAGGCTCCTAGAAATTAATCCCAGAGCTCTGTTTGTTCCATGTGGGGCTCATTCTCTGAATTTGCTTGTGGCCGATGCTGCTAAGGGATCTATTGATGCCACAAGTTACTTTGGCATCTTGCAGAAGCTTTACAACTTGTTTTCAGCCTCCACACAACGATGGGCCATTTTGAAAAAACATGTGAACATCACATTGAAGATGTGGTCTGATACAAGGTGGGAAAGCAAGATCAAGAGTGTGGAGCCCTGAGATATCAGGCAGCTGCAGTGAGAGATGCACTGATCGAGGTGAGGGACCACACCAAAGACTCTGTAATAAAGGTCGAGGCTCAATCTCTGTCAGAGGAGGTTGGGTCATACCGCTTCGCCATTTGTTCAGTGGTGTGGCATGACCTGTTGTGCCAAATTCAGCATGTGAGCAAGCAGATGCAGTCTCCTAGCATGCACGTTGATGTTGCAGTAAATCTCCTAAAAAAACAGAGAGAGGTCTCCGCAATTACAGGGCAACAGGTTTTGTGGCTGCACAAATGGCAGCCACAGATATCTGTGAACAAATGAATGTGGAGGCTGTGTTAAAACAAAAACGGCTGAGGTCCACAAAGCGGCACTTCTCCTATGAAGCATCTGATGAGCCCTTGATTGATGCTTTGAAGAAGCTGGAGGTGACATTTTTCAATGCAGTGGTTGATGCTGCAACATCAGCCATTCAGGAAAGATTTTCCACGTTGGAAATTGTGGGAGAGAAGTTTGGAGTGCTGACACATTTCCAAAATCTCACATTTGAGGAGCTGACAGAACAATGTGTGAACCTTAGTACTACACTACACTTTAAGGGACAATCTGACTTGGATGGCAGAGAGCTTGCACAGGAGCTGAAGAACTTGCCTGACTTGCCATCAAAGACCATATCCTTGCTTGAACTGCTGACATTTATCCATGAAAGGGAGCTCTCTGAAATATATCCAAATTTGTGGACTGCTCTCAGAATTGGTCTTACTCTTCCAGTCACTGTTGCTGAAGCAGAGAGGAGCTTTTCAAAGCTGAAGCTCATCAAATCCTACCTGAGGTCAACTATGTCACAGGAACGCCTTACCGGTCTGGCCATCATCAGTATAAATCATACAATTGCTGAGCAGATTTCATATGATGATTTAATTCATGACTTTGCATCAAGGAAGGTAAGAAGAGTCAGGCTTTAGATGGCAGTTGTGCTGTGGTGCAATTTATTTTGTTTCTTGTTCAAAGTGTAGCATAATAATTACCCTCTCTTAAGTGTCTTATTCTATTTATGTGATAGAGCATTTGTACAATTTAGAAATTTGATTCTCTAGTTTATTTATGGCAGTTGTGCAATTTAATTTGTATTTTTCCTGTTCATAGTATCATAATTACATTCTCTTAAGTGAGTTATTCTATTTACGTGATGAAGGATTTGTAAAATTCAGAAATTTGAGTCTTTGTTTTGGTTCTGAAGTTCCAACAATTAGTCCAATAAAAAGTTATTTTGTGAAAGAGTTATGTCTGTCCTTTATTTTGGGGGGATTCGAATGTGTGTGTGTTGGCGAACAGGGGGGGGGGCGCTGAAGGTGAGGTTCGCCCAGGGCGTCATGTAAGCTAGGACCGCCACTGTTGCCAACACTCTGACATTGAAGCCGCTGGAAGAAAGGCAATGCTTCTGTTGTATGGCTGCAAAACACTTGAATCCACTAACGCACTACGTCATCGAATGTTAGTTGAAAAGGTAGCTACAGCTAAATCTTTTGTTACACCCGAACGTTTGCCACCTACCGATGCGTCCACAAAATACCACAGCTTTCGCACATACTTTCAAATACTAATCTGGAAGTCTACAGAAGAGAAGATCGATGCAGAACAGTGGGGTTGGTATGTAAAGAATAATTCCTACTACCCTACAGCCTGCGACAAGCCACCAGCTCCAAATTATCTACTCAACATGATCCGCTGCTCCTGCAAGACGAAATGTGCTACTTCAAGATGTGGATGCAAGCGTAATGGAATGCCCTGTTCGGCCGCTTGTGGCGAGTGCCAAATCAGTGGTTGCGATAACAACCCAAGTACCGGTAATCTATCCGATGATAGTGATGAAGAGGATTAATTTCTGTATGTTTGTGACCAGGTAGCACTTCTTCTGTAATGAACATAACTTGAAACTGGGAAAAAAATAATTGTTGTATTATTGATTATAAAAATCTGTAAAAAGCTATATAACATTATATTTGCGTAATAACTGGTTGTGTTGTATATTGTTGAATTATTTAAAACATTACAACTGAAAGAAAAAGCATCAAATGTATCTCTATAAATAAAAGCGTAAATTATATATTTTTTTTTCGTAGGAAACATCCAGTCCGCCATTTTGAATTTCATTTTTGGGGGTGTTCCCGGGGTTCAATTTTGTCGGATTTTGGATATGTTATTCGGCAATGGTTCCTGAGCTGGAAACAGTTTAGAAAGCTTCTGAAGCAATTTTGCCCAGGTCTAACTACAAATTGCCTGGACTAGTTACGCTATTTTTGCTAAAACCTGAACCCCCCCCCCCCCGTGTGGGGTGGGGTGGGGAAAGTGTTACATAACATCTATTAAGGAGTGCCTGGTCTAGCTTTACAGAACGTTCTTGAGGGATCTGGGGTGTCAAGTTTTAGCAAAAATAGCGTTACGTAATTTTTGAACGATCCCTTTATTTCATTTTGCAGTTACGACATAACTGCAAAAATTTGTTGTGTATGAAACTATCAGGTCGTACAAAATTACCGTACACGTACAAATCCGTTGGATTAATCCATCGGTCAATTTTCATCACATCTGAAAGAGTGTTTTTGCAAATTTAGTTGTTGTTTTGCGCAATAAAGTAATATGGGATAATGAATTTGTAAATAAAAATGCGATCGAGATGTGGTATTGATTCAACGAAATTTTAGAGTATGTACAATGAGGTGTATTCCTTTCGGAACTTTTAGTAATAACAAGATGAGGAAACTTGTGGAATAGGGAAATAGCTAAAATTACATTATTTTCATTTGGAAAACATGAAGCCACTCCGGCCTATCGAGGTAATCCAAGTCATGAGCTACGTTTTTTAACAATAATAAAATCCTGCAAGATGTCAAATTCAAGTCAGCTAATTAATATACAACTATTTACTACCACCATAGTAGCCTATATAACTGAAGCAAAGAATATACACTATATACAATCAACAAACTATCTCACTCATGAAAAAGTGTAAATTTTTCTTAAAATTAACTAATGAGCTATTGTTTACCACATCATATGGCAAGTCATTCCAAAAATCTATTACTCTATGACTGAAAAAGTATTTTTGTAGATGAAATCTAGAAGTCTGTTCTCTAATTTTCTTCTTATGCCCACGAGTTATCCCATCAGGGTTAATATGAGTTTCATCGTACTCAGAATATCAAAAGCAAATACAGGGTGTCCCAGAATTAACTACCGTATCTATTTCAATGAAATTGGATAAATTTTTTAAAAATAGTTTTATTTATGCTTATCATGTTTAATATGTTAAAAATATGGTTATTATGTATTTTATCACACTCAGTCATTTTACACACCAAAATACATTTTTCTAGTAGTATTTGATGTGATTTGTTCAAATATGACCTCCATTTCCGTCGGAAATGAGATCCAACAAAGTTATAGTACTTTGAAGTTTGGCTCATTTTCAAGGGAAATGGAAGTCAAAATCTAAGCAAAACACATCAAATATTACTAGAAAAATGTATTTTGGTATTAATTAACCTAACCTAACCTAACCGTGGCTAAACGAGCCTAACCATGGCTAAACGAGCCTAACCGTGGCTAAACGAGCCTAACCCTGGCTAAACGAGCCTAACCCTGGCTAAACGAGCTCTCGTCTGTATCCACCACCTAATCCATAATAAGGTAATACTCTAGGCTCGTTTAGCCAGGGTTAGGATCGTTTAGCCAGGGTTAGGCTCGTTTAGCCACGGTTAGGTTAGGTAAGGTTAGGTTAGGTTAGGTTAGGTTAATTATACCAAAATACATTTTTCTAGTAATATTTGATGTGTTTTGCTTAGATTTTGACTTCTATTTCCCTTGAAAATGAGCCAAACTTCAAAGTACTATAACTTTGTTGGATCTCATTTCCGATGGAAATGGAGGTCATATTTGAACAAATCACATCAAATACTACTAGAAAAATGTATTTTGGTGTGTAAAATGACTGTGTGATAAAATACATAATAACCTTTTCATTATCTGGCCCAATGAAAGACTATCTGAATTCATAGAATGGCAAAGAGACTCTCCAAAAGTTAACGTGTGGCTTGGAATGACCAAATCCAAAATTTATGGTGCTCCATCTTATTGAAACACAACATTATCAAGAATGCCATCAGCTTCCGCAAAGAAGAATGGGCCATAAATTTTGGATTTGGTCATTCCAAGCCACACGTTAACTTTTGGAGAGTCTCTTTGCCATTCTATGATTTCAGACGGTCTTTCATTGGACTAGATAATGAAAAAATTATGAAAATAAAATTATGAAAAAAATTTAGAAATTTATATATTTTTAACATATTAAACATGATAAACATAAACAAAACTGTTTTTAAAAAATTTGTCCGATTTCATTGAAATAGATACGGTAGTTAATTCTGGGACACCCTGTATAATTATAAAACATTAAAGCATAATTTTCTTATCATTTTGATATAAGTCACTATGTTCGCAGATGTGTCCTTACCAAATTATGTAGATTTGAATATTATGATATTTTTGCGGCATTTTTTCCCCCACCCTCCCAATATTTGCCTGGTGACATCATGAAAATATGATATATGAGCTAGGCTTGGGCTATTTTTTTCGCTACTCTACAACTTAATTAGTTGGATATTTTCTGTTCTGGCAATTGGATTTAGTTTGGTCGTGTTTGTGATAGAATTATAACGTGTTGTTTGTGTGGTTTCTGACTTTGAGAACTTGATTTGTCATGTGCCCTAGATGAAGAGAAAGCATTGGATGTTTTTATCAATCACAGTGTTATTCTCTCATCCTTACTTGCCCAAAATGTGACAGTGAGTGCCTAATATGAAAAGATCAGAAGATATTTAGGTGAACTAACCAATATTAACTGGTTAGGCCAACTGAATACCCTTGATAATTGGTTAGGTTAAGTAATGATATTTTCGTTAGTTTTAGGTGTTTTAGGTTACTATTTCCACTTGTGTTAGTTTTAGGATTAGGTTAGGTAAACTTAGGTTAATTAATACCAAAATACATTTTTCTAGTAATATTTGATGTGTTTTGCTTAGATTTTGACCTCCATTTCCCTTGAAAATGAGCCAAACTTCAAAGTACTATAACTTTGTTGGATCTCATTTCCGAGGGAAATGGAGGTCAGATTTGAACAAATCACATCAAATACTACTAGAAAAATGTATTTTGGTATGTAAAATGACTGAGTTACTCTATATACATAATTACCCCTATCAGTACCGTATCTAGTGAGAAAAAGTTACATATATCTAAATTGTCCAAACCTGAAAATATTTTGAAGATCTTTATCCAGGGTAGAAAAAAAAGAGGATAATATATCGTCATGTTCAGAATATCAAAAGCAAATATAATTATAAAATATTAAAGCATAATTTTCTCATCATTTTGATATAAGTTACTATGTTTGCAGATGCGTCCTTACCAAATTATGTAGATTTGAATATTGACATTTTTATAGTGAATATTTCTTGTTTTGGCTATAATGTACTTTTTTTCATAAAATATTTTTCCTGAGTGGGCTATTTTTTCACTACTCTGCGACTTAATTAGGTGGTTGGTTTCTGTTCTGTCTATTTTTTTTCTAATTGGATTCAGTTTGGTCGTGCTTGTGATAGAATTATGATGTGCTGTTCGTATGGTTTTGTTGACTTTGAGAACTTGATTCATCATATGCCCGAGATGAAGAGAAAGCATTGGATATTTTTATCAATTATGGCATTATTCTCTCATCCTTAACTTGCCCAAAATGTGACAGTGAGTGCCTAATACGAAAAGATCAGAAGATATTTAGGTGAAATAACTAATGCTAACCTGTTAGGCCAACTGAATGCCCGGTTAGGCCAACTGAATGCCCGGTTAGGCCAACTGAATGCCCGGTTAGGCCAACTGAATGCCCGGTTAGGCCAACTGAATACCCGGTTAGGCCAACTGAATACCCGGTTAGGCCAACTGAATACCCGGTTAGGCCAACTGAATGCCTGGTTAGGTCAACTGTACACCCTTGATGATTGGTTAGGTTAAATAATGATATTTTCATTAGTTTTAGGCTTTTTAGGTTACTACTTCCACTTATGTTAGTTTTAGGGTTAGGTTAGGTAAGGTTAGGTTAATTAATACCAAAATATATTTTTCTAGTAATATTTGATGTGTTTTGCTTAGATTTTGACCTCCATTTCCCTTGAAAATGAGCCAAACTTCAAAGTATTATAACTTTGTTGGATCTCATTTTGGTAAATTTATAGTATTACACCCGTCTCCCTTTGGAGGTGAAATTTATGTTTTTCCTATGGTTTTTGATGTGCTTTGAACGAATCTGACCTTCAAAACTGTCGGAAATGACTCGTTTTTGAGATAACCCCCCTCCCCCCAGCTGGCAATCGAAAACATGTCATTTCCGACGGTTTTGAAGGTCAGATTCGTTTAAAACACATCAAAAACCATAGGAAAAACATAAATTTCACCTTCAAAATTGACCTGACCTAACCTAACCTATCCTAACCTAAATCACTTATAGTCTTGTAGGCAGCCCAGGAATCACTATAAATCACAGAGCCAGGCCTAATATACTTCTGAATGAGTGGAATGAATGTTCCATTCTGGTACGAAAGTAATTCAAATTTGAAATGGATGGAGCGCAGTGATTGGGCAGACATGTAACGAACACACAAATGAACGTATGAACACAAACGAATGTACGAACACACACTAGATACACACCAAAAAAATGTTTATATCTCGAAAATGAAGCATTTGCGACGGAAATGCTATAGAAGGAAAGTGTCTTAGAATTAAAAAATCTACTTAATGAAAATATAATAATTGCTGGACATTAGACGGGTGTAATACTATAATAATACCCTCATTTCTGAGGGAAATGGAGATCAGATTTGAACAAATCACATCAAATATATACTACTAGAAAAATGTATTTTGGTGTGTTAAAATGACTGAACGTGTCTATATACATAATTACCAAAAAAACATGGTTATTTTAAAAAACTCGAAACCATTTAAAAAAAAAAAAAAAAACTATAGTTTATTTGGTTCATTAGTGTTTGATTGCAATAAAATTATTTTATCTTTCATATTTTATTTAAGCATTATACTAACTTGGTAAAACTTTACAAGACCTGCATTGCCATGAAACATACAGTATATCAATTGATAGAGCAGAGAAAATGGTGCAAGTAGCTCTGTATCATTTTGAAAATATTAGAAAATAACAAAGTTATGATACTTTGAAGCAGTGTCATTTTTAGCGACATTTAGTGACAGTTCGAGATATATCTAGCGACATCTGCCAATATTTTTAGCAATTAGTATATCTAGCCACACCATTCAATTACTCCATTAGGTCAGATCTGGTCAGTTTGTGTTTTGTTGTGACGTGTCAGTTATTGTGTTTTTTGATAAGTTTCTCACTAAGGATAAGGAGCTATTTAAATTTTGTGTTGAACATAATTTACTATTAGTGAATGCTACAGTAACAAAACATATATCAATTGATAGAGCAGAAAAAATGGCGCAAGCAGCTATGTATCATTTTGAAAATATTAGAAAATAACAAGTTATGACACTATGAAGATGTTACTAGGCCCAGGGTTTTTTTTCCCATAGGGCCAGGTGGTGAAGCTTCACCAGCTGAACATGAGCCTTCACCCCCTGAAATTTTAGCCAAATACAGGTTTTCAAACACTACTGGTAAAATGAGTTAAAAATGAAAAAAATAAAAGATTAAAAGCTCTCCGTATTAATGGTGACCAAGAATGTTATATGCATTTTTTAATAAACTTTAACTGTTTGCCTAATTCTATAATATAATTGCCTTTCTTGATGGTCCTGGTGTTTCATCCGGATCAGTTGCTGGTTGCTTTTTCATAAATTTCCGAATATCCATCTTTTATAATATCTATATGTAAATCATTATTAATATCTGTACTGTCAATAATCAAATTTAGTACTGTACATTAAACATACATACAACAAATGAAACTGAAAAAAAGTAATTCATGTTGTGACTGCCAGAGTTGGAATATTGGTAAAATTTCCATTTCTCATGGTAGACACAAACACAATATATGCATTAAAAAACATAAATGATACTGAATTGCTGGGCTAAGAGATGTGCATAAATTAGCTTGTCTTTTCCATGCACTAGACTGGAAAACTTAGCAAAATTTACATTTTGCGGGAAGCAAAAAACTAAGTTTGGAAATTTGTGGGAGAATGTTGTAAGTTTACACAATAGATTTAAATGGGCTCTCACAGGAGAAGACTTTCACAGGAAAAAATATGTTTTAGCGTGAAGTGGCTGCCAAGTTTTTCAGTCTGTCCTGTAAGGCTGTAACCTTCACCTCCTGATAAAAACCTGAAAAAAAAAACCTGCAGTAGGCCTATCATAGTTTACACCATTTGGATCTTTTCCATTTCATGTACTATTTCCGATTTTGTTGAAAATAAGATATTTAATGTAGGTTAACTGAATGCCAGGTTAGATCTCTGAAATTATAATGATTTGGTTGAAATAAATATTTGTTAACACACTGCTTCTAATTACATTTAAATAGACAAAAAGATCCTTTTGAAATGAGTGAAGTACTCCACATACAATAGTAATAGATGACCAAGTAATAGTAATAGATGAAAAATAAAGTAATAGTAATAGAATAGTAATTGAAACCCAGTAATAGACCCCATGTCTGCAAACTATTACTTTCTCTAAATCATTTAGATATAAAATAACGAGTAATGGTCCTAAAACTAATAGAAACCCAGTAATAGACTGCATGTCTACAAACTACTCCTTTCTCTAAATCATTTCAATATAAAATAGAGAGTAATGATCCTAAAACTGATCCCTATGGTACCCTACTTTTGACTTTCTGCCACCCAGATTCACAACCATTTAGAATTACCCTCTGTTCTCTGTCTTCTAACCATTTTTCTACCCAATTTATAACTGACCTTAATATACCATGAGCTTTTAATTTATACAGGGATTTTGTAGGAGAATTTGAAATGGTAGGTTACAAAATGTTTCACAAAGATAGGAATGGAAGGGAAGGCGGCAGTGTACTTTTGTATGCTCGGGACTCCCTGCACCCGGTAAACAGTAATATCGTATCTGCTCATGAAATGTTGGGAATAGATCTAAACCTAAATAATAAAGTAGTGCAGCTACTTCTAGTATATAGACCACCTCACTACCCCATGGATAAGGATATAAACTTGTATAACAAATTAAGCAGAATAGTGAATAATAAGATCAGTGTGATTTTTGGTGATTTTAATTGTGGTAATGTAAATTGGGAAAACAAAACAGCTGATGCTGAGGGCTCAAGACTGTTGGAATTTGCCGATGATAACTTATTAAGTCAATGGGTTGACGGGCCTACTAGGGGTAATAATAAACTAGACCTCATATTCACGAACAAAGATGACCTAGTCTCTAACCTGACTATTGGTGAAAATTTAAGTAACAGCGATCATAATTTGATTAGGTTTGACCTCGGGGTTCCAGTTAATACACGCGAAAAGACTCGTGAAAGACTGGATTTCCTGAGAGCTAATTTTGAAAGCTTCCAAAGTAGTTTAGACACACTTGAAGTTCTAATAAGTGAGGATGTCAATGTCACTTGGAGCTCATATAGGGATCAATTTAGAAAATTACAGAACACTTTTATACCCACTAAAATGGTTTCCTTGTCAACAAAGTCACCGAAATGGTTTAACAACAAAATTAGGAGGGCTATTACGGGAAGAAATAGAGCCTACAAACTACTTAAGTCGCATTTCAACCACACTAATTCAGAAAACTATATAAACCTACGTAGGAGGGTTAAGTCCTTAATTAGATCAGCCAAACGTGATGAAGAAGCTAGAGTTGCCTCACTCTGTAAAGTTAACCCTAAAGAATTTTTTGCCCATGTAAATAGCAGAAAGCCAATTAAAAACTCTGTAGGCCCCTTAAAAGATAGAAATGGCGTACTGAAGTTCGGTGATAAAGATATAGCTAATGCGTTAAACGAGTTCTTCGTTACAGTCTTCACGGAGGAAGACACAATAGAAGTGCCAAGTCCTCGGATTACATATGATGGTGACAATCCCGTAGAGACCATAAGTTTTACAAGAAATGAGGTACAGCAATTAATTGATAAGATGAATAAATACAAATCACCTGGTCCTGACTTATTTCTTCCAAGGGTATTAAAAGAGGTTAGCCACAATGTTGTTGATGACTTAGTAACCATATTGAAACAATCAATCGAGTTAGGGAAAGTTCCAACCGACTGGAAGTTAGCAAATGTAACACCTATCTTTAAAAAAGGTGATAGGGAAAATCCTTGTAATTATCGCCTGATCAGTTTAACATCAGTTGTCGGCAAACTGTTGGAATCCATCATTACAAAATGTATTGTGTATCACCTTGAATCTAACACTCTAATTTTTTATTCTCAACATGGATTTAGGCGACATAGATCCTGTCTGACAAACCTGTTAGTGTTTCCCCATAATATGCATACACTGTACGATGCAAGTAGGGCAATAGATATAGTGTATCTCGACTTTCAAAAAGCCTTTGACAAAGTCCCTCACACTAGATGGATAGCTAAAGTCAAAGGACTAGGAATCACTGGGCTCATTTCCAACTGGATTGAGGATTGGTTAAAAGATAGAAAGCAGAGAGAGGTAATAAATGGAGTGGCTTCGGAGTGGGTGCCCGTCACCAGTGGTGTCCCACAGGGTTCCGTTCTGGGTCCTTTACTTTTTATCATTTATATTAACGATATAGACATCGGGCTTCTAAGTGCAATCTCCAAATTTGCAGATGATACGAAATTAGGAAGTAGTGTAGGTACTGAGGAGGGCGTAAGAACGCTTCAGAACGATCTTGACAGGTTGGGTGAATGGTCTGCTACTTGGCAGATGCCATTCAACTTGGACAAATGTAAGGTAATGCACATAGGTTATAAAAACCCAAAGACTGATTACTCTCTCTTGGGAAGGAACTTGACTGAGACCGATCTAGAGAAAGACTTGGGAGTCTACATCAGCAACGATCTGAAACCATCGAAGCACTGCGCAGAAGTCGAAAAGAGGGCCTTAAAATTATTAGGTTATATTAAAAGACAGTTCCAGTTTCGGAACAAGGAGACTGTAATATGTCTCTAGAATTCTCTAGTCAGACCTCAACTGGAATACTGTGCGCAGTTTTGGTCTCCGTCCCTCAGGAAGGATATAGAAAGGTTAGAAAGAGTACAAGCAAAGGCTACAAAATTGATCCCTTCAATGAGAATGCAAAGCTACCAACGGAGATTGGCGCACCTAAATCTGTTTAGCTTAGAGATGAGAAGGTTGCGAGGTCAGCTTATTCAAGTCTTTAAGATGCTCAAAGGAATAGAGAGGGTAGATTACAGAAACTTATTCTCACTTAATGCCAATCCGACAAGAAATAATGGGTTTAAACTGGAACTAAAGACATTTAGGACCTCTGTCTGCGGAAATTTCTTTTCCTATAAAATAGTTAATATCTGGAACCAACTTCAATCAGAGGTTGTTTCCAGTCAAAATGTAAATGTGTTTAAAAATAGGCTAGACAAAGTACTGAACACTCTCATAGGTTAAGATTAAAACATAAGAAAACTCTGCAGGAGTTCGCTTGCACGGTGTCTCTGTGAGCAAGCTAAATATAGATATTTATATATTCTCCACTTTCCTGTAAAATTTCCTTGGCTACTTTTCCAGGGTCAAGGTATTTTCTTCAACCTTTTTCCGTACCTGCCTCTGGCAGGGAGGGAGCGGAGGGTGGGGAGAGAACCTTCTACTTTTCTATCCAGTTTTCTACTACTGCTAGGATAGTTGAAAGAAAAATAAACTTTTAATAACAGGAACCTCCCAGAGTGGACCAAAAGGTCTTTGAGGTTTCCTCTTGTCCTTGTAACTCCTTGTAACTCCTGTATGGAACCTTGTCAAATGTTTTACTAAAATCCAAATAAATATATCTACATCATTTCCATTATCTACCTTGTAATAACGTAGGGGTGTTAGACCCTGTTAGGTATTAGGTTATTAAATAAACAATAAAGGTACTTACAGGTGCTTTGATTTAGATCTTCTTTAGGGCCTACCATAGGCGCTAGCATCTCTCAAATGACCTACTAAACAGCTAACCTTACTAATTTAGAAGCTATAGACATTACCCCTAACAAATAATAATTAGAAACTTCTTGCTTAAATTAGCCACTTTAGAAACATCACCAAATTAAACTTAGCACCAATGATTTAGTTAGATACAAAAATACATGCTGTTTTCTTCAGCCCAATAAATGAATAGACTGTGTTCCCTTGTTTTTCTTTTTGTGTTGCCATTCAGCTTTCTTTTAGTGACTTTTAGACTATACACACACACATGTCACCCCACTCCCCCTCCTACAAGTTGAGTCTGTCAGTGGGGTGAGAGAGACCCTAGATGACCTGCAGAGGTTGATGTAGTAGGAATAGGTGCAACCTGCATAGGTGGGTGGAATTAAAGAATTTTTAGGAGGATTGGGTCTCCCTTCCAGAAGACTCTGGTCATCCTTCAATTCACATTCCCATATCTGGTCCTGATGGCAATTAATAGAACAACCATCTTCTAGTTGGCACTTAAAGGAAACAGGGCCTGTTCTCTCCTGCATTGTTGCAGGAACCCATTTTGGTCCAGCCCCATAGTTGCGAATCATAACTGGATTAGGTTGAGCTTCTATAACTCTCCTTTTTTTAGTGTAATGATACAACTTCTGTTTTTCCTGATGGCAGAAAACTCATTGGCTTCGTTCACTGAACAATTAGTATGACTAGATGACTAGATTTACTATGCCTATATATAATATATATATATATATATATATATATATATATACACAGGGTGTTTGAAAACTTTCTGTACAAATTGTAATGGGGGATAGGCAACACCAAGACAAACCCTTTTCGTCTATAAGTGTATGTCTGCTGACGTCACCATTCGGCGCGAGAGGGTGCCGCTGCAATTGACTAAAAGGTGAAGTGGGCTAGACTTGCGCTTGCCGCGGGCATTCTTAAATTGGACGTAGTACACGTAACATGGAGCGCTTCACGACTGCTGAGATGGCTGACATGCATATGGTGTATGGGGCTGCCAATGGAAATGGAAGAGCTGCTGTGAGGTTGTATGGACAGCGCTTCCCAAACAGACGTGTGCCAAACCACCAAACGTTTGCGCATTTGCATCGGCAACTGCGAGAAACTGGAACATTCCATGCAAACATGCATGACACTGGTCGGGAGAGAAACGTGCGCACTCCTGACATCGAGTCGGGCAGGCAGCAGGTATGGCCCAATCAACTTGCCATGGACGATACCCGCCCAAACATTGACGGCAAATCGTTCTTGATGAGCATGCACCCGTGTAGCATGTGGATTTGCGTGCACCCACACGTGAGAATTGTGCATGTTAAACACACCCTCACGTGTGAAACAGGCCTCATCTGAGAACAGCACATAAGCTGGAAAATTAGGCTGCACCGCTGTCTGCTGCAGAAACCAGCGTGCGAATTCCACACGAAGAGGGTAATCCCGAGGTTGTAATGCCTGGACTCTCTGACGATGAAACGGATGTAACTGCTGCTCGTGCAACACTCTCCAGACCAGGTTGTGGTTCACACCAAGGATACGTGCAACACCTCGCGTACTTGCGCTTGGATTGTCCTCAATTTGCCGTAGGATTTCTTCTTCCATGTCAGGAGTGTGCACGTTTCTCTCCCGACCAGTGTCATGCATGTTTGCATGGAATGTTCCAGTTTCTTGCAGTCGCCGATGCAAATGCGCAAATGTTTGGTGGTTTGGCACACGTCTGTTTGGGAAGTGCTGTTGGTACAACCTCACAGCAGCTCTTCCGTTTCCATTGGCAGCCCCGTACACCATATGCATGTCAGCCATCTCAGCATTCGTGAAGTGCTCCATGTTATGTGTACTAAGTCCGATTTAAGAATGCCCGCGGCAAGCGTGAGTCTAGCCCACTTCACCTTTTAGCCAATTGCAGCGGCGCCCTCGTGCCAAATGGTGATGTCAGCGGACATACACTTATAGACAAAAAGGGTTTGTCTTGGTGTTGCCTATCCCCCATTACAATTTGTACAGAAAGTTTTCAAACACCCTGTATATATAAAATAAAAAAAATCAAAGGCTTATATATATATATATATATATATATATATATATATATATATAATAAAAAAAATCAAAGGTTTAATTAAAATGGTTCAAGTCATGATGTACTCTCTGACTAACCATAATTCCGCTCGTTATTCGTCAATTATTCTTCTCCTGTATCTAACATCTGCCTCTGTGAGCTTTTCCTCAAATCTTGAACAGTATCCTAGCCTCACAGATTTTTGATCCTCATAGAAGGAGAAATCATCCTGAGTCATCCTCGGTTTAAACTACTACTACAATTTTTGTCATTGAGAAAGATCCTCAGGAAAAATATCAAATAAACAATCAAGCTCTTTGACAAACAATTCTAGTTTTGCCAAATAGGTTGAACCTCTCTTTGTGACAGTATCGATGAAACCTGTTGATGCATTTTCAAAGTTGAAATATTAAAAAAATCTATTATTTTCTTAATTAGAAATTAAAAATTATGGTCACAAATCGCTTAAATATTTTTTAGTTTAGAAATTTTGGCTGAAATATATAGATAAATTAATTCACAGGTTTACAGAGCACATCACAACAAAATTATATTTAAAATAAAAAATTTACTATTGGCTAAGAAGACATTCTTGTAATTAATTTAGTACTACGCAGGATAGAAAGTTATGATGACTTACCATGAAAAGTCTGCTGCTAGTTTGTCCACCTTCTTCTCAATGGTGTGCAAGGGTAGTGGATAAACATTACACCAAATCCATTGTTTCCTCAACTCATCTGCAGCTTTTGTGATGTTTTCCTTGGTTTTCCAGTTTGGCTCCTTAACCCGATACTGCCTAATTTTAGATTTCAGACCAAAAAAATATTTTCAGTGCTGTTTATTGCTGTTCAGTGATAAAATATAATGTTTATTCTAAAAAAATAACTTTGATGTCACTTTTCGTGATTTTATTTGAACGTTAAGAATTCTTGACAACTGTCGTTGGAGTTTGAAAATTTTCTCAGGTAGAACAGAAAAACCACTAGACAAAGTAGTCTTTTTTATTGAACCTTTACAAAACAAACATTTTCTATATACTAGCTACATAGGTGCAAATACACATAGGTCTACAAAACCTACATATATATATACATACCATATATATATATATATTACTTGGCGTGAAACTGAATAAAACAGTTTCTTACCTTTGTGAGACACAAATTGACTGCATTTTATACAAATGAACATTGTTACCCCGTTGCAACCTGGCTTTTTGCACCTTCCTCCCTTTTCTCCAACCTCTGGAAGGTGGCCTACTCCATCTGAGCAAATCTCAATTCCTGGTATTGCTTTGGTTGCGTGTCCTTTTTGTTTCTTACTTGTATGCATGGATTCAACAGTGTTACTAGTAGAAGGTCTGCCTCATTTGCCTGTAGCTCTTTTCCCCTCCAGTAATAGTGCGTTGGCTACAGACAGCTTGAATTCTTGTAGCATCATCAATTTCCTTTGTGGGATTCCAAGATGTTTGGAGTCTCTCCTGAAGAGGAGCCAGGAATTCACAAGAGTAACATCCAGGAAATGAAAAAACAACTTGTGGTAGTACTTCTTAGATCTAGTATGGATTTTGTAAAGGGCAAGTAGAGAGTCCATCGTGTCTACTCCCCCCATAAATTGGTTGTAAGTTGCCACAATCTTTGGGCATGGCACCATAACTGTCTTTCTTTTTCTTATCAAACCTCTTCACCTCTTCCATTGGCTGGGCAGAGGAAAATGATGACACTAGAGACACATCTGTTGTCTGCCCATTTTACTGCTCTTATTTCAACATCATCTACCAATGCATTCAGTTCTACATGGGAACCTCTACCTTTCTTTATAAGATCTTTGTCACTGGGAAAAGAAACCCCTGGTAATCGACATTGCCTGACTGTTCCCAATGAATATATATTTTTCTTAGCCAGAGTAGTAATCAGAGGCACCGAGGTAAACCAGTTATCAAAAAGGATCAAGTAATTCATTTCTGTAGGAATGCACTTTGCCAACTGGAGCACAATATTGGAACTTGGTCCCAAGTCTGGCTCACCACTAACTGGCTTGATTTTACCATCATAGATTTCGAAGTCATACAGTATTCCATCAGAATCACAGAGGGAAAATATTTTGTAACCCCACTTATGAGGTTTACTTGGAATATATTGTTTCAAACTAGATGCTCCCTTGAATGCCACCATTTGTTCATCGATGCAGAGCATCTGTGGCATAGGAATCTTTCTAACTTTATTCTGCAAATGTGTGACCAGTGGTCTGACCTTGTAAAGCTTATCATATTAGGGATCATTTCTCAATAGCATTTTTGAATTGTCATTGCAGTGGAGATTAGATTTTATTTCCTCCCATCTGTCCCTACTCATCGACTCTGACACCATGGCAAGCTTTAGCTGACTGCTCCAATACAAGCATGAATATGAGAGCTTTACAAGGGACATTGCGAAAAGAATCCCAAAAAATTGTTCTAGTTCATCACTGGTTAGCTGAAGAGGCTTATTAGGGTTCTTTTGCAATGCATATAAATTTGACTGATAAACAAGGTGATCAATAATATTTTTTGAAAAAAAGTCCCTGAAATATTCAATAGGCCTTCTGACACTCTCAGCAGATGGAAGTTGGCCAAGCCATACTGGAATATCGCGAGATGAATGATCAGCACTTACATTACGCCATAAACATTTTTGCCAAGACTGCCGTGCATTTGATGGCTTTGCTTGTGTAGAAGAGGTTCCAGGTGTTGACTGGGAAGCAACGCTTTCCTGCTCCTCCTCATCAATGTCTTGCACAAAATCCAATCCTTCTTCGCCATCACTCCCTAAAAAAAGAGGAGATATATGTATACAGTACACACACACACATATATATATATATACTGGGTGCGGCAAAAGTAACGCCCTTTTAATAATTGTATCTTTATAATTAGTTTTATACAGTATAATTTTTGTTTTATATTGTATCATTTTGTTATTTTTTAGTTTTTACTGAGAAAGTACTTATTAATTTTCTTAAAATGCTGTATTTTTCTTAAAAACCTTATTATTTCTCTTAAAATGCTGTAATTGATTTATTTCCTTCAATAAAAGAGAATAAACTAAAAAGGGCATTATTTTTGCTGCACCCGTTATATATATATATATATATATGTGTGTGTGTGTGTGTATTCACACCTTTAGTTTTTACTAGTTTAGGCTATAAATAATAAATTATATAGTATATATATTATACAGTATATATAATAATATATAAATAATCCTACATTATATTGCATACATCATATAAATAAATGAAAATGGTCATGGGTATGAGGTATGTCAGGATGTCTGTAGCCTAGCTTGCAACTTTTATTGCAGAGCATGTTGAAAAGGTAATTTATAAAATTTATAACTGAAAATATTCTTACCAAAGTCAATTACTGCTTCAAATTCATCAGTGTCATTGTTGTGCTCGCTCATATTGAGTTCTATTTCAAGAGCGGTTGATAGACGCGATCTTTTCCCATAAAATGAAGAACTATCCATTTCTCTCTGAAAAGTATAAAACATCCCAAAGTTGCCAACTGTCAATTATTCTTGACGTATCAAAAAAAAACAGAGAGAGAATATTGGTTCAATCATTATATTCACAAATTATCATTCAAACTATTGCTTTTAGTTTTATGAGCAACTGAAAAAAAAATTAGATCCGTAACTTACCTAGAAATAGGTTTTATTTCGTTAAAAAAGTGGAGCATAACAGGGGAGAATGCACCCAGGGCCGGTTTTAAGCCGATTAGACCGATTTGTTCAAATTGGGCCCCGCGCCCCGAGGGGACCCCACGCACGCGCTCGAGTGGGGGACGCTATGATGAATTAATGAGTGTCCAGTGTGCACGAAGTTTCTTGTTACTGTGAAGGCAGTGAAACTATTCAGTCCGTCCTCGTATATCTATGTTTCAATGTTTTATTGCTAATCATTTGTTTATTTGTTTTGTAATTTCAGTTTATCGTCGCCGTTTAGCTTTTTTAAAAAAAAGGTAATTTGTGGACAATATTCAAACCCTCAACACAGAAAGAGCGCTGTTAATGAGATTATATAACATAAAGCTTGGAATGTAAAGTTGTGTTTGTTAAATATGTCCAAACTGCAAACTTGAAGTGTCTTAAGCCTGCATGTAACAGAGAAACGTGGTGGTAAGTAGATCCTACATATTAAATTAACTAGTTTTTGCCTCATTATCATAGAGAGCATTTACATTTCTATTTACTAGAGCTTGTTCTTTTGCCCCCTGCGCTTTTCTTCTTACTCCCAGGCTTTTAAAAATCATGAAATCTTTTGCTTTAATCATTAGATGCATACATGCACATCTTTATTATTTTCAGTGCCAGGGAGTCTTTATTGTGAATGATTTTGTTTTTTGTTTTGTAATTTCAGTTTATCGTCGCCATTTAGCTTTTTTAAAAGAAAAGTAATTGAAAAAGCACTTACATCATCGTCATCATGGCAAGCACAAGCAGAGAGAGAGACAAAGGGCGAAAGTATTTGAGCAGCAATCAGAAACGAGCACTGGCCAAGGCTAAGGCAGCTGAAAATGAAAAACAAAGAGGTGCTCTAGCGAAATTTCTTGTCACTCCAACTTTGAAATGACAACGGGTAGAGGGCCCTGCTAGGCGCTAACAATTTTCTAATTGGGCCCCGCACTTCCTAGTGCCAGCCCTGAATGCACCTGCTTGAACATCAGAAGAGATCTGCCTAATAGTTGCCAGATGTCATTAGAAACTCATGGCTAGCGATATTTCTGAAAAGCTATAAACATAAAAAATTCTTGCTATTTGGAAGAAATGTGAAATATTCCAATTTTCTCAGATTACAGCGCATTTTTTGAAATGTCAAGAATTCTTCACATTTGGCGGTATCAGGTTAAGTAGATGCTGAACAATTTGTCCAGTGGTAGGTAATTTTCCACTAGGAAAACTGTCAATGGATGGAAAACTGTCAATGGATGGAAAACTATGGCCACTAAGACTTTTGTTGTCTGGCTTCTATGTTTCATAAGTAACTAAAAATCTTGAAGACATTAAACTAGTATTAATTGAATAGGTTATAAAAATTTGGAAAAATAGAAGTAAATATAAAGTAGGTTGGACAAAAACAGCTACTCTAGCTATTATAGAACCCCAAATAGGCAAAATAAAGGGGTTTTTTGAGTCGCATGTGGGTGTGGCACATATAGAGTATGGTTGCTGATGCGATATCACCAGCAACCACCAAAAACCACCACCAATGCTCATTTTTAGACATTTGACAACTATTTAACACCCCTGATTTTTGAAACTAAACAATCACTCCACCCTACAGTGGGTGACAATGAGTGGTTGCCAACCATGACACCCTCGTCGTAGAATGGATAGTACTCATCCATCAGCTCATGGATAAGGGGGATCCAGAGGCAGTGGAGCTGTAGTGCATACCATATAATACCTATTACAGTGATAGAAGGAAAAATTTTGAAACTTGAGTGTCTGCTAAATATGAACTGATCAAAACAAAAATTTACCTGTGCACAACATTTTCTCATAGAACCTCAACTTCAGTGGGTGGGAGCTAGGAAATATTAAAAAAAAACTTCCCCTATATAGTTATGGACCTATGTGAAAATTATTGACTGCCTGGTTAGGTCAACTGTATGCCCTTGATGATTGGTTTAGTTAAGTCATGGTATTTTTGTTTAAACTAATGAAAATATCATGACTTAACCAACAATCAAGGGAGTACAATAAATGCAAAAAGCTTCTTTTTTCTACTTGAAAGTCACAATATGATAATAAAAACCCACTCTAATAGACAGAGTTTATCGAAACTGTTGTGGAAATAAACTCTGTCTATTAGAGTAGGTTTTTATTATCGCAAGGGAGTACAGTTGACCTAACTGGGCATTCAGTTAAGCTAACCAGGCATTCACCTAACCTAACATAGTGCAGTGTATCATGCATGGTACCTATATTTATCATTCATGAATGTAATCTACTTTGTATTTTTTATGATTGATAATATAGCCGTGTACTACCAAGTGTTTTTGTAATGCAATATATTATGCCAGCCATGTAATTGGCGACCCTATCTTTAGCTCCTTGGCTGGCATGCTGGCCAAGGAGCCACTTCATAAAAAAAATGCTGGGAAATAGCAAAAAAAAAGAGTCCTTATTTAACTTGGCCTATTTAGAAAGATCTTGAGGTTCATTCAGTGCAAGCCCAGGTTTTTGGTTGATTGGCCTAGGCCCCCATTAGCTCATTCCATCCAGGGAATAGCATAACTTAGATCACAGAGTTTTTAACTGAGTTAAAGAATAGTATTTAACATGTTCACTCCCACACGACCCACTGGAGGGTTGTTGTGACTCGCCCACTGCACACACATGAGGCACTGGTGGGTCGTGCGCTTATTTCTTTTCTATGAGCCTTTTATTCGTTGGGACACAGCTGTTATATGCACATATAATAGTGGGACAGCAGAACAACATTTAGTCTCCATATTCATTTTAATTTCTTATATTTAAATGTAGAATTTTCTTGATATTTTCATATGTTCATAGGCCCGATATAGGATGAAAAAAGCATAATCTAAATACTACTATATTTATTCAAAGCTCAATCAAAACAGGGCAAAATAAATAAAGTTTATATGAAACACCAAATGCAAACCTTTCTTGAAAATTACTGAGTAAAAAAAAAAGAAATAAATCAATTTTATTTACCACGAAAACAAAAATATAACAAGCCTATATAATTATAGCTTGAATGGCAATAAAATATGAAAAAAAGCATAAACAAAATGATCTGCTCTAATTTGAATTTATAATAAGTGTAACTAGTGTCTTTTGTTGAAACACTCAAGACAAAGAGGTCAATGACTCATATATATTATATAAAAAATTATAAAGTTTCTCCAATGAGAATTTATAAAGACACAAGTGGGACCCTGGGGAATATTGAAAAAAATAGGCGCAGGAGCGAATGTGTTAAGATGATTTTAGTGTGTGACTAAGGTTTGTAAGAAGGAAGTTAGGGAAGGGGATAAGGCTGTAGCATGTAAGTTATGATGATTAGTATCACTCAGCCTGCATCTAAATTACAGAATATGTGTATTACATTTCATTTGGAAGACATGAAGCCACTGGTGCCAATCAAGGTGATCTAAATCATGAGCTATATTTTATAATAATAATAATAATAAAATCTTCCAAAATATTAATCTTAACCTTTTCGCATTGACTTTTTTATTTGAACAAAACCTAAAAGGCCTTTCAAATTTTGCTGGGACATATTAGTCTCAATAGGCCTGAAAGGGTTAAGTCAGCTACTTAATATATGACTATTTACAGAGCAACCAAAGTAGCCTGCATAATTTAAGCGAAGAATATACAATATTTACAGTCTGCAAACTATCTCTCTCATTCATGAAAGAGTCCAAATTTTTCTTAAAATTAACTAATGAGCTACTGTTTACTACATCATATAGCAAGTCATTTCAAAAATCTACTACTCTATGACTGAAAAAGTATTTTTGTAGATCAAGTCTACAAGTCTATTTTCTAATTTTCTTATGTCCATGAGTTATCCCATTAGCCTCTAGTAAGAAAAAGTTGTGTAGATCTAAATTGTCCAAACCTGAAAACATTTTCAACATCTGTATCATATCTCCCCTCATACAATGTGTCTCAAAATTAAACATACCTAGTTCCTTTAATATTTCCTTGTATTGCAATCTTCTTAGGTTAGGGATAAGCTTGGTTGCCCAACATTGCACACCTTCAAGCATATCAGTAACTATCATGTCTAAGGTGAAGGGACCAAACTTGAATGAGGTATTCTGAAGGGACCAAACTTAAATGAAATATTCTAAGTGAGGCCTAACATAAGAATTATATCAGTTACAGATCACTTCCTTACTTTTGTAACTAACATTCCTCTTAATAATATCTAACATTTTATTTGCTTCATTTCTAGCCTCTAAGCACTGCTTAGAAAGTTTTAGATAACTAGGTCCGGGTCATTCCATGTCAAGTCAGCCACCTAAAACACTCACCCCTTTCAATTTTGCTCATACTTGGCACAGTAGCAGATATACATGCCAAACTTAAATTCCTAAATTATTAGAGCTGACTGACCTTTGGTTACTGAGATACAAGGTCACAAAGTTGTGACATTTTGACCTTTTTTGCATTAAATGACTATTTTCAAAATGGTGTAACTAAAAACTATTAAAGCTAGATCATTGATTTTGATCTCATTTTAAAGCTCTTTAGTAGCCCCTTGTTTATTGTCTCTTGTTAAATATCTCTACTGTGAAAAATAAAAAAATCCCTTAAAAAGTTGACCTTTGACCTTGAATAAAAAAAAAATACCTTCTCCTAAAAAATTCAATTTTTTTACATTAATACCTTGAGTCATGTACAACAAAATCCCAAGAAGCTGTAAGTGGCTGATAACTAGTTCAATGTATAAAAAATAATGAATTCAAGCAACATTTTGAAAAAAGTAATTTTATACAAAAATTGTCAAAAAGTCATGACTTTGTGACCTTGTATGTCAGTAACCATTTTTGTCTAAGGTCAGATCAATCTCTTACAAATACAACCCATATCTACATACTATCTGCAGCCTTCAAAACAAGCAAATGCTTATTTTTAAATATTTGTTCTTTACCCACCTCACCTGTATGTTGTGCATGTATGTGATGGTTTTCAGTAGTTGACAAGATTCTTGTGGGCCACCCAATTTATTGTGATTTCTAGAAGAGAAAACAATTTTTAATGTATACCTAGATAGCTACCTAATTAACAAATACAAGTAACATATTAAAATGTACATACAATATGTATAGGTATAGTGCTCATTGATTTCCATTTATCACAACTTAAAATGTATGCAGTGTATATATAGGGTCATTCTCTGTCAGATCAACCAGTGCCTAACACCCTCATCTCTCAGATTTTGCTGAAATTTGGTTTATAGGGAGTTTGTGGGCCCTGAATCCATTTCTGAAATTATAAGGTCAATCCAACCAACGGTTCAAGAGATGACCTCGGGAAATTTGAGGTCACTTGCGAGGTCACTAACATTTGGCGACCCATAACTTGGGTAATAATGGTCACAATTATATAAAAGTATATATATTTAGAATCAGAAAACGACAAGGAATCCAAATATGCAAGTTTTAGAACTCTAGGTTGAAAAATAAAAAAGTTACACTGTAACCAAAATTTGAGGTCACGATTTGACCTCTGGGGTATCAAATGAGAATTTTTTTTTTAAATGTAAAAAATGAAGGCATAGGCATTGGCTATTAGAATCAGCAAAAAAAAGTTTGTTTGTTAGTATTTTTCATGTAACTAACATATAAGTGAACACCATATTCATAAGTTGTGCGTCAATTCTACCTATTTTTTCACACTTAAGCTCATAATTTGACCTATAGAAATTAAAATTACATTTTTTTATAGATATAAAAACAAAGGCAAAAAATGTAAAATTGTATTTCACTGCTAATCTACACTGGCAATAATAGTTATAATAGTGAAAGGGGAAGACCTACTTAGAGGATTCATGTGCTAGCCTAATACAATTTTTGCATGCTCGATGCTCTCATCAATTTCTTTTTGTGGAAAAATGTATTGAATTCTGCTGCCTCCTCTTAGGGTAGGACAACTCATTACAGTTAATATATGATGTCCTGGCACTGCACATGAATCCTTGTTTGATGGATAATAATATGCACTTGATCCTGATGACCCAGAGGGATGTAGAAAGTTCACAGTGAAATCATCAAACTCTTCACAATATTCTCCACAATTCCATACCAAACTTGCATGTCATAAATGCAGCCAACATACTCTCCTGGTTTGACACATTTTAGGTTACCAAGCATTGCAGGTTCATTAGTAAAATGACTTTTCCTTATTCTTTTCTTTTCTCCAATGCCACTTGAAATGGGATACACCATCAGTTCTTCCTTGTTTAGGGGAACAAATCTATGATATTTCTGAGTTCCAGGAATAGCCCTACTATCCTTGAATCGATGTTCCAACCGTTCTTCTGCATCTTTCAAATCAGCTGTAGTTACAAAGAAAAATTTATCTTCTTGCTCAAGTTTTCTTCACAAAACTGAAACATGTGTTCTGGTGTAAGAATTTGCCTCTCTGTAGTTCTCTGCAAACTGGCACGAGCAGTAGCTCTTTTCACTGTTCCTCCAATCCCATCACATGCATTTTTGCCATGGGATGTAGCAAAGAAGTGCCATTCACAAGACAGACCAAAATCCTCTTCATGGTAACAGAGATTTGTGAAGTTGTATCTGTTCTTATATTGGCCAGCACATCCATCTGAGAAATAGTGCACCTTCTTCAATTGTGGGCATCTGAATTTAACATATGTCATAAGCTTCAATATGAATGAGTAAACCATTATAGTGTTGTGTTTTAGTGATGCAGATAAGAAACAGACACTAAAATGGCTAAGTTCCTGGTCTGCAGATGATCTATAATAGATGACAAAAGGGTGAACTGTACACTGTGAATTGTCCCAGTGAAACCCTTGGGCAGCATCCTGGACAATGAAAGAATAATTCTCAGAGAAATCACCTACTATAACTACCTCGCTCTGAGGTGGTAGTGTTTCTTTCAACTGCTTGAAGTACTGTGATTGTTGCTGAGCAACAAAGTGATGACGAACCATGCGGGATATTTTCATGCTTAGGGATGATAAGTATTCATGAAGTGGCTCCACCTTATCAACCATTGTACAACGGTCAACAGTCACCCATTGCTTGTAAGATATTTCATTTGGAGCTGATTTCACACTGTCAAGTAACTCAAGAAAATCCAGGACACCCTCTTCTCTTGGGCAATCATTGCAAAGTTGCATCATGCAAGTCTCTCTTTCTGTACTGCAGACACTGTAATCCATAAGATCCTTGTATGAAAGACCTCTTTCTCCCAATGCAGCCAGCTGCAATTTTGGATTTTGATGGTATGTGCAGACACAGACAGAATGAGTCCCACCACTACCGGCAAGCACACAATATGATGGCCGTAATTTTGCAAATGTGGAAAATCCTATTTTGGGATTCTTTTCATCATTTTTATATAGTTCAAACATCTCTCTTAAATTCCCGAGGACCAATCGTTTTTGCACCTTCAGCACTGATAACTTTCACGCAATCCTTTTGGCCAGGACACATACGACTAACCTCTTCTGACTCATAGAATCTTCTAACTATATCTTTGTGTTCTTCAGATATCACTTTTCCTTTGCTCATTAGTGGAATCTTCGGAAGGATTCCATGTTCTGATTTAAGTGAATGGCTTCTTTTCACCATGTATGTTGTAGTTTGAAAGAAACTAGCTGTTTTTTTCAATTGTGTATGGTGAGAGTGTCAATATTTGTAGTTTGTGATGGTGACATTTGCTCTCCAGGAATGACTGTTTCAATTCATTCATTAATTTGTCTAGATGTTTTTCAGATTTAGTTTCAGGTTTTGAAGTATCACTTACCTCCTCGGTAATTTGAACACCATAACTGAGTTCTAGCCTCTCCTTCAGGTGTTTCTGAGCAGATGATAGCTTACCACGAGCCTTGCGCTTTTTCTGGCTTAATGACAGCCCTTCTGAAAAGAACAGAAAAAAAGGTTTCACACACCTGAATATTAGTAATTAAATATTAATTATAGTACCTTAAATGCTATATAATTGGCTATATAGTAGATCAAACAGACCTTGTAGTAAAGTATAAGTTATTATATTAATTTATTACTTACTTTTTTTAACTGGTGTTTGGTCCAGAAATGCTAGAACTGGTTCAACTGAAGTTGAAGGATTTTCCTTTATCAAGCAATCACTGTCATTGTCCAGATCTTGAATTGAAGAGATGTTACTCAAGCCACTGATAGTAGATGATTCATTTGAATCCTGCTCAGACTCATTGTTTTCAGTGGTACTAAGTATAGTGGGGTTTTTCATTATCAGTGTCCAGCAGTTCACACACAACAATGAGTCTTTTTTCACTCTTCCAGCACATTTTTCAACAAGTACATCAGTCACTTTTCTAAGATTGATTGTTATGCGTTTCTTGTGTTTTTGAATAGGGTCCTGGCAGTATTTCAAGTGCCGAACCATTGTATTTTGATCTGTAAAGATATAGGATTTACAATTAGGTAATATATATTTTTTAGAAAATATATAGCTATACACACTTAATATTTTAGGCCTTGATAGTCTCTGAGGCTCATTAAAACACCATACCCACCAGCCACCCACAGTGCTGGCTGGAACTGTACTAACCTGTAGACAAGGAATTTTGCAACTATCTGTGTTGATTCTGCACTTAGACAAGTAGCAACAGGTTTGTTTAGGCTACATGTGAGCTTAGTCTTCCCCTTTCACTATTATAACTATTATTGCCAGTGTAGATTAGCAGTGAAATACAATTTTTATTAAATTCTTGGAGCTTGAGGTCAAATTGATAGCTAAGATATAAAAATTCCTTGAAATGACAAGCAATTTATAAATATGGTGTTCACTTATAAGTTAGTTACATGAAAAGTACCAACATAAACAAACTTTTATGATTGTTTCTATTAGTCAAGAACTCTGACTTTGTTTTTTATATCTATAAAAAATGTAATTTTAATTTCTATAGGTCAAATTATGAGCTTAAGTGTGAAAAAATAGGTAGAATTGACGCACAACTTATGAATATGGTGTTCACTTATATGTTAGTTACATGAAAAATACTAACATAAACAAACTTTTTTTTGCTGATTCTAATAGCCAATGCCTATGCCTTCATTTTTTACATTTAAAAAAAAAATTCTCATTTGATACCCCAGAGGTCAAATCGTGACCTCAAATTTTGGTTACAGTGTAACTTTTTTATTTTTCAACCTAGAGTTCTAAAACTTGCATATTTGGATTCCTTGTCGTTTTCTGATTCTAAATATATATACTTTTATATAATTATGACAATTATTACCCAAGTTATGGCTCGCCAAATGTTAGTAACCTCGCGAGTGACCTCAAATTGCCCGAGGTCATATCTCTTGAACCGTTGGTCAGATTGACCTTATAATTTCAGAAATGGATTCAGGGCTCACAAACTCCCTAAAAACCAAATTTCAGCAAAATATGAGAGATGAGGGTGTTAATTTCAATTTTTTTTGGTTGATCTGACAGAGAATGACCCTATAGTTACATGACCATTTTAATTTTGAATTCTTACCTTTCTGTGCTGTAGATCTGCCAAAGCTTTGGATGCCTTCAAAGTAACTTCTTTGCAAATCCTGTATGTTCATCCATTAGTAGTAGATGCCTCAACTTGTGTTAGAATATCTGAATATGGTAAGATTAATTCATCTGGTCGACCAGGATACACAAATGATGGGTTTGGGCCATGAGGATGAAGGAATATGACTTTTACTTCTCTATTCTCTGGTATCTTTTCCAGCACATATGCCACCCACCAATGGCCATCATATGCAGCAGTAACAAAACCATGTATTTTCTCCTCAGTCACAACTTCTTCCTTTTCAGTAACTTTCTCAATATTTGAATAATGTTTAACCTTAAGAGAAGTCAATGAAACAGGCTGTAAATGGTGTAATTTCTGTGTACCAGCAATAGTCCTTGCAGTTGAGTGTCTTTCTTGGAGAAGTTGGCTTTCCTCTTCATGCTCTTTATTGGTTGAAAAATGACATTTTATATTTACAATATTTTCACTTGCAAATGTATATAACTGTTCTGCAGTAAGGATCTGTTCATCATAAGGTCGTTGTAGACTAGCTTTTGCAGCTAATCTCTTAACTGTGCCTCCAACACCATCACAGGGTCCCTTTCCATGACTTGTTGCAAAAAAATTCCATTCTGCCTCAATTCCAAAATCATCTCTGTGATGGCAAAGATTCAAAAAGTTTTTGCAGTTCTTATACTGTCCTACACACCCATCTGAAAAGTAAATTATTTTGTGGATGGAACCGATGGATGAGATATTATCTTTTAGGAATTTTATCAGATGCTTTTGAAACAAATGTACAGCAACTGTGTTATGGATGTTACACTCTGAAATAATAACAAAGCTAAGGTGAGCAATCTCATCTTCCTTTTTATAGTAAATAACAAATGGATGTAGAGTAGCCATCTCATTGTTCCAGTGAAAGCTCTGAACCTCATCTTGAAGAATAAAGGAATAATTTTCAGCAAAATCACACACAGCAAGGACCTCACCATCTTTCAAAGACATTTTGTTTCATGGTAATAAGTTGCTTGCATCTTTGTCTTGAAGTCATGTATCTGGTATTCTTTCAGTTGGTTACAGAATTGGTCAATATATTCATCTGTATTCAGTTCTACTGATTCAAGATTTGACCGATCTGTATTGGTCCACTTTTTAAAATTTATGATATCAATGAAGTTGTTTGTAAATATGTCCAGTAGTCTGTTTTTTAAATCTGATGGATCTCCACATTGTTCACATTGTCTGAGGCAGCATTTCTGTGAGGCAGGATTGCATTCCATAAAGGCAACACAATGACGTACATTCTTAATAGGTGTGTCATCATTTGCAGTTAGTTTTTCTAATTCAGCTCCTACAAACATAAGTTTGGCATTCTGATGAATTGTACAGACACATACTGAGTGAGTTCCTGTTGCTCCAGCAATAACACACTGCTTTGGATGCAATTCTGCAAATTTACTGAATCCCACCTTAACCAAAGGATTTCTCTCTTTGAAAATATGATAGGCTTCTTTTAAATTGCAAAGTAAAAGATGCTTTTGCAAATGTATCCTTCCTCTTTCATTGTCAATGATACTACAATAGTCTTTCTTTCCTGGCATTGTTCTACTGATGTCTTCTGAAAGATAAAATGCTTTAATAGCGTCAACAGTATCCTGTTTAATTCTTTTCCCACCCTTTGGATTTGGGTCTGAAAGGACACCTTTTTCTTCAACTATTTTTTTTAGCAATAGATGCTGTATGCCTTGTTGTGTTAAATTCTGAAGCAATTTTCGTAATGCTCCAACTTTTTGGGCAATACAGTGAGGATTTTTATTTTATCACTTCTTTTAGTATTTTCATTTTTGAATTTTTCCTTGAGTTGATTTATTATTTCTAAACAGTCTACATCTCCAGATGGCTCCTTAAATTGTGAGTCAGAAATCTCTTTTCCTGCAACTGTTTCCATTCTCTTCTTAACTGTCTCTGTCACCTTGCTTAGTTTTTTAGCTCCATATGACTTTTGCTCTACAAGCTTTCTTTTTTATGGGTGATTCACCAATTGAAACAAAAGAAGCATTCAAAGTACACATCTCATGGTTTTGCTCTGAAGTTGATGCATCACTATTGTCAACATTTTCAATTTTCTCAAGATCTTCAGGTGGTTCACTACTACAAGAAGACTCATCATTTATGTCTGAATTCAAAGTGCCTATTCCTTTCTCAGGCAAGGACTCAAGATGTTCTCTACACTGCTTACAAAGTCTGTGATGTAGTGTTAAGTGTAGATCGGGAAACTTATTTACAAGTTCCTGTGGTACAATTCTCAAACTCTTCTTTCGACACTGACCTTTGTGACGCAGCAAAGGATCAGCACACTTCTGTTTCAGTTTTAAATGTTCCATGTTTGTACTCTGAAATCACAAACCACAAAGAAAATCCTGAAAAGAAAACAATGAACAATTAATGAATTATTAAATAAATTTTTATACATGTATTTAGTAAAAATAAATTAACTTTAACTTGAAGTCAGGAGTCAACTCTGTAAAGTTGACAGTACTTATATACTAGTTGGGCCTTTGGATCAGCGCTACTCCAGTAGATTTGGGGCTGTCGAGGGGTTTAACCCTGGTTGTCTTTTAAAAGACTTCTTTTGGCACAGGTCACAAAAAGGTTTTTGAACTAATAATGTTAAGTTGAACTAAGTCTTCACTGACACTATATCAGAACAGAACTTTTAAATAAATGAACTGACAAAAAAAATCTAAAATTGAAGAATGATGCCAACTTCATTTATTTTTTATACATTGAACTAGTTATCAGCCACTTACAGCTTCTTGGGATTTTGTTGTACATGACTCAAGGTATTAATGTAAAAAAATTGAATTTTTTAGGAGAAGGTATTTTTTTTTTATTCAAGGTCAAAGGTCAACTTTTGAAGGGATTTTTTTATTTTTCACAGTAGAGATATTTAACAAGAGACAATAAACAAGGGGCTACTAAAGAGCTTTAAAATGAGACCAAAATCAATGCTCTAGCTTTAATAGGTTTTTAGTTACACCATTTGAAAATAGTCATTTAACGCAAAAAAGGTCAAAATGTCACAACTTTGTGACCTTGTATCTCAGTAACCAAAGGTCAGTCAGCTCTAATAATTTGGGAATTTAAGTTTGGCATGTATATCTGCTATTGTGCCAAGTATGAGCAAAATTGAAAGGGGTGAGTGCAAAAAGTGCCATTTTATGGCTGAGTTGACATGGAATGACCCTAAACTATAATGCAATGATCTTTTTCCTGTCTAACATCCTCCAACCAGTTCCCTTGCATCTCATAGCTAAAGTTTTCATTATTTCTACCAAAATGCATGACTGCATTTTTGAACATTGAATTCCATCTGCTATTTATTAGCCCAAGCAACTTGTCTATCAAGATCTTTTTGCAGTTTTTAAGAATTTTCTATATTTGTAATTGGGTAACTACTTTTGTATCATCTGCAAATTTAGAAACTTGACTACCTACTCTCTTTTCTAACATATTTAGATGTAAAATAAAGAGTAATAGGCCAAAAATTGATCCCCATAGTACCCCACTTTTCACTTTCTACCACCCAGATTCATGCCCATTTAGAATTACTCTCTGTTCTCTGTCTTCTAACCATTTTCCTACCTAATTTATAACTGACCCCAATATCCCATGAGCTTTTAATTTATAGTGAAATCTTCTATATGGAATTAAAATCTAAATAAATAACATCTGTGTTTGCATGGTTTGTAAGTGTTCTTATTTTACTTCTTTTCATCTTTCACCCCTTTCCTATTCTCTCTGACTATTTTTCTGACTTGTTGGCAGTGGCTGGCGGATGATGATGGCAAGTCTTTTTTTCTCTTTTTCTGAATGAATATTAACCATGAGTGATAGGTGTTGCTGCTTACTTAACCCCTTATTTTCTTCTCTTAACCCCCTACTCTTTCCTTTCTCTTGGGCTAACCTTAGAGTGGATCTTAGGGTCTTTGTTAGCCTTAGCTTCTGTAGATCTGTAGATCTACATTTCCATTATCTACCTGATCAGTTACAAATTCTAAAAAGTCTAAAATATTAGACAAACAAGACCTTCCTGATCTAAATCCATGTTGTGAACTTGAAATAAGATTAAAATTCTCCAAATGATCTTCAATAATATTCTTTATAATTCTTTCTAGTATCTTTCCTACCAATGATGTTAAACTAACAGGCCTATAATTTCCTACCTCTTTACTACCCTTTTTGTAAATAAGTACTAATTTGCCTTTTTCCATTCATCTGGTACCTCTGCATAATTAAAAGACCTAGCAACCCAACCAAAATAGTTAATGTCTCGTATAAGCTTTCCTCCCCTTCTCTGAGAATCCTAGCATACATATTATCAGGTCTAGCAGCTCTATTTGACTTCAGTGTATGAATCACTTGCCCCTAACATCATCCTTCTTTATATGAATATGATCAAGAATTACTGAATTTTCAGAATCTAAAGAATTAAAATCAAAGTTATTTAAATTTTCTTCAGTTAAAACAGAGCTAAAATAATCATTAAAAATACCAACAATATACTGATCTTTTTCAATGATATAAATGATAAATGACTTAACAAGCAAGGATAAAGATGGTAGATTTAAGTTGAACAGAAATTCAGAAGTAGTTAAACAGAGGTACAGAGAATTGATAGAAATTTTGAAAAGTAGGCAGAGCAAGTGTCATGTTGTGGGCATTTTACCAAGGGTTGGGGTAAGCATAGAGTTTGGAGTTTACACGTAGAATTTTAGCCTTAAATGATAAAGTTAGGATGCTATGTAGTTAAGGGGTTGAGTTCATGGATTTGTGGGATAATTTTTATGAAAGGAGGGAACTTTACAGTAAGGGTGGATTACATCTTAGTAGAAAGGAACTGCTTTATATGGGAGACTTGTAGAGGAAAATGTGTTCTTTGGGGTTTTGAAAGATAACTTTAGATCAACAGAGGGCATTGGGCATCAGGGTTATAGGTAAAGTAAATACTGTTAGAATCTTAAATATAGGTTATATTAGGAATAGACATATCAGCTATCTAGCCTAAGGTAAGGAACCAGTTAAAGTTGAGGGGTTGAAGTGTTTTTATACAAATGCATAGAGTCTTAGAGATAAGAAAAATAATTATTTAGTTATATGATTGAAAATCTGGATATAGTCTGCATTAGTGAGGCAACATTCAATGACACTAGAGCAGAGTATGAGTTAAATAGTTAGGTAACAGTATACAATGTATATTTATCAGAAAATGGATAGGCAGGAGGGTGGTTTGGTTTTGTACATTAAGAATAATTTAACTTTAGTTCAGAATGATAGTATTAAATTAGACAATAGGGTAGAATCAGTTTGGGTTGATATTTGTGTTTCAGGTAGCTAAGGAGTATATTTGGATAGGTGCATTTTACAGACCTCCAAACTAAACACAGGAAGTTGATGACAGCTTGGTTCAAGAAATAAATAAAAGTTGTAGTGCGAGAACAGGGGTTCTCAACCTTTTTCTTCTGTACCCCTTGAGCTCTTTCAGCACTGGTAATGTACCCCCAACCCCAGAGCATGATTGGCTTAACATCAAGAAAGGTAGAGAGACAGATTGAGAACCATTGTGCTAGAACATTAATTATGGGAGATTTCAACCTGTCCCATATAGACTGGAGTCTTTTAGAAGTTCTCAAATAATAGGCAAGGTAACTTCTTCATTGACTACTATGATGATTGTTTTCTAATGCAGTTTGTGGACAAACCAACTAGGGATCAACTTCAAGTAATCTTAGATCTTGTTCTTTCCAATGATCATGAGCTTATTAGGGAACTTCCAGCAAGAGAGTCATTAGGGAATAGAGACCATTTGATCACACATTTTAAGGTAGAATTAAATAGGGATCTAGTCCCTTGCTTCTCAAAAGGTGACTATATAGTAAATTTAGGAAGTTGTTAGTCTTAGTAAAGTGGGATAATGAATTTGCTAATAAAAATGCTATCGAGATATAGTCTAGATTCAAAGAAATTTTAGAGGATGCACAATGTAGGTGTATTCCTTTCAGAACTCTTAGGAATAACAAGATTAGGAAACCCTTGTGGTGGAATAAGGAAATAGCTAAAATGATTAAAAATAAAGAAAAGGACATTCAGGGAATTTAAAGGCAGTGATATTATTTTGGACTTGGATAAATTATACACTGGTTGATAAAATCAAAATTTTTTCTCTCATAAAGATGTATCCATACTTTTCTAGACCAGTTTTGTACGCTGATTCCAAATTTGTTTTGGGTTTTCCTCTAGTACAGAGGTAAATTACCCCAAATGGGGTAAATTTAAAAATTTTGGGAGTAATGCGTGCGGTATGAGAGCCTCAGTCGTGTGTATGGTATCATGAAATGAAGAGGTGCTTTTAGTGCTTGACACTTTGTGCTGATATTTTTTTCGTATATTTTTATTTTATTTTGTTACATAAATGTGGCATTATTCTAAATTTTAGAATATTACGAATTTACGTCCTGATTTTTGATGTTGTTGTATCAAAAATGAAACAGCATCATTTTTCCAAAACCTGAAGTGGAGATGTTTTGAATGAAATTCTTCAGTTCTTCAATCCTTTTTACTAATTTTGTTTGTGTGCTATTCTTATGCCAGCATGTGTGGCTTTTTTCTATTTCTCCATAATAATGGATCCAATAAACATTTTTTAAATTTGAATTTTTTGTATACCATATGCAACAATTTTAAGAGCAATTGGCTTGTTTTTGTTTACTTTGAAGTCTGGGGGTAATTTTATTTTACTCAATTAGATTTTTGGGTAATACCTAAAAAAGTTCCCCGACCCATGCTCTAGTATATCTAGTTATCAAAATATGACTGGTAGTATTAATTTCAGCATAATTTATCATAAAAGTACAACTTTATTCATAAAAAGAAGTATACACCAACCTAAAAACATTGCGAGTAAGATTCTCTTCTGTAAACCTTGTCCAGATCATCATGGTATAACATCCAGCAGTAGTCTGTCACTCACCGCACCAAGGTTTTCAGGAAAGAAATCTAAATGTAAATGTAAAAAATATATTTTCAAGGACATGCGACAGCCCATTTCTTGATATGCATCAAGCAGTTTCTGAACTCCATCTTTGTATGCGGGAGACTTGTGGTTACCCAAGAAGTTTCCACAAATCCATTTGAAAGCCTGCCTATGCTTTTAGTTCTAAGGCATTGAGGCTTTCTTCAAAGCCTTCATCCTGCAGAACCTCTCTGATTTGGGGCCCCAGAAAGATTTCCTCTTTGAATTTCATGGCAATGATATTTGCAAATTTCTGAACAAGGTATCAAAACCCTCTTGAATTTGCCTTACCCACTGCTTTCACAAAATTTCATTAAGCCAAGCTTAATGTGGGGAGGTGGCAGGAAAATCTTCTTTGGATCAACTAAAGGAACACACTGGACACTGCCCATTCCTGGCCCATGTGGCTGCTTTGATGCCAATCACGTCTGATGTAATGATCCGTGGTAGCATGGCTGTCCCATAGCCATAGGAAACAACAATATTTCATGAACCCTCCTTGCATGCCCATTAACACACCAATGACTGAGATCACCACAGATATTTCATTGAGGAGTGCTGTATTGGATTGCTTTGAGTAGTATATTCATGTTATCGTATGTCTCCTTTAGATGAATGGAGTGGACAATTGGGATGGACATCTTTAAGTTCCCATTATGCAGGAGAACCACTTTCAAGCTTTGCTGTGAAGAATCAATGAAGCGGCGCCACTCGGATGGTGTGTGTACCTATGACAAGTTCTCGAGAAGTCCATTGATATGGCAATAGCAGAGTGGACCATCTACTGTAAAGAATGTCACCAAATCATGGTTTTGTTTTTGATAGTGACACACTTGGACGTTCTTCTCAAATTAATGTTTCTGCTTGAGTCTCGAGGAGAGAAGTTCTGATTTCTCTTTGGAGAGGGCTAGGTCTCTAATGAGGTCATTCAACTCATTTTGGGTAAGCCTCTCTGGCTCTGATTGCTCTTTATCAGGTGTGTAGTCAAGTTCAGCTGAAGGTCCTGCATCTCCACCAATTGTACCTTTGTCAGATTCTCTTTCATCTTCTAAAGAATCGAGTCCATGCTGTAGAGGTACTGCAATCGACATTGTGTCATTGTGAGGGATCAGTCTGATTGCAGAGTCTACATTCAGATAAATGATGTTATGCTTGTTCTTCAAGGAGAATGCAGTTATGTTAACATTGCAAAAGTAACAATCACCATGATGGTCTCTCGGCTCCCTCCATATCATGGGTATAGCGAATGGCATTGACTTTTTCCTTTGGTTTAACCAGTCATGTAATCCATTTGAACAAGCACTACAGATAACATGTGGCACCCATGCTTTATCTTGGTCACCTAGTGGACAGCCGAAGTATAACCATTAAGTTTTCCAAAGATCCATCATGATTGTACATTGTTGTGATTTAGTCACG
Organism: Bathynomus jamesi; assembly: GCA_023014485.1. NCBI lineage: Eukaryota > Metazoa > Arthropoda > Malacostraca > Isopoda > Cirolanidae > Bathynomus > Bathynomus jamesi. The sequence goes on along the minus strand of JAJOZX010003548.1, from coordinate 39,956 downwards.
AATGAGCTGCACATGTAACAGAAATTGTCGGGTGATTTTTACACTTTTGAGGCATGATGATTGATGAGTAGGTTGATGTAAATCACCTAAAAAATAAAATATGTAAGTGGGTGACACAAAACAAAGAAAAACACAATACACAACTAGACATGTGACTTTTATGCCAAAGAATAAAAGGGTGTATATGTGCAACATTTGCAAATTTGTGACTAGCAACTGCTCCCACCTAAAATACCACAAGACAACCTGCTAAAAGCCTAAGTTGAAACGACAAAATGCCATACATAAGGGTACAGAAATGGTAAAGCAAAAACCTACACCTAAGCTGCAATGGCAAAATAGTTAGCTACAACTATAAAGGATGCATATTATATATATTATATAGAGTTATATATATATAATAAATATATATATGAATAAAACCACGAAGGAAAGGAAACATAGAATGGTGCTCAAGCGCTTGAGCACCATTGTGTATTTCCTTTCCTTCGTGGTTTTTTTCATCATAAATATTTTTCACGTGTTACTTTCGTGAAATAATTTTCATATACAGTATATATATACTGTGTATATATATATATATATATATATATATATATATATATATATATATATATATATATATATATATATATATATATGGGAATGAACTCAGAATGGTCCCCTGAGGTTTTTTATGATACACACAGACCATGCATGGAACAAGGAATTCTTCTGGGATAATTAAATCCACTATAGTCCGAATAAGTAATGGTAAATGACAAATACCATACTTTTTCTTTTTCATGATGCTAGCCCGACGTGGGCAATGGGTCACTCGCAAAGAGGTCCCATAAATATAGCTTCCCTCACCAGCTATCTGCAAAGCAGACAGGATCCAGCTTTGGGACATGGATCTAGGGTTTAAAGCAGCCTAGCCCTGCTACATTTTGAACCTCAATATAAGCAAAGACTCACTGCCTTCATGTCAGATTGAATACATCAAACAAAAAGGGGTAACTATTATATTTTTAGCCAAAAACCAAAACTTAAACCTCAACTGGCAGAATTGAGTATCCACTTTTCAAGGCACATAACATGTCCGTTTCAAGATGGGAATGAACTCAGAATGGTGAAGGCAACGAGTCTTTTGCTTATATTGAGGTTCTAAATGTAGCAGGGCTAGGCTGCTTTAAACCCTAGATCCATGTCCCAAAGCTGGATCCTGTCTGCTTTGCAGATAGCTGGTGAGGGAAGCTATATTTATAGGACCTCTCTGTGAGTGACCCATTGCCCACATCGGGCTAGCATCATGAAAAAGAAAAACTATGGTATTTGTCATTTACCATTACTTACTCGGACTATAGTGGATTTAATTATCCCAGAAGAGTTCCTTGTTCCATGCACGGTCTGTGTGTATCATATATATATATATATAAATATAATATTTGTTATATATATTATGATCAGTCTCATCTCAAAAACTAGATGTGCTAGAGAAAAACCAAAAACAGATTTGGAATCAGCATCCCAACAGCTATCTAGCCCACTCATAATTATATCTGATGAAAATATTTGTTGGCCAGTGTTATAGGCAGTTAAAAATAAGCTAAATAGTTTGATTAGAAAGAACAAAAGGCATGGTGAAATGAATCTAGCTAGAAATAGCAATAAAGACTCCAAGTAATTCTTTTGTTTTTATAAATATAATAATAAAAGCATGATAGGGCCCAATAGAACATGATGATAGGATGTTTGAAAAGGATCACAAAACTGTTGGTATTTTTAATGATTATTTTAGGTCTGTTTTTACTTAAGAAAATTTAAATAACTTTAATTTTAATTCTTTAGATTCTGTAAATTCAGGAATTCTTTATCATATTCATATAAAGAAGGATGATGTTAGTAGAGGTGTACCAGAACCAGTTTTTTGGCTGGAAACTGGAAGCCAGAATATCCAGCCAACAAATTTTGGTTCCAGCTGAAAGCTGGAATATCTGGCTGCTGGAACGTTTTGTGTCAGCTTAGGCCCTAACTAGTAGGTCTATAATTTTAAATAATATATTAATAATTTCTAAATTGATAAACTTTAACTGCGTTTTCTGGCAATTTTTATTTTTGGTGCTTAGATGGTTCTCGCATATGGTGCCTCATTATTAAGTAAGATATTATTTCACTTGTTTTATCACTTTTATGTTTTTTCTTTGCAGATATAAATATTAAATATATTTCACTTACATATATATATTTTTCATAAGCATAAGGCTTAGTTATAGTCTCTATTCTATAATAATAAATTTTAAAAAAATGCCAACTTCTGGAGTTTGGAAATATTTTAGAATTGATGATGATGATAGCAGTAAAGCTATTTGCATTCTATGTCTTGAAGAGACTCTCATATCAAGAGGACCAAGCAATAAAGGTAGCAAATATTATAGCACAACCCTACTTTTTAAGCACCTACAAGGTGAACATCATCATATTTATGATTTGGTACAAAAAAAGAAAATGAAGAAAGATGAACCAAATAAAAGACCCTCTGAAGAAGCTATGACTTCCTCCGCAACTACAGCAAAAAACTCAAAACAACCAATAATTTTTCAGGTGATAGAAAAAAAGAAAATTTGGAATATAAATGACAAAAGAAGTATATAAATTCATAGGAAAATGTGAAAAATGATTGCTGCTGATCTCATTTTCTTTAGTTGAGGATAAGGGATTTTAAAAGATTGATAGAACATTTGGCTCCACAGTACAACCTACCTTCTCGAAGATATTTTAGTGAGTGGGTTATTCCAGATATACTAGAGTAAAACATAAAATACTTAATGAAATTAGCAATGCTGAATACATATCTTTGACTGCAGACATATGGACATGTTTGTACAATAATGAAAGCTTTTTAAACTTTTTGAGACATTGGGTGACTGAAGAATTCAATGCAGAAAATGCACCATTACAAATCAGCAGCTTTAGAGATTGCCATACAGCAGAAAATATAGGTAAAAAAATTAAAGAAATGATAACAGATTGGAATATTGGGGACAATAAGGTACATGCTATTATAACAGACAATGCTGCAAATATATGCAAAGGTGTTAGATCAGCAGGATTAAATAATGAGTCTTGCTTTATACATACATTACATTTGGTTATACATACTTTATTTGCTCAAAGGAAAACATTAAGCAAGGAACTTTTTTATATAATTTAGCTAATATATATATATACAAAACTCGTGAAAAATGTCAATTTCAAAATAAAAGTAGTTTTATAACTACCTAGCAAGGAAAATTTTGAATGTTTTATCATATACAGGTGACCCTCTGTATACATGGTTTCGGTATACACGGTTTCAGCTATAAACTATTTTGGTATTGCTCCCCACCCCCAGTATACACGGGAGGGGATCTCATCCATACACGGTTTCCCAAGCCAACACAGCTGTGTGTGGTGGCCTGTCGCTCTACCCCTCCCCTCCCTACCCCTCCACCACTCACTCAGTCAGTAGCGCACCAGTTACCAGTGTTGCCAATCTACAATACAATTGCCCTAACCAATCCCCCAATATTGAATCTAATTGTGGTGATGATTCTATTACCAATTTTGCAAATTTACAAATTATACATCACATAAAGGATATTATCCAATATTTTAATTAATCATTATGTTAAATATATGCATCTCTAATGATTTTAACTTCTTTACAATATATTTTTATACTTTATTAGTACTATAATTAAAAAATAAATCACAACAAATAATCACAATAATCATAATAAATAACAACACACTCACCAGTAAACATCATCTGCAGCAACTCTACCCAATCTGCCTACCTTTATTTGTAAGTTAAACCATTTTTTTCTTGTTACTGCAGTAATAATATTATGTGCAGTTAATATATAAATATACATGTATGTATAGTACGTGTTTTGGTGTTTCTGTACATGTTTTAGTGATGTATGAGGAAATATAGTTCGTCATAGGGAGGGGGTCAGTTGGTCTAGGATTGATTGTATTTTTTCCCATAAGGTATTAGTCCCCGTATGCACAGTTTCCATTTACACCAGTGTTTTCAGGAACCTAACCCCGTGTATACCGAGGGTCACCTGTATTTCATTTGTTATTTGATACATGCAAGTAGCCAAAGGAATGGTTAAGGACTTTGCATAAATATATTAAAATCTATTTATAAATAATTCTATTTTCCTTCTATGTTTTTTTATTTAATATCATTAAAAACTGAATGATTCCAGATTGGCCAGATATCAGATAGAGTTCCAGCCAGAACCAGAACTCTCAATAAATGGCTGGAATTCTGGTACACCTAGTGTTAGGCAAGTGATTCATACGTTGAAGTCAAATAAAGCTGCTGGACCTGATAATATATATGCTAGTATTCTCAGAGAAGGGAGGAAAGCTTATATGAGACATAACTATTTTGGTTGCTAGGTCTTTTAATTATGCAGAGGTACCAGATGAATGGAAAAAAGCAAGTGTAGTACCCATTTACAAAAAGGGTAATAAGAAGGGGGTAGGAAATTATAGGCCTGTTAGTTTAATATCATTGGTAGGAAAGATACTAGAAAGAATTATAAAGAATAATATTGAAGATCATTTGGAGAATTTTAATCTTATTTGAAGTTCAACATGGATTTAGATCAGGAAGGTCTTGTTTGTCTAATATCTTAGACTTTTTAGAGTTTGTAACTGATCAGGTAGATAATGTAAATGATGTAGATGTTATTTATTTGGATTTAGTAAGGCATTTGACAAGGTTCCACACAGGAGACTTCTATATAAATTAAAAGCTTATGGGATATTGGGGTTAGTTATAAATTGGGTAGAAAAATGGTTAGAAGACAGAGAACAGAAAGTAATTCTAAATGGGCATGAATCTTGGGTGACAAAGTGGAAAGTGGGGTAGTACAGGGATTAGTTTTAGGCCTATTACTCTTTATTTTATATCTAAATGCTTTAGAGAAGGGAGTAGGTAGTAAAGTTTCTAAATTTGCAGATGCTACAAAAGTAGTTACCCCAGTTATGAATATAGAAAATTTTTATAAACTGGGTCATTCCAGGGCAAATCAGGCATTGCCTGAAACCATACCCACTTAGATTTTGCTTAAAATTGCTATACAGGGTTATGCTGAAAAACATGAAATTTTGAGTTTCAGAGCAATAATGGTTCAAAAGTTATGGGCCCCCCAATTTTGGTGGTGGGGGCTGGCCCCTTAATTTTTAAAAGTCTATAACTCGGTCCCTAACTGAACAAGGAAAAACATTTAAAAACTATTTGAAAGCTCAAATCCTAAAGAATAATTGACTCTTAAGTAATAAAATGCATTTAATCAAATAGTTAAAATGTTATATCAGTTTGAATATTTTTGGGGGGCCCCACCCCCTATGATACAAATATTCAAGTTTTTTTTCATCATTTTGTGCCTCAATTACTCTTCTATATGACTTAGTCAATGACATTGTGTATTTTTCCCCTTCATTAGATGGTTGGTGGAGGTTAAAAAAACATTCTATTTGCTGGACTTTGAACTTACACCATTATGCCTATTTTGCTTATCAAGCTCTCTTATAAGATGTTTTCCTTGACTTACAAGTGGATTAAGTATATCTATAAGATAAACTTATTAGTGTTTTCTTAAAACTCAATAATAATAATAATAATCATCTCTCAACTTTGTTGATCTTCAAAGGTAAAAAAAATTACTGCTAGTATAGTTATGTTTTATTGAACAAATTAAGATATTATATACTTGAATAAAAATAATTGCTGTACAATACATTAAATCTGAAACATTTTGGTACCTAGCCTAATTCTCAGTATCATGTATTTCGAAGATATACACAACTCTGGTGCCAGATTGAATATTAGGAGTTGACATTTCATGAAGGATGCTTTTGGCTTCTACCCAACAAAACATCTTTATTAGTTGGGAATAGTATCTATTGTTTTTGTTGGAAATAGGAGGAGTTAGAAACTTGATTTTATAATCTTGGAATTCTCCTGAATAATCTAAAATGATTCCTAGATATTTTCTACCATCATAAATATATGCAACATACTTCCTCACAGGAAATTTTTGCTTATTTGATAAATCTGGACTCATGTCTGAGTCACCTTGTTCAGAGGTCATAACCCTAACAACATTGTAGTCATTGGAGTCTGAAACTAAATCAGCTTTAATGTGACTATGAGACATTGGTACAATTCTGTGAAAACCTTGTGTGCCCTTCACTGTCACTGCTTTTTTAAACCTACTACTGAGTTCTGTTTTATTATGATTTATTTGTTCTTTTGTAATGAATTTAAACTTTATGGACTCAAAATTTTGTGTACAAAAGTCATAGAAACTCTGTGGAGACAAGATGTGTCCTGTTGTTGTCTTTGCAAACTAGCTTTAGCTGCTGCTCTCTTCACACTTGCTCCAATGCCATCACAGGCATTTTTGCCATGACTAGTGGCCAAAAGTTCCACTCTGCCTTTATACCAAAATCTGTTTGATGATGGCATAAATTGCTAAAATTAAAGTTTTTCTATTGTCCAGTGCAACCATCAGAAAAATATTTCATTGTTTTCACATTAGGGAATCTCACTTTAATATCTTGAACTAAAAACTGTTGAAATGTACACTGCTGCAGTATTATGATCTAAACTATCACTAATGATACAATAGCTAGTGTGGCTCAATTTACCATCTTCCATTTTATACACAACCATTAGGTGTAATGTAACTTGTTTGTTTGTCCTATGGAAAATTTGGGAGTACCGAAATGGAAGACCCACCTAATCTTGGATAAGCCATATTGACATTAAAATAAATAATAATAATAAAAAATAACTCAGAAGGAGAACATGAACTCTTGCTGAGAAAAATTAAAAAGACACCAACGAAAAAACAAATATGGGATGAAAAGAAAAAAAGATCCCATGGCTAGAAATAGCAACACGGTTTTAAGAAGAAGAAGAAAAAGATCGGGATAAGCAGAATAACAGGGCGAGAAGCTGAATAAGCATAAGAACAGCGACGGAAAAAGCCGGAATAAAAATGTTTTAGTGGTGTCAAGAGATAAAATTCATAACAGTTTCAAGGTAAGAAGTTCATAAATTTCCCTTCGGTTATTAAATTTAGGTTAAATAAGCTGACATTTCAGCTGTAATTGTTTAACAAAAGAGTATGGAAGTCCTGTTTATGGACAAATAGTTAGGCTGGTTCATCTTTGGCCTAGGTCTTCCATCTTCAACATAGCCTAGGTTGTGTTTAGGCTACTCTGGTTGGAGCAGGACCTATTTTTTCCATATCTAAATGGTGGCCCGTGTGGGGAAGGGTTATTTGCTGTGAAAACCTTAACCTTGAATAAAATAAAATAAAATAAATTAAAACAAAAATAATAAAATTACGCCTTATCAAACATTTTGACATCTGAACAGAATTTATTCCATGTTTGGCTTTTTCAAATACTTACTACATATAAATAATAATAAATTACGAAGCCCTAACTAAAAATAAAAATAAGAAATAATTCAAATGCTTCAAAACTTATCATTTGGTCATAAATGTGGTAAAATTCTAGAATAAGGGTAATCAGAAGCCTAGCCTATTTAACCAAAATAAAGCTTATTTATAGAGTTGAAAGGGTTTTAGGATTTTGGGGACTTAATTTTGGAAAAATAAAATAAACAAAATATGGCTGAATGTGAAGCAATTGAGGCAAAGATTAAATCATTAAAAAGGAAGAGATCAGCAAGGAAGGGAGTCATTACCAGGCTTTTAACTACCTTTAATAGCAAAGAAAATCCAAATAAAAGGGATTATGATACTATTTTGGGTGGTTTAAATAGAATTAAACAGGAAATAATAATTATAGACGAGGAAATTGTTACAGAAACTGATGCGTTAAATGTTGGTGAAGAGACATATACAGCACTTTTGTGTGAACAAGAACAGAATATTTTTGAAATAGATTCTCACATAAATGAATTATATGCTGCTTTAGATAATCTACCAAATAATTTAGAGGCTACAAATCAAAGTTTGATTGAGGCCTTCAGAAATGTATCCATTTCTAATGATGACAATAAACAACTAAAAGCCAAGTTACCAACATTACAAGTACCAATATTTGAGGGTGATCGAACAAAATTTCAGTCTTTTCTAGAAAAATTTGATAGTTTAATTGGCAACAAAGATTATATATCTGATGTTGACAAATTCAGTTATCTCCTTAATTATTTAAAGGGCCCAGCCCTAAAACTGGTTGATGCCTTACCGGCAATTGGCAGTTCATATAAAATAGCTCTCAAATTACTAGAAAGAAATTTCCTAAATAAAAAAGAAATAGTAAATGATTTAGCAATAAAATTAAAAAATATAAAACCAGCCAAGGATAACCATCAGGATCTGTACAATTTCTATTGTGAAATTGAATGCATGTTAGGTCATCTACAAAATAATGATATAGATCTAGAGAAATCAGCATGGTTTATCCAAGCCATAATATTTGATTGTTTACCTACCCAAATTAGGGATATTTTCCAAAGAATAACGGGAAATACATACCCTACCCTTGATGAAATAAGGAATGAATTTCCAAATGTTTTGTCAATGTACAAATCTTCAAAGATTGATTCACAAACAAAGATTGATTTACAAACAAAGAAAATACAACCACAACAAAAAGACAAATCAGAACAAAAAGTGATAGGTCTAACTCCTACACTACGAAATTTTAATGTTACGACAGAATTTGTACGTAAGTGTAAATTTTGTTCGGCTGATGATCACTATAGCACACGATGTACTAAATATGTAGACTTAGAATCCCGGATAAACAGGTGTTCTCAGTTAAACCTTTGTACTAAATGCACAGTGCAGGACATACTAACAAAGACTGCAAAACAAAAATAAGATTCAAATGTGTTAATTGTGGAAGTTTAAATCATGTCTCTTGTCTTTGTGATTCATTTAAAAATTCAAATAAACAAAACCTAAAGAAAAATGAAAAAACATTTAATGGACATATATCAATAAATAATGTCAATAAAAATTCTAGTGTACTCCTACCTACAATAACCTTGGATTTAAAAAATAAAGAAGGTGGGACAACTCCTATAAGATGTCTAATAGATTCTTGTTCCCAACAAACATTTGTAGATCAATCATTAGTTAATCAATTAGGCCTACAAACTCATAAAAATGAACAAGAATTGTGTATAACATCATTTGTCAAAGAAAATGAACAGAAAGAAAAATATAATACAGTCAATTTAGATCTGGATATACCCACAGAGAATAAAACAACAAACATAGAAGTAGTAGTCATTGAACAAGTTGGTCAACAAAAATTTAAAATACCAAATTTAAAAGAAGTAATACAACAACTTAAAAAGCAATATAAAATTGCAGATAGAAATTTAAATGATGATATAATAGATAATGTTCAAATGTTAATTGGAGCTGATTATATTCACTTAATTCAGAAGGGCATAGTCAGAATAGGAGATGGGATTGCTCTAGATACTCACTGGGGTATAGCTCCACTGGGACACATAGATAAATATAAAATAACAATGAAAAATAAAAATATATGACTAACAAACTTGCCCTATTATGACAAGGTCTTACACAACTCAAATAATGACATAAATACTGAAATATTAAATAAATCATTAACAACTGAAGAATTAGATAAAGGTGTACAACAGCTCTGGCTATTAGAGTCAGTGGGGGTGCAAGATGGTGATCATACAGATGAAAATCAATTAATGGCTGAAAATTTTGAAAACACCATCATGTATGAAAATGGCCATTATTCAATTGAACTACCTTGGAAGATCAATAGTCCAAAATTAAATGATAATCTAAAGGTAGCTAAAGGTCATCTCTATAATTTGATGAAAGATTAAAAAATGACAAGAGAATTAAAATGTATGATGATGTTTTCAAGGACCAGTTAGAAAAAGGCTTCATTGAAGAAGTTAAAGATCACCCCTTTAAAAAAGACAACTGCCATTATCTTACTCACACAGGAGTCTATAGAAAGGATGCACCCACAACAAAACTTAGAGTTGTGTATAACTGTAGTCTTAAAGATGGCAATAAGCATAGCTTGAATGACTGTCTCATAGAGGGGCCTAATCTTATTTCAGACCTTGTAAAAATCCTTCTAAGATTTAGATTAGATGACTATGCAGTTCAAAGTGATATAAGCAAAGCTTTTTTGAGAATTCATCTGAAAAATAACTATGACAAAGATCAACTAAGATTCTTGTGGTTTAATGATCCATATGACTTAAATAAAGGGTTTAAAACATTTAAATTTAATGTGGTTTTGTTTGGAGCAAATGCAAGTCCTAGTTTACTGGCTTTAACCATCAAACATCACTTAAATTTGTATGATGAAAATGATTTAACTGTTCAGTTCTTGAAAGATCACTTCTATGTAGATAACCTTGTAGGATCAACCAAAACAGAGTCAGAATTAAATGAAGTTTACATAAAAGCAGATAAAATAATGAAAGAAGGTAATTTTGAATTAAGAGAGTGGATCACAAATAATGAGAGACTAAATCAAAAAATAAAATCAGAAGACAAAGGATTAACAGAACCAACAAACAGGGTGAAAACATTAGGCATGATCTGGGATTTGAACTCAGATTCTAAAGTTCATGATTCACTCTGCACAAAAGGCTACACCTTAGATACAACAGCTAACACAAAAAGAAAGATCTTATCCGAAAGTTCAAAAATATTTGATCCTATGGGTTTACTCCTTCCTTCTACTATCAGATCCAGGGTTCTTTTACAAGAATTTTGGAAACAGAAAGTAGACTGGGATGATCCTATAACCAATAAACAACAAGATAGCTGGAAAAGGTTAGCTAAAGATCTCAATAAATTACAAAACATAAATATTCCCAGAGTTTGTGGACACAGAGATACACCTCAAACCTTGCATGTATTTGGTGATGCCAGTGAAAAGGTGTATGGCTGTTGCGCTTACCTTGTAGGTGAGGATGGCAGCCATTTGATCTATGCCAAGGGGAAAGTAACACCCTTAAAACAAAAGAAAACTATTCCTCAGCTTGAACTACTTGCGGGTTATCTAGCTGTAAAAATAACAGTATTTCTCCATGAAGTCTATTATGATGTAAACATCACAACTACATATATTTGGCTTGACAGTCAAATCTGCTTGGCATGGATCAACTCTGATGAGCTAAACTCAAAAAACATCTTTGTCCGTAACAGATTAAGAGACATTAAAGAAGCTAGACAAAATTTGGACATAACCTTCAGATACATTCCAACAAAACAAAATCCTGCAGACTTTCTCACAAGAGGATTATCCTGTAAATTACTAAAATCCAACAAAAATTGGTTTCATGGACCTGAATTCATTCAGGATGAAACAATGTGGCCAGCAGAACAAATTAATGTAAAACTTAACATGATAACCACAAATAAAGTTGAGCCACTATTAGATTATAACAGTTATTCTGACTTTGGCAAACTTGTAAGGGTAACATCTTACTGTCTCAGATTCATTCACAACTGTTTAAAGAAAATAAATAAACAAAGAAATAATGATAATGAAATGTATACAAGTCTAGCTACCAAATATTGGATTAACCACATACAACAAACAGAATACAAAAATGAAATAGATTTTTTAACAATTGGTAAACAAATGAACAAAGTACCCTCTGTGGTAATAAACTTGAATCTTTACATTGACAAAGATGGCTTATTAAGATGTAAGGGTAGATTAAACAAATCACAAATCACATATAACAGTAAACAACCCCTTCTTCTTCCTAGGTTCCATCACATTACAACCCTAATTATTAGAGAGAAACACAATGAACTTTATCACATGGGCGTTCCACAAACATTAAATGCCATTAGAAAGTTGTATTGGATACCCAAAGGCAGAATGACTGTAAAGACAGTTTTGAATAACTGTGTCACCTGCAAAAGGATTCATTCCAGATCTTTCAGGAAGACCAATCCTCCTGATTTGCCAACAGAGAGAGTCACCTTTAATAGGCCTTTTGAAACAGTTGGCATAGACTATACAGGAAGTTTGACTGTTGGTCTGGGAACAACAGAACAAAAAATGTACATCATACTTTACACATGTTCATCTTCTAGAGCAGTCAGCTTAGACGTAGTGAGTGATCTCTCCGCAGAATCATTTGTCTATAGCTTTAGAAGATTTTGTGCTAAGCATTCTGTACCCAAAATTGTTTGGACAGATAATGCAACCTATTTCAAGGCTGGTGAAAATCAAATAAATGACATATTACAAAATTCACATACCATAACATATCTACAAAATAACAAAATAAAATGGAAATACATCCCTGTTGCCTCACCATGGTATGGAGCAATCTGGGAAAGGAATATCCAAACAATAAAGAATTGCCTAAAGAAATCAATAGGTAAAAAACAAATTGAATTCTTTGAACTTCTCACTCTCATTAGTGAAATTGAGAATGTTGTCAATAACAGACCTCTTACTTATGTAGGGGATAATATTAATGATGTAGAGCCTCTCACCCCAAATCATTTGATTAAGGGAGAAGTCATTAACCTTCTACCTGATTACAATATCTCCTTGGATGATCCACCTTGGAGTGATAATAATCATGATTTGCAAAATAGATTATCACAAATAACAAATATAAAAACAAAATTTAAAAAGTAATGGAGTGATGAATACCTTGTTGGGTTGAGAGAAAGACATAAATATATACAAAACAAAGACTGGGTTAATAAAATTAGGGTAGGAGATGTAGTTCTAATTAGACAAAATACACCAAGACAGTGTTGGCCATTAGGTAGAGTTTTAGAACTAAAAACTGGGGAAGATGGATTAACCAGGGTTGTAAAACTTAAAACTGCTTCAGGTGAAACTATAAGAGATGTATCACTCTTATACCCCCTAGAAGTAGGACCAACTACTGTTAACAAAAATGATCAAGATGATGAATCTATAATAGATTCTGATGATGATCAAAATTTGACCCAAACTATACCAAACCTAACCTGTTCAATAAATGATGTAACTAGTCCTACTACTACAATAACCTATACCACAAATAGTAGACCACAACGTTCAACTGCTCTACGAGCTAGGCAGATGTTACAACAAAAGATAAGGGCTGGAGTATTGTAATATTTCCTATGGAAAATAAACTAAAATGCAACACCCTTTCATTTTGAAAAGGGTGAGGACTTTATAAAATGCTACACTTTTTATATTAAAAAGTGAGGAAAAACAAAAATGGAATAACAAATAAAACATAAAATATAGGTAATCTAAGATGGGTTAACAAATATTAAAGAAAAAATTGGGTTTCACATGCAATTTTTCCTTTCTGGCTGGCCCCAATGTATGGAAAATTTGGGAGTACCGAAATGGAAGACCCACCTAATCTTGGATAAGCCATATTGACATTAAAATAAATAATAATAAAAAATAACTCAGAAGGAGAACATGAACTCTTGCTGAGAAAAATTAAAAAGACACCAACGAAAAAACAAATATGGGATGAAAAGAAAAAAAGATCCCATGGCTAGAAATAGCAACACGGTTTTAAGAAGAAGAAAAAGATCGGGATAAGCAGAATAACAGGGCGAGAAGCTGAATAAGCATAAGAACAGCGATGGAAAAAGCCGGAATAAAAATGTTTTAGTGGTGTCAAGAGATAAAATTCATAACAGTTTCAAGGTAAGAAGTTCATAAATTTCCCTTCAGTTATTAAATTTAGGTTAAATAAGCTGACATTTCAGCTGTAATTGTTTAACAAAAGAGTATGGAAGTCCTGTTTATGGACAAATAGTTAGGCTGGTTCATCTTTGGCCTAGGTCTTCCATCTTCAACATAGCCTAGGTTGTGTTTAGGCTACTCTGGTTGGAGCAGGACCTATTTTTTCCATAGTCCAATGGAAGCTCTGTGGTGCATCTTGAATGATGAAAGAATAGTTCTCAGAAAAGTCTTCCAGTACTAAAACTTCATCTTCACTGAGATTTTGCTTAAGGGTCTTCATGTAGAGGCTTTAACTCTTGGCTATATAATGATGATGAGTAAGAGAATAAATTGATTCTGAAAGTTTTTCAATGAATTCCTCCACTATAACACTTACATTTGACAGAGTTGTCCTGTCAATGCTGGTCCAGTGGTCATATTCAATTGAATCCCTGGAAGTCATTACATTTAATGTGTTCAAATAGTTATCTACACCAGCAACACCAGGACATTCTCTACACTGGTGTAACATACATTTAATGTTGTCCACATTGCAGACACTTTTTTGAATCAATGAATGATAAGTCAAGTCCTTGTCACCAATTGCTAAAACCATTAATTTTGGGTTCTGGTGATAGGTACAAATACAAACTGAGTGTGTACCTGCACCTCTAGCAATAACACACCATTTGGGTTTAAGAGCTGCAAATGTTGAAAAACTTATACTTGAGTCAGTTTCTTTATACCTAAGATACAGTTCTTTCAAATTACTGAGTAAGAGATGCTTTAGTTTGTAAATTTTGTTTCCATCTTTGTCTCTGACACTAACACAGTTCTTTTTCCCTGGATACACCCGACTAAATTCTGGGTCCTCATAAAAAGCTGTCATATTAGAAATAATTTCATCACTTATCTTTTTCCCTTTACTGTATTTAGGAACATCTGACAATATTCCATACTGCTGCTTCATGCTCCTGGCTTTATCAACAAGATATCTACTAACCCCAAAGAACTCTTGAGTTTTTGAGATCATGTGTGGGGATAGAGTAAGAATCTGCAACCTTCTTTGGTAGGAAGTTGTAGAGTTGAATGCTTCAGCGAGCTCCCTCATCATAGTTTTGTACCTATTAGATAAATAAAAGGTAGGGGATATCAGAATTTTCTTAAATTGAAATTATTAATTTAATGTACGTACTCTAAGATCAGGACCTAAATAGAAAAAATATAAGAATATCTACTTTCCATGGATATTTTTTAGACATTGTTAAAATGGTATTATTGTGTTCTGTATGTAAGAATGATATTGAAGAAACGTTAGGCTATTGAAATTTAAAACATCTAAAATTATATACGTCAAGTCTTTAATTGTGACCATGAGTTGCTAATTTAGTTGAATTTGAGCAATCCTTACCTTTCCAATTCTCTTTCCATGCATAATCTCTTGATGTAGATGCTCCCTCATCCACAGATGCTGAGAAAGACTGTTAAAAATTCTTTTTCAAAGTAGATACACACACTTGTCATATTTGTCTGATGCTTTTTTAGATATCCTGTCAGTGTTCATGTTCATACCATCTGAAATTAGGCATCATCCAAAATTTAGAATTACTGTAAGTTACAGCAACAAATTTTCATAATTTAATAACTAAATCAGATTCATTTATTGTACATAAGTATTTTTTTGGAATTCCTTAAATTGTTAAAGAATGTTATGTTTATAAGTTTGATAAAACTGCATTATTTTGATAACCTATGAAACAATGTATACACAAAGATAAAGAGTTTAGATGATTTTTAAAAATCATGATGCATTTTCTGATAACTATACTTTTCAAAAATAAGTCCCCAAATTATAATTCATACACTACTTACAGAATTTTATTGGCGAAATCTACATTTCTTCAAGAATGTTCTTGGTTTGTTCTCTACAGATTTCAATATCACTGATCTCACCAGGATTGTCAGTTTGCAAATGTGTACTTTCTGGACTGCTTTGAAATGAAGAAGTACTTGTAGATGATTCCATTTCAAAAATGTCATTAAATAATTTATCAGGTTCTTCAAGTTCATTTAATCTTACAGAACAGTTTGTACAAACTTTCCAATTAAGGAGTGCAGGATTTTTTTCTGTTACATTTAATGGTAAATTTCTTAAACCCTTTAAGATTCTTGTGTCTCTTAAAGGAGTCACAACACTCTTTATGATAATTTAAATGGTAAAACATGTTTAAAATTTATATATTAGCTTCAGTTCCTGTAATAAGTAGAAATAATATTAAATGTTAATGATTTTGAATGATAACAGGCAAACACAAGCACAGCCAATATAGGCAAGGCACTAAAATAATATGGCAAGCAAATACCATATACAGGGTGTTTCAGGAGGAAAGGTCAATACTTCGGGAGGTGATAGTATCGGTCATTGTGAGAAAAAAGTTCATATGAACATGTCTAATTCTGAATGGTTACAGAGATAGAGCTGTTTGAATCTACAAATACAAAAGCATTGTTAATGGTAATCAAGAAAGAGAAACCAATTACTGTTTCTAACATTTAATGTTTAAACATTGGCATTTTGAATGGTATCAGATACAGAAATGACAAATTTGTTACAGTTTACAATACATTTTAGAAAATCCCACTGTCAACCTCAATGCACTTTGCAACTCATGTGCGAAGATTGCATGTTGTTCGTCTGAGTTGATCTTGGCATTCCTTTATGCAGGCAGCAGCATCCAAAATGCATGCGAGCAATTTGTCTCGTGTATCCACCTTTCTTTTGTAAACTTGACTTTTCATCCACCCCCACAAACAATAATCTAACGGAGAGAGGTCTGGAGACCTTGTTGGCCATTGAATGGGACCACCATGGCCGATCCATCAACCAGGGAAAGTTTGATTTAGGTATTGCATCACCAGACAGGTAGAATGTGGAGGAGCTCCATCATGCTGAAAGTACATACCAGCACGTGTAGCCAAAGGAACATCCTCCAATAGTCCTGGCAATTCATTTTGCAGAAATTCTAGGTAACTTTGTCCTGTAAGACAATTCTCTAAAGGGGAAGGAAGAGCTGTGTGCGCATCAGATTCAAACAGCTCTATCTCCGTAACCATTCAGAATTAGACACATGTTCATATCAACTTTTTTTCTCACAATGACTGATACTATCACCTCCCGAAGTATTGACCTTTCCTCCTGAAATACCCTGCATGAGCAGTGTTTATCATGTGGTCACAAAAGGCAAACTGAACCCTTAATAACCAAGGCTCATGCTAATGGAAGGAGCCTTCAGACAATCTCATTTTGCTGTGACAAGTTGTAGCATGACTACACAAGCGTGATACCATACCACTTGACCTTACAAACAGGCAATACAAATTATCTCTCTTATTTTAATAATGTGCATGTGTATGTGTGCAATATATATAGTTAGGATAAAACTATTATATAGTTAGTATAGACCAATTCCTGAACTTGGGCTAATATGTCATCTTTTCGCTAGCAAGTACCTTATAATAAAATTTAAAAATACACAAGGTAAAAATCAAAGGTGGGCAGGACCGAGTTCCAAAAGGACCGAACTCAGTCCATTTTAAGGACCGTAGGACCGTGAGAGGGAAAGTCAGTCCTTTTCTCAGTGAGGACCGAAATGAGGAGCGACGGTCCATTTTTAAGCAATTCCGGATGGTCTGGTCTGGATGGTCTTTTTTAGTGATTTTAGTGTGTTTAGTGATTATTTGAAGTTCTAAAGAAGATGGATCGTTTCCTCCAGAAGACTCAGAAAGAGACTGAGACTGAACTGAAACTTGTTTCAACACCTGGAGGAGACGAAGAATCTACTGATGTTAGTGCTTCAACTTCAAGTCAAGCAACTGGAGCTCCTAGCGGAAGAACTGAACCCGGCAATCCCTGGCTGTACCTGGACAAATACTTTGAATACCTGGGCCCCAAGGGTGAGCAGAACCTGGAGTACAAGTGCTTGCTGTGTTCATCAAGTTTAACATGCCTATCCCATCCAGTGCCGCTGTGGAGAGGCTCTTCTCTTTGGGGAAGGACGTCCTCAAGCCAAAAAGGTCAGGGCTCAGTGACAGCCATTTTGAAATGCTAGTCTTCTTGAAGGGAAACTCAAGCATTTAACTTAACTTTTTTTCATCATTTATGTATTGTATTAATTATAATTTACGTTAATAAAATTAAAGATTTCCAGTATCTTTAATTTCATTTTTCATTTTAATCAAATTTTTCACTTATATTATATATAAGGACCGAGGACCAAGTCGTTCCTAGGTCCTATCTTCAGAAAGGACCGGGACTGGGACCGTCGGTCCAGTTTGAGGGAAGGACCGGGACCGGGACCGTCGGTCCTTTTTGAAGCCCGGGTGCGCACCTTTGGTAAAAATACACAGTCATTGACTAAGTCATATAGAAGAGTAATTGAGGTATGAAATGACAAAAAAAAAACTTGAATATCTGTATCATAGGGGGTGCCCCCCCCAAAATCAAACTAACTTTTTAACTATTTGATTAAATGCATTTTATTACTTAAGAGTCAATTATTCTTTAGGATTTAAGCTTTCAAATGGTTTTTAAATTTTTTTCCTAGTTTAATTAGGGACTGAGTTATGGACTTTTAAACATTAAGGGGCCAGCCCCCACCCCCAAAATTGGGGGGCCCATAACTTTTGAAGTTACTCTGATTGCACTAAAACTTGAGATTTCATGTGTTTGCACAAAAACAAACTTGTATACCAAATTTGAGAAAAATCCAAGTTGGAGTGGTTACACATTTAATTTTTTTTGCATGATTTGTCCTGGAATGACCCAACTGCAAAGGGAACATTCCACATCAAATGTACACACTTTTTGGCAATTTCTGCCACTCATCTCACTGATTTCTGTTTTTTTTTGTGTGATGATTGGGCTAGGTGAATGATAAATCATCACCAAATTTTAGCTAGCTGAGTCAACAGGTTTCCAAGTTATGACGTTCCAAAGTTTGAGGTCAACAGCGTGACCTTGGAGGTTTGAAAGGTCATATCTTGGGTTCTACCATACTGATTTTGACAATCTTGGTCTCAAAATGCTCAGGAAAGGATGTAGAATAATTTTGATTCCTACTGTAAAAACCAGAGAGCATCAAATAAAAAAAGTTCCATTTCTATATGACCTTTGACCTTGACCCCAGAAAAACCTTCAGAATTGAAGGTCATGAAAATTGGCATGAAAAAATTCCTTCATATAACACCAAGAATTTCCTTGGTATTTGATGCAAACAAATACCACTAATAGGGCTTATTGTAAATATTTGTGGTATTTGAAACATTCTGTTCATTTCAGATCTCTGTAGTAATCTGTTGAAACACATTAAAGTGGAATTTCATGCATAGTAATTTGTTAAAATCAAATACTTGACACAAATTTTAATTCAGATCTTTTAAGAAGTTTACCTTAATCCATCATGTGAAATTTTTTGGGTAACATAGAGCCACTGGAAAAGAAATCTAAAACCTCAGAAGAAAAATGGGTTGTGGCAAAAGAGTACAACCAGACAAAGCATGTGTGATCATACAGTGACTTACAAATGATGGAAGTTTTAAATAAATTCTTCTCTTTCACCTTCACAAATAAAAATATGAACAACATTCCTGTTTCCATAATCATGCTCAGTGATGACCATTTAAAGCTTCACAATTTTACCATTAGTGAAAGCAAAGTACTCTCAACCACAGGTAAAATTAATCCTAATAAAACTCCTGGTCCAAATAAACTCTACCCTCAGGTACTTAATAGGGTGCAAGTATCAGAAATTTTTTTCTTGAAATTAACGATGGCCAGGGTATAGAAAGCTGCCATTACATGAGGAAAGAATGTAAACAAAAAAAGTGTCAAAGTTTATATCTTGAGGGTTCACCAAAGAGAGCTCTCTGATAACTGAAAAAACGAATTTTTCCAAATTAATCAAATATCTAGATCTAGAGAAGCTAAGGCTAACAAAGACCCTAAGATCCACTCTAAGGTTAGCCTGAGAGAAAGAAGAGAGAGGGTTAAAATAAGAGAATAAGGGGTTAAGTAAGTAACAAAACCTATCATTCGTGGGTTAATATTCATTCAGAAAAAGAGAAAGAAACTTGCCATCATCATCTGCCAGCCACTGCTGACAAGTCGGGAAAAATAGTCGAAGAGAATAGGAAAGGGGTAAAAGAGGAAAAGAAGTAAAATAAAAACACTTACAAACCATGCAAACACAGTCTCAACTCAAATGGTGTCATACCATGCAAACTACAGACATGCGAGTAAAGAGAGGATAAGAAAAAAAAAAAGTATGAAGAGTATAACAAAAAGTGGGTTAGTTTATGCTACAAGCTACATCTAAGTTCATGTTAGTCTAATTTTTTTTTTTTATAATTTTATTGCTGGCATATCACATGCTAGCCCTTGACCTTTACCCCCAGAGCTTCTGTTGCTAATTATTTTAAACAATGTTAATATTTTTAAAATGCCTGTCTAAACAGTTTTTAAACATATCAATGCTGGTAGAGTTCATGATGGCTGTGGGAAGATTATTCCATTTATCATTTACTTTAAACAAAGTTTTTAGCAATGTTAGTAATGAAATGTCTGCCACGTAATTTAAATCCATTATTATGAGTATTGCTATTATCAAAAATGAACAATGTCAAAATTTACATTATCAATTTTATTAATGATTTTGAAAACTTTAATAAGCTCCCTCCAAAATCTAGTTTTGAGTGAATGCAAGTCTAACTCTCTAATCCTATCTTCGTAAGACTCGCTGCACAATGACAGAATTAGTTTCGTGGCATGACACTAAACCCTTTCCAACCTATCAATATCCTCACGCAAATGCAGGCACCAAAAGTGAATGGCATATTCTAAGTGAGGCCTGACTACGGACTTGTAAAGAGGCAATATAATATTCTTTGATTTAAATTTGAAATTATCCGCTATGAAGCCTCACATCCTATTATCTTTTGCGCAAGACCCCAGGCACTGGTTCCTAACTTTTAAATCCTTATATACACGTACACCTAAATCTACTTCCTCATCAATGCTCGCTAACTGTATATTGTTCATCGTGTATGTATAATTATTATTACGAGAACCTATATGCAAAACTTTACATTTGTCTATGTAAATTGCATCTGCCACTTATCCATCCACTCCATAATCCCATTTACATCATCTTGGAGTGTATTTCTATCATCCACATTAAGAACTTTACCACCTATTTTAGTATCATCTGCGAATTTTGCAGGGCTGTGGAGCTGGAGCTGGAGCCGGAGCCAGTTATTTTTGGGAAGCTGGAGCTGGAGCTGATAAAAAAGGTGTCAGCTCCGGCTCCAGCCCAATACAGAGTTCATATTTAGATACAAACTTTTTTATGCTATTTTTTTTTTATTTTGAATGATTTCTAATTGGACTTAATTTTTTTCAGGAAATGTGTTAATTTTTAGGAACTTAAACTAGTAAGCTTAATTTTTAAAAATTGAAAATATTAAGTTTCATCCTTCTTTTTTTGAGCCCTTTCATAATGACAACTAGATCTCAAAGTCAAATAAAGTCCGCATTATTTGAATACTTCACAGTTTCTACAGATGGAAAATATTTCATTTGTCACTGTAAGAAAGAAAATAATGATGAACAATTATGTGAAACAAATTAGTTCTTGTACAAGCTATGATACAAAAGTACCAACCCAGACTGGCAAGACATCAAATTTAAAAAGACATCTACAACGATTTCATCCAAAAATTTTAGAAATTGTTAATAAGAAAGACAGTGAAGCAAGTCAAGCATCCACCTCAACTAAAAGTAAAATTTGTCCTGGGGGACAATTGCAAATGTCACCATTAACAAGTTTCTTTCCTGTAATAAAGTTACTGTAAATATGACCTCAGATAAATTCAAGAAGTACATCATAGAAATGGTGGTAAAAAATAGTATACCTTTATCTTTTTTCTCAACACCAGCTTTTTTAGGTCTTAATGGAGAAATGGCCAGTAAACTCCAAGTTTCTTTGGATAGAAATAGCATTAGAAAGATTGTGATTGAAGATGCCACACACAAAAAGGAGGAACTTCAAAGAACTCTTAAGGAGCGCTTTGTGTTCCTCAAAATGGATGGATGCACTCGCCATAGAGTTAATTATTTTGCCATTAATGTGAGATATATAGATGACAACAATAAAAAGGTGACTCGGACACTGGCAGTAAGGAATACACATGCACATCACACCAGTGAATATCTTTCTAAGTTAGTCGAAACTGTCTTACAAGATTTTAAAATAAAAAAAGAACAAGTTCTATGTATTGTCACTGACAATGCTTCGAATATGCTAAGCACTATTGAAAAACTAAATAGAGGGACAGTTACTAAGGAAATAATGGAAAATGAAGATGACATTTCTGAAATTGATTCTGCAAATGAAATGATAGTGACAGAACAAGATGATGAAGTTCTAGATGATATTGCTGAAGAAGCCACTGTGCTATCTCATATTCAACACATGCGCTGTGTTGTGCATACATTGCAGTTAGCGATAAGGGATGGATTAAAAGAACGACATGTAGCAACTATGATCAGCAAGTTCAGACAGTAGCCACTGCAGCCAGAACACCAAAAATAGACTCTATTGTGAAGAAACATTCAGGTATGGGAGCTATTTTAGATCAAGATACTCGGTGGGGGCAGCACCTATTTGATGATTAAGCGTTTGCTTGATCTGAAACCACATCTTGAAGACCTGGCAAATCAAAATATCTCTAACTGAAAATGAATGGATGCAATTGACCCAATTAGAAGTTCTGCTTCGTTACCCTTTTGCTGTCACTAAAAAGTTTCAAACAGAAGAATTAACTTTGGTGAATTCTTGTTGGCATGGAAAGAATTAATATTTTGTCTCAATCAAACAGGAGGACTACTTGCTGAGGGAATTGTTTCTTCGATGAAGAAAAGAGAGGTATTACTATTAGAAAATGCAATTGTATTAGCTGCTGTTTACATAGACCCAATGAACAGAGTTCTATTAAATGAAGATCAAAAAGCTAAAGGAAAAGAGGCCCTCTATGACATTGCATTGCGCATGGAAAAGCTGGTATCTGAAAAACCAGACGCCCAGAATGAAGAAGATAGCAGCATTACCAACCAATCATCCTCTTCAAATGATGAGGAAGATTTCACAAAATATTTGGACAGAATAGATAGATCAAATGCAAAACGTCTCAAAGTAGAATTAAAGAATCCTCCACAGATGAAAATAACCAAATTCAAGCAAGAATTCTATGCTGAATTAAAGGAAGTAGAAAAATACAACCGCTCTAAACTGACAGTTGACGATGTCATACCCTTATATCCAAAGATTATAAGGAATGTAGCTAGTATTGTATCAGCTCTACCACCACACAAGTCAGTGTAGAACGCCTCTTTTCAGCACTGAGAATAGTGAAATCTGATTTAAGAGCATCAATGAAGGATGCCTTAGCAGAAGCCATTTTATTTCTGAGGACAGGCATGTAATGAAGATGTATAAAAAGTAATAAAAATTATTTTAATTTTTTTAAAAGGCTACATTTTCCAAATAAACATTCTATAATACAAACGAATAAGGTTTTTTTTGTCATGAAAGGTGTAGGTAATATTATTATTAATAAATGATAAAAAAAAAGCCACAAAGGCATAGCTATAGTCATTAGAATTTAGATTAATAGCTGCAATAGGCTTTGGTCTAAATTTTAAAAAGTAGCCTGATGAATCATGTGATGGTGATGAAATGTTTTGTGTGGCTGCCTGCTATGGCCTATGAGTAGCAAGGTACAATTTCAAGAGATTTATCAATCATTAATATATGGTGAGAGGAGCCGGAGCCGGAGCTGGGAATAAAAAAATGCTGGAGCCGGAGTTGGAGCCAGAAATTTGAAAATGCTGTAGCCGGAGCCGGAGCTTAAGATTTTGGTGCCAGCTCCACAGCCCTGGAATTTTGACACGTTACTGGTCAAGCCTACATCTATGTCATTAATGTAGATTATGAATAGCAATGAGCCTAATACTGAACCCTGAGGGACACTGCTACCTACATCTAACCACCCCAATTCCCTACCATTAACAACAACCCTCTGTTTCCTGGCACGAAGCCATTCCTCTAACCAGTTAGCTACCTGACTACGGTATGTATACCATGCGCTTTAACCTTCACAATTAATCTTCTATGTGGAACTGTATCGAATGCTTTTTTTAAAGTCTAAATAAATAGCGTCAGCCACTCTATGCCTATTGTATTTGCGCACTATTTTGTTATAAAACTCTAACAAATTAGTTAAACAAGATCTATGGTGTTGAAACCCATGCTGACTACTATTAATCAAATCGTGACTTTCTAAGTGATCGACGATATGATCCCTAACTACAGATTCCAAAAGTTTATAGACAATTGATGTTAAACTAATAGACCTATAATTGATAGCTACTGTGAGGTTGCCTTTTTTAAAAGTGTGTGTAACGTTAGCTAATTTGAAGTCTTCAGGAATAATCCCCGCTTCCAGTGACTTGTTAAAAATTTTTGTTAAGGGGCCTACAATAATTTCTTTCAAATGTCTTGGATAAATTATGCCAGTCCACTACTCTCATCCTGTCCGCAAAACTATCAAAATTAGCCCTATGAAAATCAGGGACTTCTATTATGTTACTATTCTTACCGTTTTCTATGAATAGCTTAACCCTAATAATTTGGTGATCCACTCCATCCCAAACTCTCACCTACTTCTAAACCTTTGACTATATTTTCGTCATTCATCATCACCATGTCTAAAATAGTCATCACATGTTGGTTTGGTAATCATCTGTCGTAAAAAGTTATCTTCCATGAACTCAGTCTCAAACCTTCATCATTACCAGTAAAAGTCTCATAATTGACGTTAGGACAGTTAAAGTCTCTGACAATTATACTATCTAGATTATTAATAAAGTTATCAAGAAGTGTGTAAAATCTAGTATTGGTATCAAGGGGTTGAACAGGAGGTCTATAAACAACAACGAAATTAAAGCTAATACTACGCGCCCTAACTTCAGTGCATATTGCATTAATTGCTGCTGGAAAATCTATCAACCTCGATAGCCCCACAGGAATTACAAATGTACAACAAAACACCACCACCAATCCTATGTAACCTATCATTAGTAAAAAGTTTAAAATCTGCTATATCAAGTTCCCCCAACAAATCCTGAGTCACAGTATTTAACCATGTTTTGGTTATAGCAACTATATTGTAGTTCCCAGAATAAATTATTGCCTTAAATTAGTTTAATTTATTTCTAATACTACGCATGTTATAATAAAAGAGGTTTAAGTTATTTTTTACCACAGATCGGTGGTTTAAACTATTTTTCACATTGGGCTGGCATTTCCCAGACCCACAACATTTTGAAAAAGGCATTCCTTATTTCATTGAAAAAAAAAAAAAAAATGATGCTCCTTAACATAATTTTGCCATTTTTATACTGATTGATAAGATAAAAGTAATATTGACCTAAAATTTGGGATCCATGCATAAGTTTGATAGAATTACAAATGATAATTTTTTTCAGAATTTTCTGAGAGGGTGACCTGGGGACCTCTAGGTGACTTCATATGGAATGACCCTATTATGAGTTTTGTATAGCAGATACTCCAGTATTGCCACATTCAAAAATGAAATATTTTACAAATACAAGTGTCCTGAATTATGTGTGTTTTTAGTGCTAATGATGTTAATGGCACACGTAAAAAAGCATGTGATATATATATCACATGCTTTTTTACGTGTGCCATTAACATCATTAGCACTAAAAACACACAATTCAGGACACTTGTATTTGTAAAACACTTCATTTCTGAATGTGGCAATACTGGAGTATTTGCTATACAAAACTCATAATAGGGTCATATGCCTTCATTGTGTCGAGACTCCTCACCTGCAACTTGACTGTGATACCACGGGTGTATGACAAAACTTTGTCACAACAAAAGTGAAGATAAACTGGAATGTTCCAATTTGGTGGAGCATACCACTGGCCTTTGTTGATGACTCACTGTCCCAGTTCTGAGTGATGTTATCCTCGATGCATGTCAAGGTTGAAACCATGGCAGGCAGTAGCTCTTTGAATACATCTAGGGCATCCAAACACTGGACCCATCTAGTTCAGCAAATATCGGTCAGCTTATGATGACTAGAGGCTGGACACTCCTCCTGAGTGACAAAAACAGAAAGCAATATTTTTCAGATTAGATGTATGAAAAAATAAAATAATTTGAAATAAATTTCACAGCATTAAATTCACTATTACAACACAGCCATTACAATAGAAAATGTACTGACTATACCAAGAAAAAAACACACCTTGATCTGTTCTTCAAGCAGCAGCTGTCTTTTCGGTGAGAACTTGAAGAAACGTTCCACTTCCTCCAACGTGCCCATCATGTTGCGTACTTCTTGTAAAGCACAGGCTTTTACAACACACAGGTTCAATCTGTGAGACTGGTAGTGGACATAAGGTGCCTTTGGATACTGCTGTGCTATCAAAGCTGCTGCACCTTTGACTTGTCCAGCCATATTGCCTGCTCCATCATAGTACTGGCCTCTGCATTTCTTCATATCCAAGCCGAGATCACTAACCACTTGCAATGTTCAGCAAGTCAGCAATGGCTTTGCCAGTGACACCATTCACACATTCAAAGAAACCAACAAACTCTTCACGAATAGAATCTGTGTTGTCAACAAAATGCAACACAAGTGGAAGTTGTTCCTTGTTGCTGACATCAGTAGCTTCATCTGCAAGAATGGAGAACAGAGGACTTGTGTTAATCTCCTTCACAATTTCATCTTGAATGTGGGCAGGGATGATGGCAATCAGTTCATTCTGTATTGTCTTTGATGTATATGTTGCATTCTTGGGAGCTGATTTCAAGTGTTCTTTGAGGACCACATCACCAGCATCCACACAGAACTACAACAGTGCCAAGAAGTTGCCTCTGTTCTTCGAGTCGTCTTCAGCATCTTCATGGTCCCCTTGAAGAGCGAAGTTCTGCCTACCACACAAGATCACAGTCTTCATCATTGATGGTACTTTTTGTTTGTTTGCTGATTGCTGATGAAATAAGTCAATTCACTGGTTGTGACTTGTTGGACATGATGGAAATCTGACTTGCTCTTATGTTCGGCCAATTTATTTGTAGCTGTTACCCAGCTGGTCAAAGGTGACTTGTACAGCTTGTCCAACTTGCTGCTGTTGTGGCCACTTGCTATACCAAACAGCACACAGGTTAAACAAAATGTGCCACATTCTGATGGTGAATACACCAGCCAGGGATACATCTTTAGCCATTCTCCATTGAAGAATCGCTTCCTGCCATAATTGTTGGTACCTGGAAACTTGTATCTTGCAGGAGGTTGCCAGTGGGAAGTCAAAAGCTCATACTTCTTGTCATCATCCAAATCATTCACACACTGGTAATACAGGCCGATGTCATTCCTGAGGTTTGATGATATTGTGTCCTCACCTAAAATTCAAAACAATATTCTTTTTAATTCCAGTCATAAAACCATCAGTTTATGATTAGTTTCAGTATAAATTGTAGAGAACATCTTGTTCAAACTTGTTTTGTACTACATTCATGACAATAAATGAATGGGATATTTTTTTAGTTAATGGCAATAATATAAGAAATCAATTCTTACCACATGTCGTGTCTGTGTTCTGTATTTTGCACACTGGATCATCTGCGTCATATCTGATTTCATCAAACTTCCTTTTCTGTGATGGTCTGTCACCCAAATCATCTAAGATGTCAGTTGAGCAAGAAGGTACTGGTGGTACATCCCTGAAAAGAATGACCAATAATATGAATAATGATAAGGTGACATTATGAGACCCCCAGTAGGGAGGAGTAGAGTTGAATATATTATTTTACAATTTGACTGATTTTCCAAGCATAAAATAAATCATTGTCTGATCCGACTTACTGACTGGTATTGAAGAAAGTCCTGATCTTTGCTTGTACCTTCTTCATTTTTCTGTAGACCTAGACATTCACTCAGATTCACTTTAGCATATAAAATATTATAACACAAAAAATACAAAAGATAGACTTATTCAAAGTGAAATTAGAGCTGCACTGCAAAACACCTGTTACATACAAAGATAGCACTTGAAAACATTTGAGAAATTAAAAAGTGGGCACTATTTTCAAACAAATCTGACCAGTGCGAAATGATGCCAAAATTTATCTGACCGATGCCCTGGTATCAGTGAGCACTGGTCTGGATCCAGGCCTGCATGCAGGGCCGGATTAAGCATTGTTAGGGCTGGTGTCACTAGAAAAACACAATTCTTTACCTGATACATCATACATGAGTGATGTGATCAGCTGACTGGGATCAATTAACAGAAAATGAAACAAAAACAAGATGTGATTACAGAAAATGTATACTTCGTTCACATAAATGGGATACTAAACTAGGTTTTGTAGAAGCTGAATCTAGAATTTTTTTTTCTTGCTCACAGTTGACCAATTATTTCAACGGTAGATTATAGCGTTTACATAGTTTCTTGGGGTCAGTCAGCATCTGGGGCTGGGGGCAAATGCCCCCTTTGCCCCCATTATAATCTGCTACTGCCTGCATGTTGGCTCAGTTTCAGCTTTGGAGTAATTGTGCTCTGAAAGATATGCTGTTTGGATATTTACAAATTTTTCATTGTTTAAATGTACATATTTATGTTTTGGTGTTTACAAATCTAGATTCCTGTACTGCATCTGAGATGTAATGTCCACTGTATATATGTTACAGTCAAAGTGTGTAACCAGCCATTTCATGTAATGGCTGAAACTTTGTCATTTCGCGAAATGGCTGTTTCACTTGGTCATTTTGTGAAATGACTAAAATCTTAAGCCCAGTGGTGTAGTACTAAATAAAGAAGTGAGGGAACGCATTTTGAAAGTGTTACTCAGATGCGGGGGGGGGGGACAATGGCGAGCGTGGCGAGCCCATACAGCTGGGGGTCCGGGGCACTGTAAGCCCCCGGGAAATCTTTTGAAATCTGACCAATTTCAGGGATATTTTGAGGTCATATGCACTGGATATTAGGATATATTCCAAGGTTGAAGATGCAGTATTTCCAGTGTCATTAGATATATGACATCCAGTACGATCAATAAAAATAGCTAACAACTGGAATGATTAACTAAAAAAAAGCTAACAACTGGTACGCCATGGTGACTGTTTCACCAGATCTTTATAGGCTAGCATTGCCTCAGTCGAAGCTAAAAGAAATGAAACAGTTAATGATTCTTTCTCATATTTCTTCTAGGGGTGGGAATTAAAATTTCATGATGTTAGAGATTTGTAAGTTCGGATTTATTTGAAATAGTGAGGGAATGCCGTTCCGTCTACCAAAAAAAGTAAGGGAACGCCGTTCCCACAGCACTACACCACTGCTTAAGCCATTACGTGAAATGGCTGAAATTCCACCTTGGTCATTTTGTACAAGATCATTTGCCCAGTTAGGTCAACTGTAT
Organism: Bathynomus jamesi; assembly: GCA_023014485.1. Lineage (NCBI taxonomy): Eukaryota > Metazoa > Arthropoda > Malacostraca > Isopoda > Cirolanidae > Bathynomus > Bathynomus jamesi. The sequence goes on along the minus strand of JAJOZX010003548.1, from coordinate 10,635 downwards.
GCCCTTGACAATTGGTTAAGTTAAGGTGTGTTATTTTCGTTAGTTTTAATGAAAATAACACGACTTAACCTAACCAACTGTCAAGGGCATACAGTTGATCTTAACTGGGCCTTCAATGGCAGACATTGGAATAACATTGAAGGCCCAGTTAGTATTTGAAAACCTCTATATTGAAAATTTAAATTCAAATTTGTTCAAATGTGTATTTGAAGTATGTTTCTCACTTATTTGAACAGACCTGTGGATGTATGTATGTTTTAGCAGATTTAGTTAGTTAAATAAAGGTTTCCAATTTTATTGTGATGTTTGTTATTTTTATGAATTCATGACAAAAGTCATTTTAGCCATTTCACGAAATGACCAAGGTGGAATTTCAGCCATTTCGCGTAATGGCTGAAGATTTTAGTCATTTCGCAAAATGACCAAGTGAAACAGCCATTTCACAAAATTACTAAAAGTTTCAGCCATTACGCAAAATGGCTGGTTACATACTTTGACAGATTTAATGTCAGTTTTTGTGCAAGCACCTAACTTTTATGGGAAATGGAACCATTACCAGGTAAGATACCATTTTATAAAAATTCGTAGTACAATAACAAACATTCAAGACTATGATTAGAGATAGTTTTAGTGAAAAATATTATGTACTAACACTGGATACCATAGAGCAGTGTTCCTAAAAGATCACTTTGTCATGGTGAGAGTATTTGCCAAGGTACATGCTTTCTCATAATGGGAAACTAATTAATTTTATATATATTTTGCATTGGATTGGTAATTGTGAATATATATATATATGCTCAAAATCAATTTATTCACTTCTAAATCTAATGAGAAGGTTGGCACTGACTCAGATGTCCAGTGTCATTATGTTTGTGTGTGTGTGTGATGCAGGCTAATAAAATGGGGTGTGGTGTAATTAATCTTTATTAATCTTTCTTATTTGCATTTTTATATTATTTTGCTTTATTCCATTTCTCTTCTATCATTAATCATTCTCTTTACACTCATTTTTGCTGTCCTTTATAAATATGGTAAATGTGACTGAGGTTGAGGCGCCATTATAATTCAAACAATGCAAGAAGGATGGGGGGGTAATTATACGCTTATTAACATTTTACTAACTTTATTTATGTCAAACCGCTTTTAGATAAATGAGGTAATGTGAGGGGGAAATTAACATTAACATTTAAGTTGGAGAGAGAGAGGAAATAATATTCTAAATTTACAATTACATCTTAACACAAAAACACCTTACTAAGCCCAAGGCCATCTGATCGATGACTGCCCTTTTTTGGGCATTTTTTTCTCTTGTCCCACTTGAGCCGATTCTTAGTGTTGCCAACTCGTATTTTATAATTTTAATACAACCATTTTTTATTTCTTATTTAATAAAACTTAATTGAACATTATTAAATTTATAAACAAACATTTAATTCTTAATTAGACATTACTACACACGCATCACCCCCTTGAAAATAAGTTTTTCACTAGGAAAACTTATTAATATCATTTAACAAATTTATTTATTTTATTCGTTATTTAATTGTTTTTTAACGTTCAAAGTTGAATAGAGAAGAAATCATTAGAATGACAAATTCCACACATCAGATATTTTGTATAATTTTATAAAATTGAAAAGAAACAAAACTACAATTTCCATAACATTTGTATAAAAATAACATTTCATACTAGTAATCAATTTTACAACCTGTAACAAATCAGTAACATGGCAAATAATGGATAATTTTCTTAATACTGGTTACACAAATTTCAAGTTCACAATCTATACCAGTGATTCCTCATCAAAAATTGCCTTACATTCAAAACAAATATTTATACAGTTACTATCAGGGCAACATAGAAAAATGAGAAAATGTTTTATAAAATACTGACCTGAATACATACTATTTCATGAAATACAAAACAAATCTAGGCAATAATTGCACCCTTTCACTTATAATTTCATTACAATAATCAGTACAATGAAGCTGGATTGTTTAGATCACGATCCGCACAGTTGACAACAGACTTCAACTTTCAATTGCAGCTCTCCTGCTCACTTCGCTAGAATGCAAGGGATTGTATCACCATGGAACAGGTCAGCACGCTTGAGGTTGGTTCTGCTCTCTCTCCAAATAGCGAGAAAAAAAACAAGAGAGACATCCAATTCTAAGAGGATCAGGTTGGGGGAGATATACTGAAAGTGGAACCATACACTGTAATTGGATGGAATTTGCTAGAAGTTGACGAAGAAACTCTCCTGTCTCATCTCAACTTTTGTCAGTGAATGCTGCTCTTTCTACATCCAGCTGAAAGACACTCTTACTGGCAATAATCAAATGATCACTTCACCATAGGTGGTTTCACAATGAACCTACTGTATGGACAGTAAAGCCTTAAACATTCATTCAAACACTCATGGTTTGCCTACTGAGTGCTAAAACACATATTTAGTGAAGCATCGAGCAGCGTGACCAGCTACTGCCCAAAAAATACCAGTAGACCATCTTTGGCAGAAACTGTCCTGCGGCAAGTCCCTGCGCATTTGGTTTCTCTTCTTCTCTCTCTCTCATCGGTGATCGATCTCCTATCGGGTCAACTAAACTCAATGGATGGAACTTGGATCCAACTTAGTTACCTCCAAATCAAGCCTCTCAAAATTTTGACAAAAAATTATTTGAAACATTTGTACTGCTACCGATTAATTATCATTTCATATTTAATTTACTGAATTTTCTCGACATTTCACTCGAAACAATAACTATAATTTGCTCTGGCCAAATTCACGGAAAAAAAAATGACAAATCTCAAAATTTTGCAAAAATTTAATCATGCCTAGCTACCAATAAGATCACTTATGGCAGTTACATCCGAGAAGATAAAAAAATCATCAAATGCACAAAACAAAATTGCACAGTAGAAATATAAAAGTGCCCGTACATAGTATCCATTATTATAATTTAACAAATATTATTATTCAAACTACCTTCAGAAATTACATCAATACATTTAAATACAAAAGAAAAATGAAACCCAGAAACTTTGTCATCAATTCTCTGAAAATCACAAACCCTCTTACACTTTGGGGGCAGCACACATAGATACCACAAAAACATTACTGGCCATCTAAAAGGCTCCATCTCTGGTTAACACTCTAGCTAAAGTTTTAACGGCATTAGTAAACCCAACTGAAGTTTAAAAAATAATAATTTTCTAAAACAGAATCATTAAATATAAAAAATTTAAATATTAATACAGAAAAGTTACTTTAATGCATTAATTCCAACTTGAAATGCTAAATTTCATGGGAGGAAAACTCTTAATTCACAAATTACATCTGAGACAACTCTCTCCTGCAACACAAAACCCAGTATGGTTTGTAAATCACAAGAATTCCAGGAATTTTATTGTTTCCAAGTGAAACTAAATACAAATTTTCATCATTATTCTAAACAAGGACAGATATTATGAACCCAAAAATACAACGCAACCTAATATGTAAACAAAAATTTAAACAAATCATTGCATAATGAAGTGTTCACTTTGTTCGTAAGCGAGCCTCTATAAAAATATTCCTAACCAAATTTAACTGCAGTATCTACATCGGGAACAATTTTTGTAACATTTTCTATGCAAACACGTGAATGTAAAAAAAATTTCATTTTTAATACCCAAAATAAAACATTAAACAAAAAAAACACTCCCTAACACAATAAAATTCAATTTCAGAATAAAAAAATTTAAACAACCTAAGTATACAAAATATCACTCAGAATTGTCTTGAAAATGAAAAAAAAAAAAAATAAACAATAACAATCAGCCCACCTATAAAAATATAAAAATTAATGTATATATAAAAAAGGTCAAAAAACATAAATTAATTTATCAAAAGAATTTACAAAAACAATTTCTCTATTTCAATTAAACAAATTTTTATCTTATTATAACAAATTTCGCTTATTTTGAAGTCTCTCAATTAATATACGGCAAAAGTACAATAGTACATTGGAATTGCAGAGGAATATTTGCTAACTACGAAGGCCTTAATTCCTTGATTGCCACTTCCTGTCTGGTGTGTGTGTCTCCAGGAGCTAATCTTGGGGACCAGGCCCATGCCCTGCCCTACTGGTTATTCCTACATCACCACCCCATCTCTACCTGCACTTGAAGGGGGCTGCTATTTTCATACACCATGCAGTCCCCTTCCACAATCTCTCTATCTGATCCCCATTACAGGTGATTGCTACAGGTCTGGCTCTCCCTGGATAGACAGTACACCGTCTGTTCAATATACTTCCCCTCCTCCCTACACTCAAGTCTACCATGATGACCTGGTGGAGGTGGTACAACTCCCCAGGCCCTTTCTATTACTGGGCAATTTCAATAGTCACCACTCCTTGTGGGGAGACACACACACACCACCTATATGGCCCCAACCCTGATTACTATCATGACTGAGCTCTCCTTCGAGTGCCTCAATGATGGCTCTCCTACATTCTGCACTCCATCCTGTATAGACCTGTCCTTCATTTCATGTGGCAAGTCCTCCAAGAGGATTATGGTAGTGACCATTTCCTGGTTCAATTCATGCTAAATTGACCTGACCAGACCGTTTGGGTACTGGAGAAATGGATTACTGCCAAAGCTAATTGGTCCCGCTTCCACGATGATACATATACAACCCTTATGACTGCCCACTTCCCATCCTCCAACGAGTGTATTGCATACTTCAAGTCAATCATTGTAGCAGCTGCGTGCACTAACATCCCACAATCCTCCACCTACCCCCGCACCTGACGTGTACCTTGGTGGACCCCAGAGTGCACAGAGGCTATAGGCACCAAGAAGAAGGCTATTCGATGCTTCTATTGTACGCAACTCCCCAGCCATCGCACAGAGATGCTGCAGGCCAGGGCCATTGCCTGCCATATAATGAAGTCAGTGTGCCGAGCTTCTTGGCGTGCCTTTGTATCCAGCATCACCACCACCACACCTTCAGCTAACATCTGGAAGGTATGGGGTGTCGAGAGGTGAGATGTCCCCTCCCAGCCCCTGGTCCTCCGAACTAATGACAGACTCCTATACTAGCCCAAATTGGTAGCAAACCACCTACCTTCTACCTTCGCTGCTGTTTCTTCCTCTGCAGTTAGTTCCCTTATACCTGCTCCTAACAATTGCTCCTCTTCACCATTCCGAGACAGCACCTACAACTGATTGTTCACCATGCATGAACTACAGGCAGCACTGGCCTCTTGACGATCCCCTTGTCCTGGCCTGGATGGTATCCCGTACAGCATGATCCAGCACCTATACAACTGCATATGGATAGAAGGCACCTTCCCCTCCCAGTGGAGCCAGACCCATGTAATCCCTATCCCCAAACCCGGTAGAGATTTCCCCAATCTCACAAACTACAGACCAATCGCCCTAACGTGTTGTGCCTGCAAAATCTTTTAAAAAAATGGCTGCTACATGACTATCGTTCTTCCTTGAAAATAGTAATTCCTTCCCAGCTACCAGTCTGGCTTCAGACAATTTCACTCCAACACTGATCCCCTTCTGCTCCTCAGCTGAGACATACAGAATGCCTTCGACAGTGGACAGTTCATTGTATCAATTTTTTTTTTCATCCAGAAGGCCTATGACACCACCTGTTGGACAATAATCCTTAGTCAGCTCCAAAATCTAGGTCTCGTCAGAGCTATGCTGACCTTCATCAGGGGCTTCCTTTCCTCCTGAACCTTTAAAGTTCAGGTGGGCTCAGTCCTCTCAGACACCTTCATGCAGGTGCAGGAGGATGAGGTCCCACAGGGAAGCATCCTCAGTGTTCTATGCTTTTCCATTGTCATGAACACAGTCTCAAAATGCCTTCCACCCACCATCTGTTCTTCCATCTACACAGATGACCTTGTGATCTACTTTGTGGGGTGGGAGTCATCCATCATTCAATGGCAAATTTAACTCACCATCTACTGGGTGGAAAGGTGGGCAATGTCAGCGGGGTTCTGCCTCTCCACCCCCAAGTCCAAGTGTATGCTCTTCAGCAGAAGAAGACCCTCAACCCTTCCGGTTCCCTCTGTCACATTATATGGCAATCCTCTTGAGGTGGTACCCTCCACGCGATTTCTGGGCATGACCAACGCCTCAACTGGGTTCTCTAGCTCAAACACCTGAAGCAATTCCTCCAACGTCCCCTCGCTCTCCTAGATCACCTCTCCCACACCACATGTGGTGCAGACCGAAGCTCTCCCCTTTGCCTTTACATTTCCATGGTGCAGTCAAAGCTGGACTATGGCAGTGTAGTATACAATTCAGCCTCCAATGCCTGCCTCTGTATCTTAGGCCCGGTCCTTCATAGGGGCCTCTGCCTCACTACTGGTGCTTTCCACTCTTCCCCAGCCTCTAGCTTCCAAGTGGATTGCAGTTACCTCCCTCTCATCCTCCATCTGGGTCTGATCCTCATGAGGACACTCCTCCGTACACAGAAACTACCCTCTTCACTTCTATGCGCAGCGATTCCTGAACTCCCACCCCAGCAACAGAGCTGGCACTTCATTGAAGCAGTCCGCTCTTTTCTGGACCTTTCCAATATGCACGCCCCCTCAGTTACCCCCATTTCATACAGCATCTACCCCTTGTGGCTCCTCATCCCTATCAAATTTTGCAGGGACTGTGTGCCCTACCAAAGACTACCACAACTGCTACGGTATACAGGTCACTCTTCCAAGAACATGCAACCCAACACCCGGACACAGTCCCCATTTATACAGATGGTTCCTGCTCGGAGACTGGTCCAGCCGCCTCAGCCACTTTCTTGAGGCCTGAGTTTTCTTGGCAGAACTTTTCATGATTATGGAGGCCCTTGACATTGTGCGCACCAATTCTGCCAGCTCCTTTGTCATTTATTCAGATTCCCAAAGTGCACTTCTCTCCTGAGAGAAATTTAACCCCACTCATCCACTCATCTGTACCATCCAGCAAACCTTCCACTTTTTAACAGCCTTCCAACACAAGACAACTGCCTTCTGCTGGGTCCTGGCACATGTTGACATCCAGGGTAACGAGGAGGCGGACTGCATGGCAAAGACGGCCTGCTTACTGGCAGCCTCTCCCCAGCTCCTCCCTTTCTCCAACTTCTTCCCGATTCTCCACTCCCACTTCCGCTCCATCTGGCAACGGGAATGGGACCAGGCCACACAAAACAAACTCCACAAGATCAAACTGCAATTAGGATTCTGGGCCTCTTCATTCCACCAGTCCCACCATAAAGCAGTGATTCTAGCACATCTCTGCCTGGAGAGACACGCATTACTCATGGTCACCTTATGTCTAAATCACCAGCCCCGCTCTGCCCTACCTGCCATACCCATATCACTGTTATACATCTGATCGAATGCCCAATGCAGGTGTTTCCCTCTCTTGTCCAAAATTCCCATACCCAAGCGTCTACAATCCATACTTGCTGAATGGCCCCATTTTTCATTGGAAACAATTTTCCTTTTCCTCACTCATTCCCATCTGCTTCATTGTGTCTAAGACCATACCCTTCCTACCCACTATCCAACAACTGAACCTTACTCACCCACCTAGTCTACCATCCCCAACTCAGTAACACCACCCACCCACTGAGATATGTACCACTTTCACTTGGTACAAACTGGCAGTAAATTAAAGAAAGAAAAAAGTAGTAGTATATATGAATAATTTCAATGTGCTACTGAGTTTTATAAAAAAAAGTTGAATGAGGTCATTATTGTTTTGCAGATAGGTAAGAATAATTCAGAAAGAATATCAAACATACAGAAAATGACTGCAGCTGACTTCATGAATAAAGAATATATTAATACCAGAGAGAGAAGAAGAGTATCGATGTTCATTTTGTTCTTATTAAACAAAAGTTCATCACAAACTTAAAATTCACTCAAGAAGTCATGCTGGTGAAAAGCCTTTAAAATGTGGCACTTGTTCCAACAGTGCATCAGACTGTTCTGCTCTTAAGAGACATTAAAAAACCTCACTGGGGTTTAGCAATATGCTATGAGGAACACAAATGTAACCCCAGCTAAACTCAACAAAAAATATAGAAAAGTCTACTTAGGAAAACCCATATTGGCAGGACATCACTCAGGATAAAAAAGGTCCCCTCAACCCATTTATGCACCAGGGTGGGTGAGGAGAGTGATGGTACAACTTTCTCAAACCCAAAGAAGAAACTTCACCAAAGGGATCATTGCAGGGGACCCCACCAGGCCAAGATAATGGCCCTGGATCCTAGCAGTATCACCAAAAAATAGTCCCAAAAAGAAACCTATGTAGGTATGATAAGGTAAAGTGGATCACTGAAGAAAAGAAGATAATTTTGCACTGCTCCAAATATTTAGTTTGAGAAGTGGAGTAGGCAGAAGAATGTAATCCTAGTGGAACAGATCAGGAAATCCAACCTACCTGAAGAAAAGAAAAAGACACCTGTCAAGAAGGTACAATCACTAGCTTCACAAGTGCATAAGTACCTTACAGAGGATGAAATTAACAACAAGCAAAGTGTCCTTAGGGTAGCAAATGAGGGCTACATTACCAAAGAAGAAGGTGAAAAAAGGAAAAGATTATGGACAAGAGAAGAAAAATAGACACAGATATGGGCTACAAAGTATGCCAGACAGAAGGACATCACAAGGGGATGGAGAGAGATTTTTTCCACTTTTGCCCATATAAAAAAGCAACTCCAGCTGCAAGACTGAATTCTCAGAAGTATGACTTCACAGCCCAGAAAGCATTTAATGAACAAGAAATAGAATATATGAATGATGAAATTGATAAGCTTATCTGCAATGAAACTAGCCCAATAATGAACCCTATTCCATTATTCAAGTACCTTGACACAGCACAAAATCTGAGAGATGATTCACCTGATAGCCCATTGGTCACCCAAAGCAGACAATACCAGCCAGCATTCTCAAACTAGCCCAAACCACCAGATAAGAATGGGTGGCTCACCACCCAGTTTGCCTGGATCCTCTGACTCACCATTACTTTCCCCAGCCACATCAGGAACCCCTCCCCCTTCACCACCACCACCACCACGGCATGAAGACATAGATTTACAGCAAAAGGAAACAGAGGAGGAATTAGCAAATCTAATTGAAATAGTTAAAACCATGGGTATGGAAAACCAGCCCCAAATGATCAAACTTAGTAAAAATAGACAGAATATTGGTGAGAGCTTTAAAGCCTCAATCATTTTACCTTGGTACTGAAGATAGTTTCTCAAAAAATCTGACTCCAAAGGAGCAAGTGACAAGAAATTTGTACCTAGAACAAAACTATGGAAGTAAGTTATCTGCAACTATGGTGAAGGGATGGTTCTGGATAACCACTTCAGAACCAATGCATACAGTGAGCTTGATATACTTGGTTACTATAGCCTGTTTAGCTCCAATACCCTGGACCCAAACCATTAATTCAGTAGAATCATTATCTTCTGAAGACCGAAGCTCTTTCCAGGCAAAATCAGAAATAAGACTAATTTCTGTACCTGAATCTAACAAGCTATAAAATATCTTTCCTCAGCACTTTACTGGAACTACTGAACTAGACAAGAATGAGTGGGCACAACTAAAATGAACCTCAAAGTCTAGTGGCTGTAAATTCATTTCTTCATCTGCCTCAAATTCTATTTCTGACTGGAAGTATACTGAGTCCTGAACAGGTTCTGCAGTTGGATGCCCGCCATTGTCCTGTTCTACTTCTAGACACTCCATTATATGTAAATTACATTTCTTGAACTTCTTTGTCTCAACTAACATGTTATAATGAATGCCACCTAAATACTGTAGATGGATGCATTCTCTAAACTCCTCATCAACTCTTTTCCCACACTGGTAAATCAATGGTTTGTTAGTGCCAAAATGCACTAAAATATCAACATGATACAAGTTACAAAATGCCAATAACACCTCTGAAGACATAACCTGACCAGGAAGTTTCATTCAATTCAACCTTTTCTTCACTGTTTGTCACCGCTGCTATTTTGCCTCACCCTAGACCCATTAAGCAAGTTCCTGAAAGAAAACAATAGGCACTACAATCTGTCACAGGGAAGATAGAAAGACCTATCTAAGACAATAAATCACCTATTGTTCATGGATGACCTAAAGCTGTATGCAGATACTGAAGAGAACCTGACTGACCCGCTAGATATTATCCATAGTTTTTCCATGGATATATGGATGCAGTTTGGACTTGATAAGTGCTCAAGGTACATCAAGGTCACACACATGCTGTTTATAGATGACCTGAAGCTATATGCAAACAATGATACAAACCTGCAATATCAACTTAACATAGTGCACAGGTACTTGCATGATATCCAAATGCACTATAAGAGTAGGAAAAGAGGTGTCAACAGAGGATGTGGGTGAGGGCACCATGATTGCAGACCTGAAGGAGGATACATTATATAAATACCTTGGAGTGGAGGAAAATACAAATGTGGAGCACAAGAATGAGAGGAAAAATCAGCAAGGAATACACCTGAAGAACAAAGATGATTTGCAAATCACAACTCACCAACAAGAATAAAATTGTAGCCATTAATCAACTAGCCATACCATGTTTCTAGTATAGTGTTGGGAT